>OX439009.1:20237418-20349918 GCA_949316495.1 Amphiduros pacificus | reverse complement strand
CAGGCTCTTTAAGTTTCTCTATAGATTTTCGTATCTCCCAAGACATACGACGTGATTATACCTAATGACATGGGTTTATTATGTATAATGGGTAGAGTACCTGCCTGTGATGCCTCTCAAGTCTTTGGGTTTGATTTCTGCATCAGCTAGAATGCAACATGGAGAAATGTGTGTAATCTATGTCTTGTTAATTTAATACATTTCTTTAGGTCCAAATTTCATTGAAGATTTTGATTTTAAAGAAACTTTAAAGAAGTAGACTATATTTCTTGTTTACAGTTTTCTGTCTCTGGCTTGATACAGCATAATTGCGTTCCAGACAAAAGCATGTCAAATTAGCTAGATGTTATTCCCATCATTCCACATACATCTCAAGCAACAAGGGTATAACATAACCAATTAACATGCAGTCATCTCTTACATCCTTTCACAGCATTGCAAATTGGATTTGTGTTGCTTTACACATGTATATTCTGATATATTGATTCGTGTTCTATGATTTTAGAGAGAGAGACTTAACCTTTCACAACAACAAAAATATGGTTGAGATAAACAATATATTTGGTTATATATTTGGTGTTGGTATATCCACAGAAACTTTGACATGATTATGCAATACAAAACGATTAATGTCAGCCGCAGATATATTAAGATTTATGGAAAGATTACGTGACAACCCATATAAAACCATGACAACAGGAAAACACAACAGGTGGATTCAGTTTGCAATGATTTCATGCACTTAACTTAACCTTCGTGATTTTTTATATCGGCTTAAAACCAGATATGACATGCTCTTGTCTTGTTTTTATCGTTGTTGTCAGGAATATTTAGAAATCCACAACTGGGCGTTCCTATCGCTATGACAACAACTTTGAACCGTAGAAACACGTCCCAATATTTTCCCAGAACGTATTTTAGTCAGTTTCATATTGATTGAGTAACCCTCATACATCCCATTATCTCTATTGTCTGTCAGGAGACAAATTATTCAGTGTTCAAGCTGGTAGAAACCTTTACAGTGATGTGCATGTGACTCTGCATTATATCATCGTGCTTTTTAACTCCAAGCAGTTTTCCTAAATCATGTTCAACAGTGATTATCTTCAACACCGTCTGCCATCAAATATTAAACTGATGGAAATAGACATAAATTGATGACAAGTGTAATTAAGGGGAGTTTTATCTCAATTAGGGGAGGTGCGTAGGATGGAATTATTCAGTTCTGAAGCCAATGATGGATGGAGAAATTTGTAGCAATTTTGACAACATACTGTCATTTTGTTGTTTTATTTGATTTATTTTCTCATTTATCAAAGCATGATTTTCAACAGGAGTCTGTCAAATTCCGTCTTCTAAGTTCTTCTCAGATATCTAAGGTGGTACACATGAAATACTTTTGGTGTGGACAAATAACAATCAAAATTCCTTCAAATAATTTGCAATACATAAATGTATATTTATTTTCCAAAGGTTAGGAATAAACCACATTGTGTAATACGAGGGACCACCTTGTCAACCAAGCCTCATCAGAAATCATCCAGTCTTTAATATTTGTTTTCATGGACAAATATTGTTTATATCGGCTTTCTTTTGCTCGAAATGTGAGGAATATATTTAATTTTTATTTTATCTGTTTTGTGCAAAACAAAAGAATGTTGGAAGAGACTTTATTGTTCAGTAATGACAACGATGTGATGTGGAACATTTTGAGGGCAAAACGTCAGCACTTGATCACACATTTAATACTTTTATAGACCAATTTCCTATTTCACAGACCATCATTAGTTCCTTCACAAGTATCAACTTAATTAATTATAGTGTTTCAAGACCAGCACTTACATCAATTAGTGTCTATCTTCATTAGCCATAAAGGTAATTAGCCCAAAGAAAATAAGAAAATAGTGAGTAAAGTGAGACATATGATAGTGTATCACGAAAGATTTGAGCAAGGTCAAGGTCATAAGATGAGATGAGATGATGACACTTCCGGTGTGGTATGACTGGCTATCAGCACATGATCGTCACCATAAATATATTGGCGGTTATCAAGAGTGGTACACTTTTTAATCAAGACCAAAAAGATCATAAGGGCATACAGATTATTGTGCGATATTTCTGTCGAGAAAATTATTCTGGAATTAATGTGATTGATATAATAACTTCCTATTTCGTTGTGAAATTGGCAGCTGATGTCGTTTTCAACCGTTTCATGTTTGATTCACGATGATGCACATACATATTATTTGTACAGATAGTAAATTTGGCTAAAAGTAAGCGTGAGCCCTTACATTCTATAATATATATATATATATATATATATATATATATATATATATATATATATATATATATGTGTGTGTATATTGTCACATGACATATCCCCCTGTTCAGCAGGTCAGGTGACACACCGTGCTGTGACTGATGCGCTGTGGCGGTGGCCAGTGTGAAGGGTAGTGGGTATTTATATGGTCTGCCTGGTGTGTTTCCTGCTGCCTGGAGGAGGAGGAGACAGAACGCTCTGTGAAATTAGTAGTGTTACTAAAGGCAATAGCGGCCATTTTACAGCTACATAAAAAGGTGATGAACTGGCCGACTCACACTGCCTTAACCAGTATAATTAGTCACAATCACTGCCCAGTCCCCTTAATGAGGTCACAAAATAAGCTCACAATATTTTTTCTTGACCCTTACTTATGATTTTCAACTTGACCATTACCCGTGATATTTAACTCGGCGTTTTTGTGCGATATATATCTGGACGTTTTTGCGTGATATCATAAAATGTCATATCAATACTCTTGTGATGTGAATGTCACCGCGTAATCCTGCATTGACTGCAGCTTTGAGCAATGTGTATGTATAACTTTGAGTGGATTTATCAAAAGGATACTTCAGTTTAATATGAACATACCCATTGACATGTAAAAGAGGAGGGCGGGCACATCAGACTCATTAAGATATTCAGCACAGTAGATGAACTATTCTCGACACGGCAAGTATTTGGGCATCCTCCACCTCATCCCTGTATTCAGAACTAAAATAGTTTAATTTTCTGATAGTACTTTTTAAACTTTTGACTTTTCATCATTTCATCTGTATGACTAAGTCTTTTTTGTATAGCTACGCTATGGGTATGAAGTCGAGACGCTCTGATAAGTATGAGTTAATTAATACACATTAGTCTCTCAGGTAGCGGCAGGCACATTGCTATGGTAATAAGTGACAAGTTCTGTCCTAAGGGACCAGGTCTCTATCTCTTACCTCAGTCCAAATTAAGCTGCAGTATTCATGAAATGACCTCTGAGTAAAGTATTACCATACAAGGCTCTATCTAATTTGATAAAGGAAATGACCCTATTACAAAGTGTCTATCATGATAATCATGCTTCTAAATATTTAGGAAACTAATGGATATAAAACCCACTTGATACATATATTGATATTGCAAGGGAAGTGAGAAATTGAGAAAGTAGGTCATCTATAGAATACATAATACCAGAAATTCCTTTGAAGAGAGATGTTTGCAAAAATGTTTATAAAACCTCCTTAAAAGGGTTTTATTCCGAATATTTAGAGGTCTTTTGAAATAATTCTTCAATATTTCAACGTGTGTCCATTTTCATAATCAGATGTTTGTTGTAATTAATAGTCATGGTTCTGAAATTACAGTGAAACAATTTATTTACCTTAAAATTTATCATAATAGGTCACTCATATCGTCATAAAATAATAATTGGGAGAATATGATACTGGAGATTACATCAAAGGGGGTACATATGCACATGAAGTGCGGAGTAATGTGTTTCCTATTTAGATATTCCATAACTGGTCTTGATAACTGATTATCATCAAAGGCAGACGAGTTTCACTAATACACATTGAATCAATAAAACTTATCAGCCCTTGAGCAGAAGTGATCAATGATTCATTATATAAATGGGAGAGTAGAATATGTCATTATACCACCTTCGGTTTTTTTCACACAGCGATGCTTGGACAAGCTTGGTGATAAAAGAACAGACACGAGAACAGACGGGGGAAAGTTGCAGTAGCTGGTTTCTTCTTGAGGTTGACCAGAGTGAAAAGTAATCTCGCGAGACATATGAAGTCTCGTGTTTGGTGAGAAGTTATCTTGGTCAGGTGGGTCTCCCATGACGAGTGGCTGGGGTTTCTCAGGAGATCTGGTTCGGGCCAATATGTCAGTGTTAAGAGATTTTATCTAAATCAAGCCCCCCTTACCTCCCTGTGACAAGCATCCATTTCTGGAGCAGCAACCACAAGAAGGCAAGCCGCTCCAGTGCATTTGTGAATGGCTTCTATTTCTGACAGTTTCTTATCAGGCCGCTGCCACGTTGTCAAAATAAACTCAAACAAATTTCCTGAAGAATCATGGGAAAGAACGCCGGGTAGTCACGTGACCATCTGCCAATATGGGGCCCATATTTGTCGTGGACATTTGGGGCTCGCAATGACATTACCAGGACTTTGCCAGCAACTGTCACACAGAACTGGTTCCCTGAGGTATTCCTAGACAGAGTAGTCCTCTTTAATCATGAGCTGTGTACAAACTCACGTGGCTGGCACTGCCTTCAGTATCCATCTGTGAACACAAAGGCACGTTTTATGCAGCAGATTCTGGGTGTGCCGTCTGTACCTTTAAGATCCATTCTTTTGCCGTCTCGGATTTCTATATGTGACTCAAATTTAATTCATCATTCAGTGGAATGACGATAAACAATGCTGCTAACCAAAAGCAAGCACAGGATTTTTTTATCATAGCACTGATGTGGCGTGGTCAAGGTTTGCTTTAAAAGATAAACGTGTTTCGCGTTTCTTAAGACTGTTTCTACTTGTTTCATAGCCTTACCGTTTTGTAAAATTCATCTATCCATTAAATGTATATGTGAGTGTATGTTAAGACTTTATTTGTGATGTTCCAATTTATGATATATATATTTTTTCCAAATTCAAAAACCCATTGACCCGCAAATGTGCCTAATATTCTTCACATCATTTGAAGCTCCCCTGTTGACGCCTAATCTTCGACGCAGCTAGGGCCTGTCACAGCTGTCTGCAAGCCTTAAATTAAATTGCACACAGGTGGAAAAGAGTTGTTACGAGTGGACTCCCATCTAATTGTATGTCCTTAGTAAGCAACAACTGCAAAAGCCAATCTCCCGGCGCAGGACCAGACCCCTCTGCGTAAACAGGATTATCATGGAAGTAGGCATTTCACTTACGGATCAAATGCCACCATATTGGATTTGACCGTGATGGAGGGGGCCATCGAAACTTGTCAATGGTGATATAAGGGGTCAAGCGTTATGTCAGCCAAAACAAGAACCCTCAAAGTCTGTGAAGAGAAGTATTTGTCTGTCTGTAGGTGTTCCCCGGGGATCATGGTCCGTGTGGTAGGGGGCCCTTTGCAAACTGAATTCATCTCATATATTGCCGGGATGGGTTTTGTATCTAAATTCGTAATGTGCTTGCAGGCTATGAACTAGACCTGGCATGATGATGGATGACGCAGTTTTCAATCCTCACCTACGCCTTCATTATACTCCTGTCTCAGAAATCCCCTTGCAATGTTAATGTAATATCACGTCATACACAAAAGAAACATCACTCTAGATTCAATGTGCATATCTTAGCATTAAGAGAAAAATGCTTACACATATTGCTTTAGAGGTTTACAAATAACATACAAAACTGACAGATATACACGTCGTCAAGGAGAGTTCTTTGTTATTTAATTTGTCATAGCCTGAAAATGAAAAAAAGTCCAATTCCTGTTTGGGATCGGCTTCTGTCAGTGTTGGCATCTTTTCAATTACAACACGTGCAGTTCAATGGTTCCTTGGCATCTGCGAAGCAATTGAAAATTCCAATATGAAAATACAAGGAAAATAGTCTATATCCTTGTAAGCCTGGGAAGATGTTAGTAATTCCCATTCGGTGGGGGCTGTTTTACTGGTGACAACAAGACATTCTGCAGGATAATGCCTATGTGATTTGAAGACTTAATGAAAAAACAGTGTCTATTATCATGTCAGAGAATCGCTTGATTCAATACGCCAAACATAAAACCTATTACATATAGTTTTTGTCAAATCCAAATTTTAAATATAAGAATACGCCACGTGTACTTTAAATCCTTTTTATGATGAGTGTCTGGAATTGTTATATATATATCATCACAGGATGTCAATGTCTACAAGCAGTCTGGTAATTACGTCTGTGCGAGGCAATATCTATCTATTGCCTCGTGGGAATCGCTGGTGAAAATCAACGGCTGGCTTTGTTGAAACAATCAATTCTTCTCAGAATTGGTAGGAAAATGGTTTCATAGACACATCCGCCATTTCTATAATTATATTATTTTTAAACCACAAAAACACCAAATGGTGTTGATTAACATTTAGACCGCTAAGTGTTTGATTTGCTTTCATTGAGTGAGGTAATAACTGTCACATGTTTTTTTTTCCGTGACACGCACATTTTTTATGCACATTATCAACAACCTTTTCATATTGTGTTATTCACTGATGATATTATGTCAGCTAATATGTAATCAATCAACATATTTTAAATATAAAACATGGCGTCTTTATTTTAGGACAGCATGAACTTTAATTTATTTATTCCTAATTCGGGGGAAGCCTTTCTGGATACGCCATCCAGTATGGCGGTGGGGGTGGGGTGGAGTGGGGGTCCAAAACGCTGAATATAGAGTTGTGTGGGGAGCACTTCCACACATTCTTTGGGGGGGGGGATACAACTGTGATTGATGGTGCCAAGATGTAAACTGTGAGATATTGCTATGTTACTTCTTTATATATTAATGTGTTATCACACAAATGTTGCATGTAAAAATATGATGAATTCCTCGGTTTCGAGATTAGGACACACCTTTTTATTGGAAAAGGGACATAGAATCACAGCAAAACAATTGTTCTATTGCTATATATTTTAACGAATGGTAGGATAGTATATATTATGTATCAGAAATATTTCCTACCCCATCTAAGGTACATGTATTGCTTTATGGTTACATCCAAGACAGGTTATATATGGCTGTATATAAGGAACAATTATTTCAATCATGTGGCATATGGTAAGATCCAAGCCAAAAGATTATTTTCTCTGTAATCATTATGTGTCATATGATGAGATTCAAGCCAAGACCTATAGCCCTATATAAGAACTATCTTATAAGTTCCATATCAGTAGTGTAGCATCTGGTGATATTAAAGCAGACTCCATGGTCTTATATGTAATAATTACAGGCCTTGACATGCGCGCTGGCCCGGTGGCCTGGGGCCACCAGATCCTATGTTTGGGCCAGTGAATACTCTGTTGTAGTGGCCCAGTTGGGCAACCGTGGTGGTGGTCTATTAGTGGCCTTAACTATCTTGATTTTATTCTAATCCTTGATGGATATTTGTCTATCACGATCAATGGATTTTGATTGGGACAAGTAACCCCCACTCAGACACTAGTCACTATACAGCCTTATATACAACGTTCTTTATTGTATCATGCATCCTATTATCCTTAGAAACTTTTGGTCACCAATTCTCATGCTCTGGTGGCCCAACTGGGCAACCAACCGTTTATTTTCTGATGATTATTTTTCATTTTTAAATTTCCATAACATGACACAAGTTGAGATTCATTCCAGGTAGCTATTTGGCTCTCTACATCAGAACTATCTTGTGAATTCCATGATGTAGCATATGGTGAGATTAGAGCCAGGCTTTGTTGCAACCTGCACAAGGAGGCTTGCTGAGGATTTCTATGATCCGTTTGCACAATCGATCACACATGGTCTGATCTGATTTCCCTTATTACTGTATGTTCTGTTTAACAAATTGACCATGCTCTATTCTTTGGGGCATATAATTTGTATATACCAGGAGGAATAAGGTTAAAGCCGCATGTTAGGTTTCCCAGACTGAAACACCCAGGTCTTTTTGAATGAAGGAGTTTTTATCATAATTTAAATCTTCCATATCCTGCTTTTTCGTTATTTCAGTTTCGTGTGATTCCCATTTCTTTGTATGATTCCCATTTCTTTGTATGATTCCTAAGTTAATGGTAATGGAGGAGAAGTACACAAACAGAGGAATATCAGAGAAGAGTATTATTTCTTATGAATAAGACATAACATAACACAAGCATTTGGTGCATCACCTCTAGAATTTATAATCACATCATAGAGATAGATATAAATCCTGGAATTCTCATATCTATCACCTTATAAATGCAGTAAAGCCAACACGAATCCTCCATAAAACCCCAATCTTATTGTTCTTAAGATCTAAATTAATCAAACGATCCCAAATGATAAAGTGATAAAAAGAAATTTGGAATTTGCTGGTGTATGCAATATTGCAAGACCTTTCATGTAATTCACATCACAGGTTCTTTACAACAAAATGCTGAATGTCATAGAATATACACCAGGTCACATTTCTGTATATATTCCTATTATATTATCATCAATAAATTACCATGACCTAAATGCTGAAAATTTCTCCTAAAATATAGTAAAATATTCTCTATCACTTCCACTGCAAGGTTTGTTTTGAAAACTGAAATATAAAACTTGGCCTTGAAATGAGGAGGCTTGCATTTCAACTACAAATTATTCACAATTGATTGATGCCGCACATGAGATATTATCAATTATTTAGACCATTAGAAACGGAAAGACAATCGGATTTCAGGCATCATCGTGCAACACGCCGATGTTGTAAAACATCAGTCTTCATGTAAGAAAACCTCGAGCACAATTTAACATCACTGCCAACAGAGTAACTTCAGTTCACTCTTATGCTTGATTAAATACCCAGAAAGAATAAAGATTCTTTCATATTTCCTTATTTATTATGTACGTTATTATGTTCTCACCTAATTCGAAGATGATAATGATAAGTTATCATCGTTTTGACACTAACCGACCAAATGTATACTTTGTTGTAACCAAAAATAATGCCACTTTTAATTGTTAATCCATAATTATAAACCCATGAAAATAGTATGTTTTTTTTAGAATCTGAATATGCCGATCGAAATTATGAAGAGTATTTTGAAACAGACTGTCGTGGGAGGAGAATTGATCCGTTTCTTATTCACCGCTGTACACCTGAATACCACCGAAACATCTTCAGCAACAACCAAGAACATGGCACATCTTGGCCACTTCATTGGCATTCGGCACGCCATGGGAAGGACAGGTCTGCTAATGGAAATTCTACCAACATATCTCCACCACGCCATGGAAATGTACTCTCAAAATTGTCCCTCCATATAAGCTTACAAGGCCAAGGTCAAGGTCGTTGTCAAGGTCAATAACGGGAGGATGTAATCTGTGTGTAGCAGCCATTTGATGATAGAATTGAAAATGGTTAAACCTTGTTAGCTACAGTCAGTTGGCCTTTTTAAGCTGAGGTTAGTGTGGGGATGCTTGTCTGTGCCTTGTATGCCCTTTCCGCAGTACTATATGACCGTATAAAGTACATTCGGCCGCTGCTGGGTCGCTTTGGAAAGCCATAGACATAGGCCTGATCGTGTAAGTCTTGTGGGATGGACTTGATAACCTGGTATATGATGCCGGGTGTCAATACTCAGTCTCTGTCACACCATGTGATCTATGGCATATACGGTCACCGCGGTGAAACCTCAGAATAGCACAGAACCTGGCTGCAAGACATCTAAATTGGGGTTTTTACCTATTTGAAATATCAAATGTCTTTTTTTTTATCAGAATGGACATGTTGTCGTATATAAATAGTTGGTAGGAACACAATACTCAGACTTATATCTGAATCTCGGATGTGATTCATTTAATTTGGACTGGAACACATAGTAATCAAACTGTTATCAAATATATTTTGATTCCGAAAATATTTACATATTCTAGTCCATCAAGGTCAAAGCATTAGCAATTATAAAGTTCAATATATAATCAGCTGAACAGTGCCTCACCATCTTGGCATACTATGTCAACATTTCAGGTAATTATCTACACTGAAATGTGGAGAAAACCTATATTATTTGCCAAGGACAAGATAAAATGAACACTGCGAATTTGCTTCTCTTCAAATGTGTACATTTCATCCCAGTTAATTGAAGCTTAAACACAAAATAAACTTGATGAAACAGACAGGTTAGGGACTAATAAACTATAGCAAATATGGCAAATATGACAGTAATTGAATTGACTTGAATTATAGGCCCACAGAAAAGGACCATGCAAATGTCTCACAGACCCCAGGACAAATCACAAAGAAACATCCACAAACACTATGGAAAATGTTTTTTTAATGTAAAAATACATTAATAACTTCTATTTATTTAAGTTAATATATTATATGACACAAAATTGTTGGTAGGATATGGTAGACCTAAATACGAGAGTTATAGCCTGCAGGTCACTGCACGTGACGCATAAGAATGACACATCTGATATGATGAGGTCACCGTGACCTCCTCTCCTCATTCTGAAATGGCACCGGACGAAGATTCATATTTCAAGAAGAAAATGCATACTGATTTGATGTAATCCGCCACGAGCCGACTCAGTCTGATATAATGTCATATAAATGATTTATTATCACATTGTTATGTTTTTATTACTCATGGCAAAAATGTTCAGCACATAACCTTAAATATAGATAGACATTTCGTTACATATATTCGTACTTTCCCTTGCATCTGGACCCCTAACACATCACTTGGCATTGGAGCGAAGAAGTTACTCAATGTTGGGTTTAAACAATGCCACGATTTTACCAGGTGAAACAAACTTAATGTCATCATCTAAAAGGTCACATATTGGTTGTTCAAGTCAGTTTAAATTTTTAAGATAAGAGATATTCCACATTCTTGGAATTCCAGAATGACATGGTATGTGCGTGCATGCGTGGGTACGTGGGTGCGTGCGTGGGTGCGTGCGCGCGTGTGTGTGTGTGTGCGTGTGTGTGTGCGTGTGTGTGTGTGTACAGATTCCATTCCGCTATCTACACCGAGGAAGGGTTTTGATTATATGTGGGATCAAAGTGATACACACTGTTTGATCTTATGAACCCATCAGGCCACCATGCAGTATCGATCTGGGCCGATACATGTTCATTTTGGAGAGTGCAGCTGACTCTAGACACATAATCGTCCCCAGTTCGAGACTACTCCTGACTGCAGCCACAAACGTGCACCCGTCCCAAGATAAGTCACTAATCATGATTGCAGCCACACTTGCATTCCCAGATAAGTCACTAATTCTGATTGCAGTCATTCCCATTCCCAGATAAGTCACTATTCCTGATTGCAGTCACTCCCAGATAAGTCACTAATCCTGATTGCAGTCACTCCCATTCCCAGATAAGTCACTATTCCTGATTGTAGTCAGTCCCAGACAAGTCACTAATTCTGAATGCAGTCATTCCCATTCCCAGATAATTTACTATTTCTGATTGCAGTCACTCCCAGATAAGTCACTAATCCTGATTGCAGTCACTCCATTCCCAGATAATTTACTAATCCTGACTACTGCCGAACACCCATTTACTAATCAATGGATACCAATAAATCCTAAACTATAATGTGGTCAAGGCCAGTGTAATGGCAATAGAATTCAAAGAGAGTTGGCTCATGCCTTGATGTATGTATTGAGAATGAAGGTCGTTGGCCTGATCAGAGAATCTGTGCACGCTCCAATGCAGAGTATAGAGCAAGGGCATTCAGATATCGGTTGGTAGTGAGATAGGTGACTATTGAACGGCAAATTACATTTAGACTTCTGGAAGAGAAAGCCAGGCTACCATCGACATAGCCAATATCATCTTAAACAGGGCCCATACACAGCTTAGATTACCATATACACAGCCCATATCACCATATACACAGCTTAGATTACCATATACACAGCCCAGATCATCATATACACAGCCCAGATCACCATATACACAGCTTAGATTACCATATGCACAGCCCAGATCACCATATACACAGCTTAGATTACCATATGCACAGCCCAGATCATCATATACACAGCCCAGATCACCATATACATAGCCCAGATCACCATATGCACAGCCCAGATCACCATATACACAGCCCAGATCACCATATACATAGCCCAGATCACCATATACACAGCTTAAATTACCATATGCACAGCCCAGATCACCTTAAGTGGACACTGTGGATGTCAACAGATTACATTTTTACAGCCTATATTACCATACACACAGCCCAGATTACCTCACACAGCCCAGATTACCTTACACAGCCCAGATTACTTTAAATATAGACCATAGTACGTTATTCACAAGCAGATTACCTGATGTACAGCCCATATCATCTTGGACAGAGTATGGATTACCTGACACACAGCAGATTACATTATATGCGGCCTATATTACCACAGCCCAGATTACCTTATACACAGCCCTAAATACCTTCTGCGCAGCAAAGATTACATTATGTGGTCCAGATTACTTTAAACACAGCCTAAATGTTCTTAAAACAGCCACATTAACTTATTCACCAGACTACTTTTTACATATATAGAGTCCCGATTAGTTCACAATTTAAATAATATATGTTGGTCCAGATTTTTTAAACAGTTGCCCGGTTACCCTATAGATAGGTAAGGTTATACCTTGGAGTATTATACTACAAGGTTATACATTTCAAAATTATTCAATCAATGATGATATTTTAACAGATTTTTGTGATAATCTATTTCTATATCTATATATATATTTAAGAAATGATCTCAGCTAATACTGGAAGTTGCACTGAGCAATAAACTGCTATATGATAAAAATGCTCAGATTATAAAGTGGTATTTATGAATGCAATGTGTTAATACACAGAAACTCATGTATTACTACTGTAAACTGCAAGCAATGTCTGTGCTACAGTTGACATACCTGACATTGGGGATATTGTAACTCTTGGGGGTCACCAATGTATTTATTTACACCTAAAGCATTAAAGCCACGGCTTGGCTTTGATATGATTATCTGCTTGTATACAGAGGTAATATTTCAAGTATAAGCTGGTACAGGAGAGAATGGTGACGTCATAGCGCAGCTGGTGGGGGGACAGATGGCAGGCTGATCACGTGGTCAGGTGTAATAGATGGTCAATGTATGAGATATATGGTCAGTTTGTTCCATAAATGAGCAACTTTGATCAGGCAAATGCACTTTAGTGGCCCTGGATTGAATAAAATGCAAGCCAACGCAGGTTGCCTTGGGATAGCGGATTTGAGTGCTCATAAATCTATTAAATATCATATAGCACTTTACAACAATGGTTCTTTATTAGGCCATTTTGAAAAGCATTTTTCTTGGAACTTGATACTATCTGGCACAATGAGCACGGCGGAGACAGTTATGAGATCTCTTTGTTGGGCGCCGCCTGTTTGAGAAGTTCTGTAGAATATGATGTGTTCTCTGAGTCTCCAGCCGGGGCTCTGAGTCATGCGGCAGGCGGCATTGGTTTGATCCTGGAAGCGGCCCACATTATTGGGCCAGACCACCAAGTGTAATAGAACAGGACAAAGTTCAAATCTAAATCATTGACAATCAGGGACCCCTTGCAAATGCAAAGTGGCTGGGTCATGACAGGCAATATGGGATATTAATATTGCTTGGAACAGATAAGTATCTCACAGTGTCCGTGGAGAGATGCTCTTTATTGTTCTTCTGAGCTGCTCGCATTGGAGATGGCCTGACTAATGAAGCAATGGTGAAAAGAGGGTTGCACAAAAATAAGGTGGAGATATTCATCTTATGATATTGCACACATAGCGCAAATGACTTGTCCACATCGAAAATAACTATAGTGTTAATGGGGTGGAAACGCAGGATTCAGACGAACACTCACCACATTCAAGAGTATATAATGTGACAAAAATAAATATTTAATTTGCTAAACAATTATTTTGCTAAAAGAGCTTAATAAATAACTGAAGGATACTTTTCAAAAGATGTGGATAAAAGATATTTTCTTAGAATGTGATGTATGTGCTGATTACAAACCTGTTAATTTACATGAATTACTGTGTGTAATAATGGCATTCTCATGGTTAACTGTGTGTAAAGATAAATACATGTCCATGGTTCAGTGTGTGTTAAAATGGCATTTCAATGGTTAATGCTCCCATCTCCACACAAACAGCAGGAACAAAGCAATATTTATCGGCATGTGGACAATTCTAACTGGATAGAGTCTGCCTGTAACAGGATCTCCGAGCAGATAAATTATTGGCCCACCGAAGACTGAATTTTTCTGCATTCCACGTCTTCACTCCCCATTCAAATGCCATTGATATTTATGCCTATTCATATAAATAGAACATTACTTGTTTGTTGTAAATCAGTTTAAAACAGTGGAAATTGCCCCTACAAATCACAACAATTCATCCCAAGTCTTCCACGATTATTAGACAACAATGTTTCCACATTAACATCATAAACAAAAATGCGAATTTCTTTCCTCAGAAAGTGTCCACAATATAATTATATGCGATGTTTTGATAAAGCCAAGTAAGAAATTAGGAGGGATACTTTCCACCTGTTAAAAATGATTAACATGCTGATATTCTTTGCAATAATCTGTCAAAGTAAATGATTAGCATATGCAACATTAATAATAATGCTGCGATGCCACAATGTGTTAAACTAATAAATGACCTCATAACTGACCAAAGACAAATAAAGGGAAGTGGCGAATCAATTACTCAAGATGTTTAAGATGTGATGTTCGTTGATCGCCTCCATACTGATGGGTTGTAACAGATTTAAAATAGAGTATGGCTATTAAAATAGAGTATGGCTATTAAAATAGAGTATGGCTATTAAAATAGAGTATGGTTATTAAAATAGAGTAGGGTTATTAAAATAGAGTAGGGCTATTAAAATAGAGTAGGGTTATCTAAGTAGAGTAGGGTTATTAAAATAGAGTAGGGTTATTAAAATAGAGTAGGGTTATTAAAATAGAGTAGGGTTATTAAAATAGAGTAGGGCTATTAAAATAGAGTAGGGTTATCTAAGTAGAGTAGGGTTATTAAAATAGAGTAGGGTTATTAAAATAGAGTAGGGTTATTAAAATAGAGTAGAGTTATTAAAATAGAGTAGGGTTATTAAAATAGAGTAGGGTTATTAAAATAGAGTAGGGCTATCTAAATAGAGTAGGGCTATCTAAGTAGAGTATGGCTATCTAAGTAGAGTAGGGTTATTAAAATAGAGTAGGGTTATTAAAATAGAGTAGGGCTATCTAAATAGAGTAGGGCTATCTAAATAGAGTAGGGCTATTAAAATAGAGTAGGGCTATTAAAATAGAGTAGGGCTATTAAAATAGAGTAGGGCTATCTAAATAGAGTAGGGCTATTAAAATAGAGTAGGGCTATCTAAATAGAGTAGGGCTATTAAAATAGAGTAGGGCTATCTAAATAGAGTAGGGCTATCTAAATAGAGTAGGGCTATTAAAATAGAGTAGGGCTTTTGAAATATACCTGAATATGGTCTGCATACAAGGAAATGAGAATGAGCGATATGTCCATAACAATGAGGTTCAAATGTATATGTATATCCTTGTGTATATTTTACGAAAGAATGGTTCTTATTTTTCAGGGTTATGTATATGCTTCCGGTGTAACCAGCGATTCCTTTGTCTATTCCATTCTCCCGGTACAAGAGAGCCATGACCCAGGAAGTAGTTGGGATCATTAGTTGTACTTTCTTTTGCACACAAAACTTTATCTATTATTATATCACAGGTGGAAAAAGTGTATCTGAAAGCGAAATAGATACAAGGATTCATACTTGCTGACTTTCAAAATGTCGGATACACATGCCAGTGCAATACGCCAACTGCAAATCATCTAAATATTCATAGCAGAATGTTTCTGTGTTTTTCATCCAGGAAAATCCTGCATTAGTGTAAGAAGTATTTTTAGAATTTATCAAAGATGTACTTAAGCTGTATTGTAGTCACGTGATATATTCCTGAGTGGTTGGTGAGGACGATTTGAATATGTCTTTTTCTTCTGATCAAATCCAGCACATTGCGGTTTTTGTGAGAGACTTGTGTCAATTATCTCTTCAGAACTGTCGATTTTCTCAAGAGGTTTGTATTCTTGATGTTCCCCATTCAGGCAATAATACCAGTTTTTTTAACTTTCATATATCTATTGTGAAAACTCCATTTTCAGCCTGGGGTGAAAGATAAGTAACATCCACAGGATATTTAATATATATTGCCAAGAAATGGATCGTTTGGCGGGGAACTGTATGAAGAAAATATAAATCCCCTCTATCCCAGTCAATTTCTGTTCACTTTGTGCCAGATCAACCAAGGCCCATTGCTTTAAACACGCCCTTGCGGGCATAGAATCCTTGCCTGTCTATAAAAGTGTTTGCTGTTGTTTTCTGGACTGTGACAAAGTGGAACACATCTGCTCAAGGGCAGAATACATGATAACCCTGTATGTCACCTGATCTTAAATTTTCCTCTTACATGTCTATGCCACAGATATAACCGAGGACATTTTCTCATATGGAATTATCCCTATCTCCGACTTCAATGTTTGTTTTCATTCTGTTCTTAACAGAGGAAGATACCGAGACAGTTCTTTAACCCAAACATGACAAAATAAAGTCATATTATCATTAAATCTAAATAATGGCGATAATCGTTGATTGTCTTTTGAATCAAAAATGAAACTTTATAATTGAGGTGGTGCAGTTACTTTAAATTAAATATCTCCTATTCATTAAAGTGGGAGTGCCTTTCGATTTTAATAATCTTTCATATCATAATTATCAATCGCTCTTTGGCAAAGAATCGTGTATCCTCATGTAATGGACAAAGTCTATTGATTGTATTAGAAAAAATATTACTTCACTAAATTATCGTATAATTATCGTATCACTGCAATAAAATTAATATTCATATAAGTCTTGATACTCCTATTACTCTTGATACTCCTATTACTCTTGATATGCCTATTACTCTTGATACGCCTATTACTCTTGATACTCCTATTACTCTTGATACGCCTATTACTCTTGATACGCCTATTACTCTTGATACGCCTTTTACTCTTGATACGCCTATTACTCTTGATACGCCTATTACTCTTGATACGCCTATTACTCTTGATACGCCTATTACTCTTGATACGCCTATTACTCTTGATACGCCTATTACTCTTGATATGCCTTTTACTCTTGATACGCCTATTACTCTTGATACGCCTATTACTCTTGATACTCCTATTACTCTTGATACGCCTATTACTCTTGATATGCCTATTACTCTTGATACGCCTATTACTCTTGATACGCCTATTACTCTTGATACGCCTTTTACTCTTGATACTCCTATTACTCTTGATACTTCCCTCTTATTTAAGTCTTGATACTATTTTTAGTCTTAGTAGTCTTATTATTTTAGTCTTGATAATCTTCTTAATACACGTATAGGTCTTAATACACTTATCAATCTTAATAGATTTATTGGTCTTGATACTCTAACTAGTCATAATACTCCTATTAGTCTCGATACTCTTTTTAGTCTTAATAGTCTTATTAGTCTTAATACTCTTTTTTAGTGCTAATAATCTTATTATGTCCATTCTTCAAAAACCCATATTTCTTCTAGTTACCAAATGTTCAGACAGTGTATAAAACAGTTTATGAAAAAACGTACCAAAAATTGGAATTCTTAGATATTTTAGCATTTAATCGATCTACTAACCTTCAACTGGGCATTGTCGCGATCATCATTGGCTTCAGTACGTAATAATCAAAACTTTTATTAAGCAGATTGAAATATTTTAAGTTGTTTTGCATCTCAAAGAACATAAAATATCTTTTTTCTTGGTTTAATCCGAGAAAAAAGGAGATCTCTTTGATGATTTTAATAATGATAACGATAAAATATGCATATTTTATTATGAGAGGATTATACCATTTTCAAAAATGATTAATAAGGTAAAATATTTCTTCCAAATAGACAATGTAGTGTGATTTCCTAACATCCTACCATTAATAAAAATGCGTTTGCAACAATGTTTTCATTATAAGTATTGTTTAAGCTTAATTAAGAAAATTCATGTCGCCCACACACTTTTCTCAACTAATCTATTACCCATTTAGGCCCTGTACTCCGAAGTACTTTTATTTCCATGTCTTCATCTTGAATTTCTCTCATAAAATTATATTCCTGCAAACAATATTTGTAGACACACCTTTCATGCTTTTGAATAGTATATATCCTGTGTCCTTTGAATAGTATAGATCCTGTGTAAATTTCAGTTTTCAATATCAAATTCTAGATTAATTACAATGAATTTCAAGATTCCCATGTTGATAATTATGAAAATTACGGAAAATACATGCATTACACATTACTGATATATCAGTACATTAATCAGCGGATAATGCACTGTGCTAATTAACCTTCTGATTATGAATACTGATGTTTTTTAAAGTGTGATCAAAAGCTTTATGTCAAAAACATATCATGATATGATGGGCGTAACAGACATATTAATTTAATCGACGACTATTTATTAGAGTTATGAGTATAAGAATTCTGCTTCATGAATAAAATACAGTAAATCAATATAGCGTTAATATTCGACCAGGCCTGCTCATGTTTTATATCTTAATAACTATGCATGTGGAGATAGGGATAGTTGAAATAAAGTAAATGTCTTAGAGGTAAATTATCAATATATCTGCGAAACAATAAAGCTTCACAGAATGATAATACTGGAAAATTATGGCAACACAAAAAATGTTTCCGCAGTACAAATGAAACACATGCAAAATATATGATGCCTGTAGAAGATTCAGTAATTACAGCTTGGTTATTTTTACCCTTGGCCTAGTTACTGCCAAAAGAAATGTAAAGAAAAGGCTCGTTGAGAAGTCAAAAGTCGGGGGAGACGAATGCGAGGTCACTGAAACGCACTGACGGTGATGAATAATACATTAAGAGAAGATAATTTGATTTGCAAAGAACCTCAAATCCTCGCATACGTCACGTCATGGAGCCCCGGAGACACCGGATGTCACGTGTCAGACGAGATTTCCAACCAACCAGATTACCCAAATCCCTGAACACATTCATCTTGTAGTGATATTTCTTAGAATGAAATTCTTAAAATATTTCTTTGAATGAAATTCTTTAAAATATTACTGAGAATGAAATTCTTAAAAACATTTCTGAGAATGAAATTCTTAAAAATATTTCTAAGAATTAAATTCTTAAAAACTTCAGAAGTTCAATTCTAAAAACAGCATTTTTACACACATTACCTCCTGTTTTAATATCATTGCATGAACTGATTCATGGGCCTCACAGTAGCCATTACCATCACTTGCATCGGTACTGATATCTCTACTGAAAGAATACTGCATGGTATATAATCAATATATTGAAAATTTCTGTAGTCCAGTTTCTACAAAGAGAGAGGTAAGAAGAGCAATTGGTGGAGCGATTCTGGCACACCTAGGAGAGAGATTATGTGATAATTAAGATGAATGAACTCTCTGGCCCTGAACCAATATTCTAATTATGTCTCCTCTTACATAAATCCTACTTAATGAAGCTCTCCAAAAAGTCCTTTACCTTTTAACCTTATAATAATACATATTTAGCCCATCACCATTTAAGCCCTATATGCAAATGACACAATACAGCAAAGATCTCTGTATACCAATAGGTTCCTTTGGTGGAGGACGGATAGGGTCGGGATCGAAATCAAATGCCTTTCATTATCAATTTAAAACTACTTAAATGCACATAACTTTTTTTCTCATTTTTGATGTGTTACAATGTCTTAATAATAATCTAAAAGAGAGACCATTCTTCTTAATGTCACTCTTCTTAAAGAGTAGGGCACTAAGTCCCGGTGATAACCTTCAATCTGTCCTGATGGAGTACAAATAGTGCTGGAAAGGTCATCAATAAAACAAATAGCAAACGTTTGAATTCCCAGTATAGGTGACAAATATAAGTGATGATTATATGATTTATTCTAAGAATAAATCATATAACGATTGTGGCCTCATCCACTGAGCTACTTTGTTTTGCTAATAATAAAGGTTCTTTTGTTTCCAGTTATTGTCCTTTGTCGCTATATTCAGCAGGTGTAACCTCACTCATCATCTCATGAACAGTGACAATTAAATATTACATTATTTAGGTTTTCTGTCTCAGTATAAGAGGAAAGTGTTGTTCTTTTTATCAATTATGAATTTCAGCACCCTGATGGCTTAACAATGATGTCTAACTGATCTTGGCTTGAGCCGCCGTCATTCAAAGCATAAACCAAAGCCTTAAATGTTGTGTTGACACCGTATTTTTGTGACGTTTGCGGACATTTCCTGGAGATGCATACAAACTGTTTAATAATGATAATTTTAATTATTTACTTAACTATGCAGGTCGTGAAAAGTGTATCAAAAGTAATGTATATTATTGTACACAATATGGTGGATTGATTCCATCACCCCACATGTAGAAAACTCAAACTGAGGCTATGTTTAGATTAGCTGAATGAGACACTGGGTGTTACAGGCCTTCATACATTTCAGAAACAATTCACTGTTTGCAATTGTATTTTTCAAAATTCATTAAAAATTCTGAGCATCATGGGAAGTAGACAAGACTCATCTCCTGACAATACTAGAACATCCTCGGGAGGTAACCGATGATCCAGCAAAATTATTGGCAGTTTCAGAGAGGAATATCAAGTTTGACGGACAGACAAAATGTTTGATAATTCTTCCCTGTCACTGCATAACCTATGCTGATGAAATAAGCACAGCTAAAAAAACTCTGCTAATCAAACTATGTTCCATAAATTCTGATATCACTCTCACCTTTAATATTCTCTTCTATCTATCTGTTATCCCATAAAAGGGATATATGTGTTGGTTGGAGTGGTAAACTAATTTTTGCTTTTGTTAATTGACTTCTGTTTTCATGCTGGAAAGCGTCATTCGGTAAGTGTTGTGAAAACGATATTAGTGTTTTAAGAACGATACAGTTTCTGGCATATTATACTGCACATTTTAACTCAAACTGTAGATAAGTTTCATTCCACAATATAACATCCAGTTATCGACAGAGACAAGCATGTATGAGTTCATGAATATATGAGGTGTGCATATTTTTTTTTACATCCAACGTGTAAATTGAGCTGGGAAAAATATGACGAATCCTTGGAAGAGACTGTATTTGGGAAACTCTATAGACATGTTGTAGGAAAGTTACTCCAAATGAAGCTTATTATTTCGCCATCGTCTGGTGCAAACATGCAATGGCTTATATGGGTAATTTGTGGTTGCAGGTCTGGCTCAAAGTGCGAGTCGGTAAATGAACTTACACCTTGATTCAGGCACGTCCTATACTCTCCAAATTGTGAATTTTGTAACAACGAGTCTGCCTTAAATTGCGAATCAGGAAATGAATCTCCATCATGCATGTTTCTGACATAGTGCCTCCTCGCTTTTATTGACTCATTTGCTAAATGTACAGTTTGTTTTAACTGCGGTGTCAAAAGTATTTCAATACATGCCTTTGTTATACCTTGCAGGCAATGTTTAATGGATGTCTTGCGTAAACTATTGCTCATCGTATGTTAACACAAATTAAGAGCCAAGATAACAACTGTATCTAAACTGGAAATTAGCTTGTGGACCGTTATTGATATCGTCCTCAAGGGGTGCAAGTATAAATATATATATATATATATATATATATATATATATATATATATATATATATATATATATATATATATATATATATATATCCCTGTAATGTACTTATCCCTGTAATGTACTAATCAACAGTGGTAATTAGGGAGACTACATGCATCATACCTGGTACCTGGGTTCACAATTGAATCGAATTGAAATAAAAGGTGTGCTGAGATGGACATAAAATAATTGCTCACCATTGAAGAAGTCTTGATGGACGTGCAGGTACAAACCATTGAGTTCAAGGTCATCAAACACAAAGCTATCTTTGGCGGACATTGACGATGGCAAGATATTGCCTGCAGAATGGCTACTCCCAATATGACTTGACTGGCTACTTTTGCTACTACTACTTGTGTTTCTGCTACCAGAAGTTTCTGAGTAGCCGGAATCGGTGCCGTGGTCTGAGGAGTCAAGGGTTACACTTCGGTTTAACCTTTGCTCACCGGATTTGGCCTGTTTGCTACATTCGGGGATGTTTATTCCAAAGCCATTAGACTGTTTGTGTTTGTTCCTTGAGGAGGCGCCTATTATGCTTTTGGACCCCGTAGAATGGGATGAGTTTTTATGACAACCATTTGAGGCAGAAACCCCGTTGCCGACATTCATAAAAGCCGATATTTGCTCATCCTTGCAAGATATACTTTTGGTTAAACCAGAGAACCGCTTTACTGGATTTCTACTGGCCACGTTACAGCGTGGGAGAGACTGGCTTTTGACAACGGAAGCAGGTTTTTTAGATCTTTTAGAAATGTGATTATCGACTGGTGGATTTGTGGGAGCCAGTACATGATTACAAATAGTTTCCGTATCCGGTTTGATGCATGACGGTCTGGCCTTGTTAGTCACAGTTTTATAATCGGGTGCCACATCATTAGAGTTAGAATGGTTGTTGTGGGTTGTGGCTTTAACACTGCTCTTGCTGGCGGGAGAAGAAAGGGGCTTGATTGGTGGCAAGTGAAGTGAGTTTTTCTCAAGTAGGTACGTGGTCCTGGCGACGTGGGTTGGGGTGTTTGTGTTGGTGGTGATGGTGCTGGCGGCGGAGGTGTGGGTGTCTTCGGAGACGGTCTGGTGGTGGCCACCAGCTGCGGTGCTGCAGGGAATACTTGCTGGGGGCACAATAGCTGCAGTGCATTCGCTTGCAGGAGTGCTACATCCCGTGCTGCTGCTGTAGCTACCCGAGTCTAGGTCTAGGAGGGGAGTAGTGTGGTGCAGCGGGGTACCATCATCATCATCATCATTGTCTCTCTCATCATCATCATCATAGTGTGAAGACAAAGACATGGAGTGCACCAGGGAAAAAACCTTTACCTTATGTTGAACACTCCCACTACTTAACGTTGTCTCCTCAGTTTGAGATCTATCAAAATCATCATCATCATCATCATCATCATCGTCATCATCATCATCATCACTGTCCAGATTCTGCAGCGAAGATGAATGTAACACCGTGCGGACTGCATAAGGAGATCCCAAATCTAATTCATCTACAAGCGTATTACTGTCGACGCGATCACTCCCGGTGTAGAAGCTCACCTCTGCCTGGTGGCTTGCGGAGCGGCGGAGATGCGGGAGGTGGTGATGGGAGCAGGAGGGCTGCGGTTCCATGTTACACACAGAAGCACCATCCAGGTCCTCTACGTGCATGTCCCACTCTTCCTCCTCCGTCTCTTCCAGTTTTTCTGTTTCAATCTGCAGTAAAGAGCCATCGCTGGAAAGTGTTACGCGTATCCTTGACGAGCCGCTCACGGTTGTTGCGGTGGAGAAGTTGCTCTCGGCAGATATGATGCGTTTAATGCCCGCCGTGCCATACACGGAGTCCGTCACTGGGCCTTCGTTCGCGTTATGTGCGGTGGATCTCTTGCTGTGATCCGAGTCCCACTCTTCTGAATTAGAATCGCCATTGTCTTTCCCCGAAGCGGTATGCTTTGTGCTGGACTGTGATATTTTCGCAGATCCACAGCCCATTTCACTGTAGATCTGCCTTCAGTGTCCACATCGCCGGGCGTGAGCGGCCGGAGATACTGACGGCCTGTCTGTACTTCATGCAGCGCGCCTCTCCACTGCTCACGGCTGTCAACAGATCACATGCTCAGCGGAAGTCCCTTACACGCATGCCCAGGCCTGCATTTGGGATTTGCTGTGTGACTGGCCACAGTGTGCCACATAGCACCTGGCGGTAACATGTTGAAGTGAGGCGATTTATCAGAGCACAGCTTTATTGACCAGGAAACTATGCGCAGGTCGTCAAAACATTGAATGACCAATGTCAATATGAAATCTGTTAGGGAATCATTTTAAAAGTAGACAACCCACATGGCTGAATTGAGACCCTTTCACCCTACACGGACTTTAACTTGGATTTTTAATTGCTTTCAAGCATAAGGTAAGATTTCTGTTCGATAAGCAAGATATAAGCATGTATAAATAAACAGAGCATATCCAATGCGGTATATGCATTGATCCAGATGTATACTATGTCTATTATGTCAACTACTTTGCTAATACGCTGGATCAATTTGATACAAGCAATACTCCGTGAATGCATTAAAAGCAGTATTCTACATTTTCCATATAAATCGTTAAAAAAATCAATTTCATAATATTTATTCAACTTTCAGAAAAAAATAAAGCTGGTTACTTCTTATCTTAATTGGGTTCAATACACCATTTATTTAAACCTGCATTGACATAAAAACATGTTTATCAAAATCATATTAACTTTATAATATTTCAGTATCACCGCAAAAAAGAAATAAAAATCTATATTTTCGTATATGTATGTATCTTTCAAATGCATATATGAAGATTGAAAGAACTCTAATGTAATTGCAGATTGGATATTTTCCATTTAGGTATGTAGTTTATCTTTTAATCATAATCAGTTATTGATTACATTTCTCAGGAAATTGATTTGGTTTGGATATTGAAGGATGGATTAATGCATATATCACGAATTATGTTCATTACATTGCATGTTATTGACTGATAATATCGGGAACTGTGTTTATACATGTTTCCAGGGCCCTGCAATTATTGGTGACAATAAACGAACGCAGTACTTAGACACTTTAATTGAAAATCAGACATAATTACTTAATGTCTAATTGTAAAAGTGGATAAGAAAGCCTTAATTCAGTCACAACATCAGAAGGGATGGAGTAGTGCATTGAACTACAATGACTTAATAAAGGTAGAAAATCTATTAAATCAAACACAAACCATAACAATATAGGATGGTCTATTATATTAAAAACATCCTATTGATCAAAGATTATTAATTACTTAATTATTACTTAATTAATTACAACACTTACATGTAGGTACATAACATTTAGATACATTTACAAATATATTTATATATATACATAAAGATTAAGGATTGGACGAATGTGCATTTCTCTTAACACAATCTGCATGTCGTTCACTTCTGTTAGTCATAAAATAAGGTCCAAAAAATCAATTCAAAGATCATTTGCATGGCTCAAACCTTGATGATACGTTCCGGCCAAGTAATATGGGACATACATTGCTGGCTCCTGGGCAAAGTGTATTATTCACTACGTAAGTGGGTCAATCTTTGATAACAGATTTGTGTTGGCAACGATCACAAGTAAAGGGAGACTATCTGATTAGCAAACATGGCCAGATCGATACCTGGTGGAGAGGTAATATATAAAGCCAGGAACATGTCATACAGGAAGCCCGGGACGGTTCCCAGCCCATTCCGAACTTTATATTATTGATTAAACATCATGTTGTATGGTAATATGCGGGCATGGTGGTATAATTCTGCATGAATGACAACCGGTCTATCATTTACAATATAAAACACTGTTAGAAGTAACCGAAAAGCAACGGTAACATTACAATACTGTTAAAACTACTGAAATATTTGTTTTTATGTTAATCCTGTTATGGTTAACCAAACCTGATGTATAATTCCAGGGATGATATTTCACATGGTTTGTTAATTTCCGACTGCAAAGTTATATTCAACAAACCCATAATATAGATGAACCCAAAGATTTTAATATGATTCATGAAAAGTTCCCCAGCAAGTAGTGGCCAAGAAAAATAATTTTATCATTTTTAACTCTCGCCAAATGCAACCTCTTGAAATTTTTTAATAAAGATTATCTCATGAGATTTCTAAAGGGATCTCTTGAAAGATCTACCTTCAGAATGCCAAATTTAGGTCAATTTGAAATTCCCATTGTATTACTTAAACATGCTAATCGAATCAAAATTAGATCTGTAAAATTTTTCAACACAAGTCACCGAAGGTGCTGTTAGTATACAGCAACGGTTGCTGTTTACTCGGCTTCTTGCAACTTCTGCAGTAACATTATATTTGCTGTAATATTTATTTACAGTTCAGTTCAAGCAGTGTTTTTGCATAGGCCAATTGCGGGTCGCCATACTGCCACAAAACGTCGGAAGTGCACAATTACAATCGGAAGTGCACAAAGAAACTCTCTAAAATCCAATCATTAAAAAAACAAGATGGTAACCCGCAATCGCAAATAAAATCAATAATTTAGGATCCGATATTTTGCATATCAGAAATAATAAGAAAGTAACAACAGAAACAAAGTAGATACTCATTAGATTTGACTTGGAACGAAATATTCCGACCTAAGATGATATTTTGGCTTTTTGCCAATTCTGAGAATTATCCTTGATATGATTTATATCTTAGATAAGACTTGCCAATCATATTACCTTAAGTACCAAGCCGTAGAAAATGCTATTAAAAGCAATAAACAAACAGTATGGTTTATATACAAGGCAACATTAAACATAACAGTGTGTGTTTAAATATCCCTTTCATTTAATTAAAACCAGTGTTTATTTTCTTATCTGGGCTTGAGAGCACTGGCATACACTTTAAATCCATTGCATTATATGTAACCAATGTTTGTTTTCCTGGGCTTGAGAGTACATATAATGTAGTATATTCTTACCAATTCATCTTCTAGTATGTCAAGGGAATGCAATGCGTCTCTGTAACAATATCATATGACGCGATTCGTAATTTGCACAATATGATGCCATATGTCACGTAGAACCGTATCGTCATTGAATCATGATGTCATCAAATGTGTAATATGAGAATTAAAATGTCACGATTTCCATCCACACCAATGGAGCAACATGAGGTATTTTAACAACCAGTGTAACATCATTCGTTATTTACACACATTGGACTTAACTTAATATTCATAAAAGTACAGCTCTGTAGATCATTCAGGAATTTGGAATAAATAACTTTGAACTTTTACACTAAAACATTTGGGCTTGATATTTTCAATACATCGTTTCTGCTATAGCTGATACGAGGCTCAGCAATATTCTGTAGCGTCTTATTCACCTTTGTTTCGTTTGCAGACAATATGAATCCGTGTTTTCTTAAGCAGATTTATCTTGTTCAAACTGAACTATGAAAATATTGTTGACTGTGCTTTAAAAAGATTAATAAGGAATGACAACAGTCAGGAAATATTGCTGCAATGCTGTAAGGAGGATAATATCCATAAACTCTATTATTGATCAAACAGGACTTATATGTATGATTAAATAAATAAGCATATATATATATATATTTTTTTAATTTGTGCAGTTTTAATTGATATGTGACAAGTTGTTTATGAACTCTTTTTCAATCTGTGCAATTTTTAGTTGCTATGTGACAAGTTGTTTATGACAGCATGCTGTGTTTCACTTTATTTTCCAGATAGGAGAGTGTGTGGCAGGTTTGTTACCCGATCCTGACTGTCCGCCTCAGTAGTTATCACATTCAGAGACAAGCTGACACCATGACTTCCAAGCCCGTGAAACCCGCAAAGACCACCGGCAATGAGACCGCAGAACCTGATGTTCTAGAGGGAATGGATGACCTCCTCAACGAGAGAGTTGACAGTCCGGAAATTACAAAAGACACAGGGGTGGAAAATACAGACAAAGACACAGAAAAAGGCATGGAAACTGACATGGCCCACACCGAGGTTGACAAAAATGACAACAAAAAAATAGACGCAGACGTGGGCGATGGAGAAAATAACAGTGCTAAGAATGATTCTAATTTGAAAGTTGGTGATGGTGATTTAAAAAAAGAGAAAGAGATGCCGGATATAAAAGATGCAGGAACTGGGAGGTTTGTTGATGAGGAAATAGAAAAACAAAAAGAGGCAGAGAGACAGGCATTTCAAAGGCTTATAGATGAGAGCGCTAAACTTGATCATAATCTTCAGAAAACCAGTGCCCTTCTAATGCAGACTGAATCTGACAGAGACGTGTTCAAGATTCAACTGCAGACCCAAAAGGAAGAGAACGAGCAACTTAAAGCAGATAAAGACGGTCTAGAAGAGGAGCTGACTATGGTTAAGGCCCAGCTCAAGGAGAAGGAAAGTGAAGAGGTGAAGGAGAATGAGGAAGTGGGAGAAAATGAACAAGAGGAACATTTAATCAGCATGGAGCAGAGACTGCGTGATTTGCAACTACGCATAAAAAGAATGGCTAAAGACGAGGAAGAAAAGGACAGACACATAGAACATCTAACCAAGGAACGATCGGCAATGGAAGAAATATGCAAGCAACTGGGAAAACATGTTGATAAATCAAAGTATGAAGAAATCATGGCACAAAAGGAAAGTATGATGCAACAAAACGGAACGGAAACGAAACAACGTGAAGAGACAAACACTGTGAGAGGAAACGAAACGCCACCAAAATCAAAAGTGTGCAGCATAATGTAGGCTAGACATATGTTTTCATCTTAGTTATTTTAGAAAATACCATAATCAATAAACTAAAAGTTTCTAATTCATAAAATATCCACTCGCCTAGAACTACCTAGGCCAGGTATGAGGACCAGGTGTTGCTGCCTGCTGAGCTGTTATGCTACCTGTAGGTGTCACTCTCCACAGTTTAGATGCAGGTGTTAACAATTGCTGTCTTACTTTATAGAGAAAGTTCATAAGTGGTGCCTAATAAGGGAAGGCTTTCTTTGTTTGCTAAATAATCATCAGTTGATTTGTTCAAAATGAAATCCAACCTTACTGAACAGTATTGATATATTTCTGAAAGGTGCAGAGGGTACTTGTTTAATTTGCAATTTATTCAGATCTGTATTATATGATTATCCACCAAAACGTAGATGTTTAACCCAGGCTGAGTCGTATTTTACAAAATATATTTTTATAATGTTTTATTTTTGTATTCAGGTGTCTACTCTAGCGAAGAATTTCAAGCACACTCCTCGGTACAAAAATATTAATATGAAGAATTTATAATATAACATACACATGGAAACCATCATCTTAAAAAAGTTGAGTGAAATGAACATGGGCATGAAATTTCAATAAATGAAGATAAAGTTCATACATTCACAAAGACAACAATATTCAAAACTATGTCTCATCCATGGCTGATATCTTAAATGAATTTAGAGGCCTGTTTTATCATAAATTTTACACTGATCATAATGTAGTAATGCTCTTGCCATAGAGTGTAATGGGTTTACATTATGCAAGATGCACCCCACATCCCTTTCTAAAGGGGCGGGGTAGGCATGGAGATGTCGGTATATTCTAGCTAAAAAAATCATGGCATATACTTCTCATATTTTATAAAAGATTCTGAAGTCTGTTGTTGTAAACTGAGTAGATTTGATCGAAACATGTAAAATTTGTATTGACCATCAAAAGTATATAACCCTTGTGATAATTGTTGAATATCATAATTGTGGTGTGTAAATCCTGTGATAATTGTTGAATATCATAATTGTGGTGTGTAAATCCTGTGATAATTATTGAATATCATAATTGTGGTGTGTAAATCCTGTGATAATTGTTGAATATCATAATTGTGGTGTGTAAACCCTGTGATAATTATTGAATATCATAATTGTGGTGTGTAAATCTTGTGATAATTATTGAATATTTTAAATATTTTTTTAATGATTAGAATAACTGTGAACACTTCATAGTGTAATCTGCTGGTCGGAAATAAACTCCTTATAGACAAAAATTGTGTGCATTTCTTATATAATAAACATATGCCTGACGAATCTTCTACATGCACATTGATGGCATGTCCTTATGTCGTTCTAACATCGATATATGGTCCGCAAAGTCATTCTCATAAACGGTTTAGAATAAAAAATGTTTATATTTTTCATTATATTTTACATTTTTATGTTAATACCTCAGTATAGGATTTTTTATTCCAAATTTAAAACAAACCTACATTAATATTTGCTTCTGCAAATAGCCAGGTTGGACATAATATAGTAGGGATAAAATGACAATTCAATATGTTATCAACTGCCACCTGGTGTAGAAGCTGTTCATGGAACTGAACGATGTTTCCAATTACATCCTATGATTGAAATTTATCTTTATAATGACAAAAAAAATATTATTTAAATAATTTATTTCTGTGATATGAAGGTTTATTCAGACTTAGAGGTTCACAGGTTTGTCCATATATTCTCAGTTGATAAATGTAGTAGTCCAGTTCATACATCATTTGTGGTGCAATGCCATGAAAGGATATGGGGTATCGACTCAAACTGTTGATGCCCTGAAATAATAATTAGAATTATTAAAAGCAAGATACTCTAAGATGTAGATTGATAGGGATCCTGATGCTTATAGAACATCATAGCAAATTATACAAAGCAATATGCTCTATGAGAGAGAATACTACAGAACATGATGTTCCCCCTAACGTTAAATGCTGTTTTTTATATCTCTGTGCTTATATACGGCAATTAAATTTGATTAAATATATTAAAAGACCAAAATAAAATAATAGGTCATACGCGGTTGACAACACATGGACATGCAATGTTGGATAATTGTGACCATCCCGGATTAGTGATCAGTAGAACAAGTTTTCTGGTTTGAATACCTGTATGCCCTCCTGGTTTGAGTTCCGATGTACCAATCTTGTTTGAGTACCTTCCTGGTTTTAGTACCTGTGTGCCTTTCTGGTTTGAGTGATATATGCCTTTCTGGCTTAAGTAACTATATACCTTTCTGGTTTAAATACCTTTATACCTATCTTGTTTAAGGACCTATGTGTCTTTCTATTTTGAGTACCTATTCCTTTCTGGTTTCAGTGCCATTTAGCTCATGAATACAAGAAGCTAAAAGGTAAATGTCCAAGACTATTAAATTCAAATTACCTTTGCAGTGGTGTATCGGTAAATGTGGTGGTAACTGAAGTGGAATGTACCATGGATGTGATGTTCTGGGGGGAAAGGGTGGAACCTGGTTTTATTAAATATGTCCCTAGAATCTCCCAGCAGCACACCCAGCTTTGCCAGACATTTTCCCAGGGCCACGTCTTCCACCCCTCCATCAGAGGCACATTGTGTGTACTTTCTGCCCATTCCATATTGCCTCAGAGTTCCCCGGCTGATGACGTACCCAGCTCCCCCACTGCCGTAAAATATGGACCCGTCCGGTGACTGACCAATAGAAGAAGAAAACACAGGAAATATGAGTCGACAGACATGCGCACTTTCATGATGATGAATCATGCCGTCACTGAGAAGCTGTTAATAACAGATGAGTCGGACCTACTGATCTACTGAATGACTGATTACGGATACACATGTTGTGTCAAAGGGTATTAAAAAAAATAGTGGCTAGATTATATAATTTGATTTTAAAGCTTTCATAAAACCACAAAGATCACAGGCAATTTAACAAAGATTTTGATTATGTTTAAATGATATGTGGTCTCGAAACTATGATTGAACAATTTCCCTGAAATCAACTAAAATACACCTGCCAGGATGTTTTCTGTTTTGGTCCCTAATGGTGTTAGGCCTGTACCAATAGAAAACACGAATGGCCCCTGTAAGCCAAATCACCCAAGTGTTCCACGATGATTTAGATTTTAGCAGAAGGCTAATCTTGTTTCAAATGGTACAGACATTTCTCTGAGGGAAATATGACGGGTAATAACAGTTGAGCACAAAGTTTAGGGTAAAAACATTTGTCTTATGTTATAAAAGAAATGCTTGAAAATTTGTTTTCATGAAAGCTTTAAATATAAATATGGATCCAACCTACCATCTCATTTTCAATGATGCATTGAGCATATAAATTACTTACAATAGAATACTACCAGTCTTAAAGGAAAAGAACGTTTTTTATCAAAGGATGGTGAATCTAAGCAAATTTAGACTGTTGCTGAAACCTGGAATTTGTAAATCATTAGCCACTGAATTATAGTTTCAAAGATAGTTTTACTGATAAACATGCACGGTGTAGGGTATTACGTGGATATATAGTCCAGACACTTCTTTTGTTACCAAAAATATCGTGGCAATTCATAACAACATATGGTGTTCATTAAGTTGTACGCGTGGATGGAAATAAACGTATTGTTTTTTGGTACGTCAGAGCATCATAGTAAATATGTCTAAACTATTTACCCTTAAAAATAGAAAATTATCATTTAGCATGATTTAATTTTTGTAGAAAATTTTTTACAACATTGTCTTCACTATTATCCAGTTTTTATTTTACAAAAGAATTTAAAAAAAATACTTACCGTGAGTTCATGACCAAAGTAGAAAGGTTCAGATGCATTATATGGCGACAAAAAGTACTGTAAGTTTTCAACGATGACATAGGTATTGTCATCGGCTTTAAGAAACCAATCATAGTCATGAATATAATACTTATATATGAATGCAAATGCTTGTATTGTTTTAACTGTCAGATATGACCTGCCATCTGGAACATTTAGTCTGATACTCTGAATCCTGCTGTCCTCTGTATTACTAATAAATAGCAATTTATTGCATCTTTTTCCCCAGGTTTCCTTCACGTACTTGGCATGAGAGTTGTGGTGACCTCTGTATGTCATTACCCAACATAAAATACGAACTTTCTCGTGAAGTTCTCTTGCTACATCACTCTGTCCTTAAATAAGTAAATAAAGATCATACTTGATTAACCAAATGAAGCATTAGTATGTGTCATATAAAGATATAGAGGCAAAAGGCAAAAAAAGTAAAAAGAAATAAGCAACTGTACACAAATAAAAGATCATACTGAAGATCATGCTTTCAGGAGACCAATAACTTAACAAAATACAGCATAGGTATGCAACATTTTAGACAATAAGACAAAAGGCAAAAAGGGTAAATATAAATAATAACTGATTTTATTGCTGGCATCTTTACATAAATGATCAGGCAATGAGAAAACAGAAAGGTATTAGCTTCAGGATATGCGCAATTTTTCAGAAGAATATAAATATCAACTGATAAGTAATATTAAATTCATTTGCTCAAGAAAACTGGACATAGGTCTAGTTACCTGCTAATAATCTTGCAGCCTGTTCTACCGTATACTGTGACTGGGGAGCACCTGTTGTTTCGTTAAATCTATTCTGATCAAGGGTGAAGATAAATAGCTCTGGAGATATTAATACTCCTATTGTTATTCCTAGTATGACCAATGAAATATTCCAAAAATGATTGATTAAAAGATCCATTTTCCTTTTCCCCATAGTGCACGTAACAAATAATTCATATTTCATCGTAGGTCCACTCTACATCTGTAAGTTTACTCGGTAAAAGCAATAGCCATCCCACCGAGAGCTATATCTATATCTATATGGTAGTCCATAGTGTTTCTTTGGCACCCACATTGTACATGCAAAACAACAATGCATACAGCTTGGAAATAGGGACATATTTGACACCATCTTTACTTAATTAGAGCCACAAGCAAAACGCAGCCTGATTAAGTATAGCCTAAGGATATACAATTGCAGATTTATTCTGTTCAGGCCAATGCATTTGTCAAAATACATTAAACGCTTTATATTACGATTCAGTCGAACTTATGTTTTATTACCATAAATCATCATAATTACAAATGTAAATTTACACTGGCCGTTGCATATAATATTAAATGCATTGAAAAAATTGTGTTAGTGCAATTGACCATTTTATATGACGATTTTGATATAATTAATATTTTGTCTATCTTCCACATGGGCAGACATTTGATTACCTCTGGCAAGTGACGGCCAATTGAAAGCTGAGAGGAAACAGAATATTTATTCCAGGAAACAGTGAGATTAACACTCCCCCCAACCTTTATCGCCAAAATATATATTGCACAGTTTTTCATTACAGTCAATGTATTCTGTCTTAATCGAGTAAATGTAGCAAGGTGTTATGGTGTTATACATGTTTATCTTACAGTCAAAATGTAATATATTCTCTCCACATATTACTTGTCTATATAAACCTCCACATAAAATATAAACCATATATTACTTGAGGTTTTGGAGAAGAAGATGTTTGAAGAAACATTGACAGACAAAGCTCTGCAACTATAAAGAAGTCAGCAGAGCTATAAAGGACTCCCAGTCTCAAACCATACAAAAGAGCAGGGCATTAAGTTCCGATGACAGGTCGGTATTTGATGTGACATCAGCATCAAGTGTGCTGAAAATTCGTTATTACAAAACAGAAACAAAAATCAATAAGATAAGTGACTCATATATTCCTGGTGTGCTTTTGTTCACCTTTTTATCTGATCGACACCTCATCTCTCAGGTAATGTAAATCTATTGAGACAACTTCATGCCATCGAAAACAACAAATCAATCTCTTTCATTGTCATATCCTATTTTTATTGGTTATCTGCTCCATAATGTTTATGTTACAATTACAAATTTATCATCAATAACAATATAAATAACAATGCTCCCAACAGTACAATTACCAGGACATATAACAAAATGACAATATTGATATTTTGCCTCATATCATTTCGGCCATGAAGAATGTAAATACCTAATTTTCACAATATTCAGATATTGCAATATTTGTTAAACTGAAATGTTCGAAGTTATATTTATGCCAAGATATATATAATTAACATATAAATGCGCACGTTTGCTGTCAAACGTACAGCTTCAGACCATATGTTATATAATTATTCCAATGTCAATGTAGGTGGGATGTAATTTATAATTACATCCCACCTAAACAAGTATAAATAAATGTATTCCTTGGGTGAAAACAAGGGAGATGACCAGTTCGCTGTTCATTTTATTTCTTCCAAAAAAGTTTTTATTGAAATTTGAAGGTTAAGGTTTGATTTCAAACAATGTCTACAGCCTGCTGAAAAGGTTCAATTGTTATATTAATTTGTAATTAATATGTAATTTACATATGACAAAAGATATCTAAGTTTAAAACTTGTACTCTGTGCTTGTTATAATATAGCAACATAATAAACAAAAGCTTCACCCAAGGTTGTCAAAACTTTCAATACGTGACCAAATCAAGGCTTTAGATACGTGACCAAATCAAGGCTTTCAATACGTGACCAAATCAAGGTATTAAATATGTGGCCAAATTAAGGCTTTGAATACATGACCAAATCAAGGCTTTCAGTACGTGACCAAATCGAGGCTTTAAATACGTGACCAAATCAAGGTATTAAATATGTGGCCAAATTAAGGCTTTCAATACATGACCAAATCAAGGCTTTCAGTACGTGACCAAATCGAGGCTTTCAAACTTGACCATATCAAGGCTTTGAATATGTGACAAAATCAAGGCTTTCAATACGTGACCAAATCAAGGCTTTAAATACGTGACCAAATCAAGGCTTTCAATACGTGACCAAATCAAGCTATTAATTATGTGGCCAAATCAAGGCTTTCAATACATGACCAAATCAAGGCTTTCAGTACGTGACCAAATCGAGGCTTTCAAACTTGACCATATCAAGGCTTTAAATATGTGACAAAATCAAGGCTTTCAATGCCTGACCAAATTAAGCTTTCTAGTATGCGACCAAATCAAGGCATTAAATACGTGACCAAATCAAGGCTTACGATGCATGACCAAATCTAGGCTTTTAAAACATGACCAAATCAAGGCCTTAAATACTTGACCAAATGTGCTTGTTATAATATAGCAACATAACAAACAAAAGCTTCACCCAAGGCTGTCAAAACTTTCAATACGTGACCAAATCAAGGCTTTAAATACGTGACCAAATCAAGGCTTTCAAATACGTGACCAAATCAAGGTATTAAATATGTGGCCAAATTAAGGCTTTCAATACATGACCAAATCAAGGCTTTCAGTACGTGACCAAATCGAGGCTTTCAAACTTGACCATATCAAGGCTTTGAATATGTGACAAAATCAAGGCTTTCAATACGTGACCAAATCAAGGCTTTAAATACGTGACCAAATCAAGGCTTTCAATACGTGACCAAATCAAGCTATTAAATATTTGGCCAAATCAAGGCTTTCAATACATGACCAAATCAAGGCTTTCAGTACGTGACCAAATCGAGGCTTTCAAACTTGACCAAATCGAGGCTTTCAAACTTGACCATATCACGGCTTTAAATATGTGACAAAATCAAGGCTTTCAATGCCTGACCAAATTAAGCTTTCTAGTATGCGACCAAATCAAGGCATTAAATACGTGACCAAATCAAGGCTTACGATGCATGACCAAATCTAGGCTTTCAAAACATGACCAAATCAAGGCCTTAAATACTTGACCAAATTAAGGCTTTCAATACGTGACCAAATCAAGGCTTTCAGCACATGACAAAGTTAAGGCTTTCAGTACATGACCAAATCGATGCTATAACATGTGACCAAATCAAGGTTTTAAATACGTGACCAAATCAAGGCACATGACCAAACCAAATCAAGTACGTGACCAAAGTAAACTTTCAGTACGTGGCCAAATCGAGGCCAAATCGAGGCTTCAAAACTTGACCATATCAAGGCTTTAAATATGTGACCATATCAAGGCTTTCAATACGCGACCAAATCGAGGCTTTAAATACATAATCAAATAGATTTAGGGATGTACAACATTGAGTTAGAGTCTTTAAATCTTGAAACATGAATTCTCACTGATCGATTTTCAGCATTTATCATCCACCAGGTGTCTTCTGTGTCATATATAATGCATGCTGGGATAGATTTGTAGACATAACAAATGACTTGAAGACTACCATTCTGATTGATTTGAGGAGAATAAATTAACATTCTGGCAACAAATGCGCGTTGGGAAAATAATTAAAAAACAGTTCAGAATCTTGAAAAGAATAGAAACACTGTTGTATTAACCTGAATAAAATGACACGTTAATGAACATGTTTAATTGCCGTGAGCCAGGTTTGCATGTCAACAAAGTTTCCAAATGCATGAGAGATTTTAACACACCAGATGTCAGCACAGCCCACTCGAGCAGTGATAATTCAAGGTAAACTATGTGATGCTACTGTCGACAGGGTTTTAGCTTTATTTGGGTTTTCGGTGGACATCTTACCGCTTGTCACCTGAGATTTGTTTTGGGCGATATCACCACATCTTAATATCATGACAAGCTGGTGCCTGAAGGTGCTAGAGGACAACACATAGATGAAGATGTTAACAGCATGATTGGAGAGGGCAAAGATCAAGATAATGACCTCGATGAAGGTGGTTTGAGGACCCTGGTCGATGAAGTCTCCTGCTGCGAAGATAATAAGATACCAAGCCGTGACGGGGACGGTGAGTAGCAGAAATACGACACAAACGGCGACGACGGTGGCGGTGATCTTGTAGGTGACGTCTCTGGCTTGGTCGTTAGAAGTGAGAGTCTGGCGTCGGGACCTGGGGACCGTTTCACTAACATTGCTAGGAGCTCCTAGAACCCACTTTTAGCTCTTAGAACCTGAAGTAGCTCTCAGGATCTAGCTCTTGAAATAAATGGTGTTTCACTAAAGTTCCTCTTTGCTTTTTCCTCTTGAATCTACCTCTTTGGCCCAAGAGTGCTCAAGGGCACTCTTAGATTACCTCTTAGAATGAATAAATTCCTCTCTGGGTACTTTAAACATGGCGTTCATAATGATAGCTGGAGCCCAAGAGGCCGTAATTCGTAGACCCCGTGTTTTTGAGGACAGGAAACTTCTGGCAAATTTGTCAGACCGAGAGATCTCCAACTACAGATTTCCCAGAGAGGTCATTGAAGAGCTCATAGCTGGATATGACCAATCCACATGGGCAAACACAACAGCGAGGTCAAAATCCATATCTAGTGAAACACAGGTAAATAAGATTTCTTACTTTTTTTGTCCTCTGCTTGTGTGGTGCATGTGAACAGTAAAATGAAAACATTCCCACTTCCTGTCTATGTAACATGAAATGTTCTCTCACATAAATGTATGGATATTTTACAACAGGGGGCACCACAGTCTGGGTATCTACAAATGAAGTGAATTTGTGAAGTGCATTATTCCTAAGCTATTTATGTTTAACCTTTGTAACTATCATTTAGTCAGAAATGATAATATATTTACATGCTCAAGGTTTACCATAATATTGGAATCAAACTTACTCGAAGTTTAAAAACTTTGCTTTCATTTATTTTTTTTATTGCTTTAGTTTCTGTGTAAGGTTTTTTTTTCTATATTTTCCAAGTTTTCCTTCATTTGCAAAATTCAATTTTATTTTATTCTATGTTCTATGATGTTCATATTGCTAAAAAAGAACCCCAATATGATTTAATTTTTCTGCATAAAAGTATTTGTTCTGAAAATCCACCAGATGACACCATTGAAGGAAGTATAAAGTCCAACTTTCTGAATTAATGATTTTCTGTCTGGCCTTATTCTACAATAACCCAAAGATAAACTTCCAGAAAAAAATTACTTCTAGAACATAGAATTAGTGAGGTTAAATACCTGGGAAAATTTGGAAGTGCAATCTTATGAAATTTGATTTTTAAAATGTACTCAAAAAAATTAACCAAGACTTCTAGTGTGCTTTAAAGCTAATCAAACATCATGTTCCTAATAAATGTAAAAAAAGAAAATAACTTTTTTCTTATGTTTATTCCATGATAAATTATATGTACAAGACATTATATGTACAAGACGTAATATTTACAATGCACAATTGTATATAAACAAAGAGATAACACATTACCAAATATATCCAATAACTACTTCTGTTTGTGAAATGAAATATATATTGAGACAAGATACTCAAACCGTATATGTTAAATATCAGTGAAAATACTTAGTTGCTAAAATGTATAATATCATTAATGACTTAATTAAATGTTTTACAAAAACATAGAGCAATGAGCTATACTGATCATTGTAATTTCAGGAAATTGTTTCATAAATGATCATTTAAATCCTTTCTCAGAGCAGACTTATGCTGATGATAATTTTGACCAATCAAAATGCATGTTACATATTGAATTTGACCCCAGCTTATTATCTTGATTCTCAATGGCAAATATTTGCCATGTTGTTATGGTAGCTAATAGATTTTATTTTTAAATCATAAGAAATTTGATTAGATTCTGAGCCTAATGGAAAATAGATCCCCTGAAAATACATCTTGCCTACTTAAGGCTAAGAACTCCAACCAGTAATTTCAGAGGAAAAAATCAAAGGTGATGGACAGAATGACAGAAAATTTCTCCCCCATCACTACAGAAGCTATGCTATGCATAGCTAAAAACTGAATATTAATTTATGGTTTTAATAATAAGCCTTCTTCCATGTAAACATATTTTAGAATGAATATTTCTCCTAGCAACCCCAACCTATGGTATTGCTGCATCACATGATGGTAGTCTGCAAATAGATTAGAAAATGCAATTACATATCATTTCACACCTTTTTAAAACCACATGTATAATGATGTTTTGTGACAAAAGGTCATTTTGACCCACTTTCCCACCAGGCAAGTAAAATTGAAAATCTACTTGCCCTGAATTAATATTCACTTGCCCTGAAAAAAATAAGATCACAGTTTTTCCCCAATATCTGAATACAGTGTAGGGCTAATGCTCAAATAATTTGCTCAAATATTGGCTGATAACATATATGGATATTGGAAGAATTACAGCACTTGACCACCAGTCAACTGGAACAGAAGTATCCAGCTAATGTCAATGACTGCAGTCAAATGTAAAGGTCAAGTGAAATATTGAACTATTTTCATTTTAGATGTTGGTGTTCCTTCGTTTCATTGCAAAAGGAGGCCTTCTTAGTGAGCAAGGAACAATTCATGGAATTTCGAAGGCTAGCGTCAGTCGGATTGTAGAAAAAGTAGCCTCGTACTTTGTTTCAATAGCCCAAGAGCACATCAGATACCCCGATGACAGGTAATTTCTAGAAAAATATTATTGATCAATGATCACAAAATAATATGGTCTTATCAACAATGTGAATCATGAAAAAATTTCAAAATTTCAAAATGCCTTAAATATATTGCAAGTTAAAATAATTTTTCTAAAAAAAAATTATTTTAGAGACGAAATGAATGCGATCATAGCAAAGCTCTATGCAGTTGGAGGAATTCCATGCTGTTTTGGATGTGTTGATGGCACACACATTAACATCAGGGCCCCAAAGCGGGAGGAGTTTGCCTTTGTCAACAGGAAAGGCGAACACAGCATCAATGTTCAGGTACCTTTTCAATATGCTTTTAAAATATCTTTACTTGAGAAATATTGGAAATTTGTTTATTTCTATTGCTATAAATTGTACTATTTGTAGATTGTGTGTGATGCAGACCTCAGGATACGGGATTTGGAGGCACGTTGGCCTGGAGCCACCCATGATTCTTATATGTGGAATTTTTCACAAATAAAAAACAACATCGATGGGGGAGAATTTGGATCGAATTGGCTATTGGGCGACTCGGGCTATCCCTGCCGCAAGAATTTACTCACACCTCTGCTGAACCCAAGCAATGCAGCAGAGCGGCGATACTGTGTCTCACACAGAAGGCAGAGGTGTGTGGTGGAGAGATGTATAGGTGTTCTAAAATCGCGGTTCAGGTATAATCTTTGATTTTCAACTGATTTCTTTAAATTCTTTATTAACGTTATTTTGATACTTGTAGGCCAATAATTCATTTGAAAGTGGTCAACTGTTTTCTTTTTCTTTCAAAGGTGCTTGCATAAAACTGGCGGAGTTCTTCAATTTGAAACTGGGACCACATGTAAAATCATATTAGCTTGTGGGGTGCTACACAATATAGCAGTTGAAAAACGCCTGCCTGTCCCAGACATTATTCCTGAGGACGATGAGAGCCTTCACGTTAACTTTGCAGAGAATGCACCACAGAGGGCTCCTGCTGTAGATGGTGCCAGGACAAGAGCTAATTTAATTCAACATCATTTTCATTAGATAATTTTTTGTACACCATTTTAATTAGATAATTTTTTGTAAATATCTTATTTATAGAAATAATTGTTGCTGATGCTATTTGATTTTTTACACTAAATATACAAAGTAGATAGCAATTATGAAATTTACATTCTTATCTTCATCAAAAATAAACGTTTCAATATGGTACAATTTTATAAGAATTTATGACTTGTGTATATTTCATTTATTTCAAAGGCCTTCTCAGCACTTACGTACATGGTCAGCAATCCTTTCTCTAATTGCAAATAAGTGAGCTTTTGCTGCTTAATTGCGAGCACCTCCTTCTCCACTCCCAGCCTCTCCTTTTGAACAGCCAGCATCTCCTCCAGTATCTTTGTTTGGGTCTTATATTCCTGAAGGAGCTGTTCACCTTAGATCACAAAATTAAAATAATAGTCAAATCTCAGCGGGATACGAACTTTATTTTTACATTTTTATCAATTTAACCATTTCTGTATCCATGTTACACCATTGTTGTCATTTTCCTAAAATATCAAAGAAATGAAACTAAAATTAATTTATATTGAAATTATAGGACTGAGAATTCTAAGAATAACTACTAAAAGCTTCCTCCCTTTGTTGCCCTGGTTCTCTTAATTTCATGATGGCATAATGTCATAAGAAGTAGTACCATACCAAAATAATATACCAAATGAATGATATTTATTTACATCATTAAAGTGTGACATAAAGACAAGAACCAAGGTCCTTGCAAGTTTCCAGGGACTAATGAAATCTGTCTCCTTTGAAATTGCACTTACTGCACTTACCTTCATATCAAATAGTTCACTTACCAATGGAGTCTTCCACCTTCAATTTTTTTAATGGGGGCTGCCCATTTGAAGTGGTGGTACTGCTGGTCGTGGCCTTTTCATCAACAGGCTTAGCTGTAACTGAAATACAAGGTTATATCTTAACAAATATTCTGCAGGCTAGGATAATAACTGTTTTGAGGATTAGAAATATTTTTCAAAACTAGATACACAATATTATAATAATAGCCACTGAATATAGCCTAATCATACTTAGTTCATTATTAAATAAATTAATTACAATTCAAATTATTTTTGATAATCAAAGTGAATCATTCTTTTCAAAGCATAGTAGTCAAAAAATAAATAAGAGAGAAAAAACAGGTAATCACTTGTTTCTGATGGCTGGCCACTTATCGTGCCACCTTTAATCCCTAAAATAAGAATTTTCAAAAAATATTATAATGACCATCGCCATCAATATTATAACAAACAGCATTCTTTCTGAAATCTAAAAAATGAAACAATTTAAACTCATTTTTACATAAGTATATATCTAATTCACAAATAAGTTAACTTTAAGGTAAATTAGATCAAAGGAAATATAGCAATGACCTTCAATGGCCACCTCTCCCATGATGGCCACCACCCTCGCCTCTGTCTCTGTAAGGGCAGCTGGCCCATCCCCTCCTGCCCCAGTTGTTCTCTTGTGCTCGCTGAGCTCTGTAGCCTACCAGAAATAATATTTTCCAATTTGAAAATTATAAATAAGAATATAATGTATTGGACTTGTGCACCATATAGCCCCACATACTATGGCAAAACTGGCACACATACAGACCTACCCCATAAACAGTATACCTAATTGTGAACACATAAGAAGAGAACCATTATTTCCCTAAAAGGAAAACAATTAAGCACAAATAAACTAAAATGCTCAATGAAATATAATGCACCCATAAATAAAAAATCACCAAATGGTGAAAAGAAATTTTCATTTAATTCTGGCAACAAATTCTCACCTTCTTTTTTATATGGCTGAACATACATTCTTTCTTTTTTTTTATCTCGCCCACACTTCTCAGGTGGCTGCTGAGCCCAGCTGCAGCCAATCCTCTTTGGATTTTTATCCAGGCCTCATTCTTTTGGGCAAAGGTGACGCCTTTCATTTGTTTTCCATTCTGGTCTATTATTGTCATGTAAAATTTATAATCTGAATAACACTGTGTACAGCATACAATGGAGACACACTGTCAGTTGAAATATAACTATATATGGCAACCCCTTTTAAAGTTTTATTTTCAAAAATAAGCTGTATTAGATTAATTGGTTTATCTCATTGTTTATGATTTCTATTGTTTAACGACATATGCCACCAGCGCCTATAATTTGGTTCAAAATGCTGTTTGCCCTGAGCCTGTTTTTATCTGTCAAACAATGAATAATAGCCAAAAAAAAATCAAAATTTGCTAGCCCTGATCAAATTTTTTGTGTATTTAAAAATTTGTGTCAGATAAAATAATGTCTTACCCTTGGTCTTATTGAATGAGGCATATAATATGCCCCTTTGCTCCTCGAGGAGATCGACGAGCATGTTCCACTCATCAACTGTCCAAGGCGGATTTTTTCCCTTGCTTTGGGCCTGTAAAGAATTTTTTAAAGTTCTATGTGAAACATTGATATCACTTTAAACTAATAAAATTGACTCATTAGTGATATATTTCTAAGAAGTGTATGAAATACTTACCTTTGTATAACTTACCTAGAGTATTTGTCAATTTTTTTAGACCGGCAAAAATATGATTGTGAGTAGTATTTGAGATGATTATATAGCAATCAGATGTATTACATGTATTACACCATCTGAAGTGTGCACATATCGCTTCAATGATTTGTCGAAAACTTAACTTACATATTCAGGTCTTTATGGGATGCATGTGTGTTAAAAAATTGGAGCTTGTATCTGTATGTGACCTTGAAAAACAAGTCAAGGTCACAATTGAGGTCATCATATTTAGACCTTCACGGAATGCATGTATGGTAAAAATTTGGAGCCTGTATCTCAAATAGCTAAGACGTAGTAAAATGTCAATTTTTATTTTTGTTTGTTGATACACACAGGCAGACGGAGCCAGGATAGTATAGCTCCCACACCGCTCAGGTGGAGGGAGCTAATAACAATAATAACAGAATAAAATAATTGAAACTAATGTCAAAAGTAATTGAATTTTTCAGGTGAAAATGTTCAGAAATATAACAGAAACATTCTGATTTTCTCATTTGGTCTTACTAAATTATCTTTTGTTCGGTCTTTCTTTTTTGGCATAAACATTTTGGGAAAGCCATCATTGGATAGCGCATCATTCATCTCTTGAAGACGTTGAGATGATGCATCATCAAAGTTCTCACTATCATTCTGTAAGTGAATTATTAGACTCTCTGAATCATTATCTCAAATTCTGTGAGGGTGATAAGTACCAATTAGATATATTTTGTAGCTTACCCACGTACCAATAATCATCAATAACAAGTACATAAAAATAAACAATCACTTGATAAGGTAGACAAAAAATATTTATTACCAAATAACATTACATCTCAAAAATAAATCTAAAGCATTATCTCATATTTGGTGCTTCAAGAGAATGTTCTGCACCTATGAGATACTCTTTTGCAGATCACCCCTCTTCCGAACTACTTTCGCAGATAACTCCTCTGCCGAACTACTTCCACAGATCACCCATGTGCCGAATTACTTTCTCACATCATCCCTGTGCCAAACTGTTTTTCTTTTACTTTTTAGTTTCCTTTTCTATTCATATTAATTAAAAAATGAATGGAATATTTGATTGAGTATAAATTTGCCGAACTACTTTCGCAGATCACCCCTCTGCCGAACTACTTTCGCAGATCACCCATGTGCCGAACTTCTTTTGCAGATCAAATCTGGTTTTGTTTATATTGTTTGACACACACAACATAGATCCGCACTTGCTGCAATGTTTGCCACAATGGACTGGTTGTCATGTTGACAGAACAAGGTACCCATCCCCCCAAGCAGAGATTGCCCGGGCAGGAACATGGGTGCTGGACTGGTTGTCATGTTGACAGAACAAGGTACCCATCCCCCCAAGCAGAGATTGCCCAGGCAGGAACATGGGTGCTGGACTGGTTGTCATGTTGACAGAACAAGGTACCCATCCCCCCAAGCAGAGATTGCCCGGGCAGGAACATGGGTGCTGGACTGGTTGTCATGTTGACAGAACAAGGTACCCATCCCCCCAAGCAGAGATTGCCCAGGCAGGAACATGGGTGCTGGACTGGTTGTCATGTTGACAGAACAAGGTACCCATCCCCCCAAGCAGAGATTGCCCAGGCAGGAACATGGGTGCTGGACTGGTTGTCATGTTGACAGAACAAGGTACCCATCCCCCCAAGCAGAGATTGCCCAGGCAGGAACATGGGTGCTGGACTGGTTGTCATGTTGACAGAACAAGGTACCCATCCCCCCAAGCAGAGATTGCCCGGGCAGGAACATGGGTGCTGGACTGGTTGTCATGTTGACAGAACAAGGTACCCATCCCCCCAAGCAGAGATTGCCCAGGCAGGAACATGGGTGCTGGACTGGTTGTCATGTTGACAGAACAAGGTACCCATCCCCCCAAGCAGAGATTGCCCAGGCAGGAACATGGGTGCTGGACTGGTTGTCATGTTGACAGAACAAGGTACCCATCCCCCCAAGCAGAGATTGCCCAGGCAGGAACATGGGTGCTGGACTGGTTGTCATGTTGACAGAACAAGGTACCCATCCCCCCAAGCAGAGATTGCCCGGGCAGGAACATGGGTGCTGGACTGGTTGTCATGTTGACAGAACAAGGTACCCATCCCCCCAAGCAGAGATTGCCCAGGCAGGAACATGGGTGCTGGACTGGTTGTCATGTTGACAGAGTATCAAAAATGTCGAGATAAAATATTTGGAAATGATATTGATGATATGATGGCAAGATAACACATCCTCTATGTGACGGTAAGATGACACATCCTCTATGTGACGATAAGATGACACATCCTCTATGTGATGGCAAGATGACACATTCAGTTTGTGTTTGCAAGCTGACACATCCTCTATGTGACGGCAAGATGACACATCCTCTATGTGACCGTAAGATGACACATCCTCTATGTGATGGCAAGATGACACATTCAGTTTTTGACGGTAAGATGACACATCCTCTATGTGACGGCAAGATGACACATCCTCTATGTGATAGCAAGATGACACATTCAGTTTGTGTTTGCAAGCTGACATATCCTCTATGTGACGGCAAGATGACACATCCTCTATGTGACGGTAAGATGACACATCCTCTATGTGATGGCAAGATGACACATTCAGTTTTTGACGGTAAGATGACACATCCTCTATGTGACGGCAAGATGACACATCCTCTACGTGATAGCAAGATGACACATTCAGTTTGTGTTTGCAAGCTGACATATCCTCTATGTGACGGCAAGATGACACATCCTCTATGTGACGATAAGATGACACATTCAGTTTGTGTTTGCAAGCTGACACATCCTCTATGTGACGGCAAGATGACACATCCTCTATGTGACGGTAAGATGACACATCCTCTATGTGATGGCAAGATGACACATTCAGTTTGTGTTTGCAAGCTGACACATCCTCTATGTGACGGCAAGATGACGAATCCTCTATGTGACCGTAAGATGACACATCCTCTATGTGATGGCAAGATGACACATTCAGTTTGTGATGGCAAGATGACACATCCTCTATTCTCAGATTTCTATTCAAAATAGTAATAAAATATTTGTATGAAACCTGCTTTGCATTCAAAATGTCAATTTTCTCAAAGATAAAGCAAACCAAAATGATAATTGGCAAGAATGAAAGATGATGGCATGTTATGTCATTCAAATTTGGTGTTTTTGTGCAAAAACATTAGATAATATTAAAGATTTGGAGCAGGAAACTGTTCATCTCAGATTTCTATGAAAGAAAGTGACAATGAATGAAACCTGCTTTGCATTCAAAATGTCAATTTTCTCAAAGATAAAGTAAACCAAAATGATAATTGGCAAGAATGAAAGATGATGGCATGTTATGTCATTCACATTTGTTGTTTTTGTGCAAAACATTTGATAATATCAAAGATTTGGAGCAGGAAACTGTTCATCTCAGATTTCTATGTAAGAAAGTGACAATGAATGAAACCTGCTTTGCATCAAAAATGTTCCAAAGCCAAATCTGTGACTTCCCTTATCACTGGGTCTCAGGTGAAGAATTTTGTACAGGGCTTGATTGTGTTTCTTTGTTGTTTATCGCGATTGCCGATAAATGCGTAATTACTGCTCAGATTCAATAGATACATTGACACTTATCACTTCATTGCTTTCCCCTTGAAGCATAGATGCTTTTAAAAAAAAACAGAATTAAAATCGGACTATTTAAAGCCAAGTTATGAACAGATTTCAAAACCAAGTTTTTCTATTTCAACCAACATGCCAAGGAGCTCATGAGCACACCACTGTCACATTGGATTGACGGACAGTGTGAAATAGTTGTTGCTAAATTTTCACAAAAAGCATACCTCAAAACATTCATATATAAACCGCACATTCTTTAAACAAGGTTGGATAGGCTATACATGCACATTTACTTACACTTTGGCTCACACTGGCAATATCTTGACTTGCTTCCATTTTGGCTGTTGTCATTGTCGTCTGCATTTCCTGGCAGTGTAACATCATATTTTGTCCCCCCATAACTTTTTCCCGCCATATTTGGAAGCAGAGAGCTCCTTGCATCAAAGAGGTAAAATTTCTCTTCAGAATTGCAAAGAGCACTTTAGTGAAACACTAAACCAAGTAGCTCTTTGGAAAATTACTCTTAGCACTTTTCAAAGAGCTCCCAGGGCTAGGAGCTCTCAATGTTAGTGAAACGGTCCCCTGGCTCCCACCAGTTTGATGATAATGCCCACATTGCAGAAGGTGATGACGATAATGGGGAAGTAGGAATAGAGGACAGCGGTCAGCCAAGGAGAGACATAGTTAATGAAGAAAGCCATGCGTTCATGAGCGTCGCACTGGGCGTCCTCGTTGATACCCCAGCCCCAGAAGTTATAGGAGTACAAAACACACAGCACAATGGGTTGCACCACAACACTGATTAAAGCCGACTTGGTTGTACACAGAGATTTAGCACGAAGAGGAAACCAGACCACCACAAACCTCTCCACTGCCACAGACGCCACTAACCAAGAGGCATATGTGTAGCAAACATTGAAGAAGAAACGATGGAAAATACAGAAGGCAGTATCCCCAAGGAGATAAATCTTGGGCTTCATCTTGAGCCAGTTGTTCAGGAAATCTAAGCAAAGGACAAAGGTGTCAGCAAGAGACAGGGCGGACAAGTACACCGCTGTAGGAGAGGACCTTAGACTCTTTCCTTGCATAACCAGAAAGGTCAACAAATTCCCAAGGACACCTAAAATAAAAACATATAAAAACATGAAATTTCAAAATTAAATAATATACTTTTTTAATTTGCTTATTGTATGTGTACAATATAATTTAATAAAAAGATAGCTGTCTTTTAACACAATAGCATGTGTGCCTTTAATGATTATATAAGTGGAGGACGGGAGGTGGTAGGTTCAACTCCCACTGCCGACAGTGTCACTTTCACACTGGTTAAAAGGCTCGAAAGTCGAACTGATATGGCCATAGTTGCTGAAAGGGTCGTAAAAACACCATTTCATAATTTTCTTTTAACACAAATTTATACTTCTTTTGAAAATACACTTATATATAATCATCAATCAATAATTGAAAAATGGTTTCATCCAATAACTTACCTACAGCAGTAAGAATGGGGTCAACAACTACAAAAACATCCTCTGCCAATTGGTAATAATCGATGCCGGACTCCCCAGAAGAATCGATGATGGATGTTGTCATGTTGTCTGAGAATGAAACATTTTCTACCAACCCATACACTGAAGTGTTGATATCCTCCATTCTGTCTTGTTACTATGAAGAACATACAAGGTTTTTATGGGTTGGAACATTGTTTTATTGGTGTGTGTTAATCTTAGTTCTAGTGAATATGTGGTTACTTTAATACAGTCGTCCCTGTTATTACTGTTATATGTTTTAACCAGAGTTGCTAGCTTATACATGTCTTCAAATATCCCTGTTATTACTGTTACTTTAATGCATGTCTTCAAATATCCCTGTTATTACTGTTACTTTAATGCATGTCTTCAAATATCCCTGTTATTACTGTTACTTTAATACATGTCTTCAAATATCCCTGTTATTATTGTCACTTTAATACATGTCTTCAAATATCCCTGTTATTCCTGTTACTTTAATGCATGTCTTCAAATATCCCTGTTATTACTGTTACTTTAATACATGTCTTCAAATATCCCTGTTATTACTGTTACTTTAATACATGTCTTCAAATATCCCTGTTATTACTGTTACTTTAATACATGTCTTCAAATATCCCTGTTATTACTGTTACTTTAATACATGTCTTCAAATATCCCTGTTATTACTGTTACTTTAATACATGTCTTCAAATATCCCTGTTGTTATTACTGTTACTTTAATACATGTCTTCAAATATCCCTGTTATTACTGTTACTTTAATACATGTCTTCAAATATCCCTGTTATTACTGTTACTTTAATACATGTCTTCAAATATCCCTGTTGTTATTACTGTTACTTTAATGCATGTCTTCAAATATCCCTGTTATTACTGTTACTTTAATGCATGTCTTCAAATATCCCTGTTATTACTGTTACTTTAATGCATGTCTTCAAATATCCCTGTTATTACTGTTACTTTAATGCATGTCTTCAAATATCCCTGTTATTACTGTTACTTTAATACATGTCTTCAAATATCCCTGTTATTACTGTTACTTTAATAAATGTCTTCAAATATCCCTGTTATTACTGTTACTTTAATGCATGTCTTCAAATGTCCCTGTTATTACTGTTACTTTAATACATGTCTTCAAATATCCCTGTTATTATTGTCACTTTAATACATGTCTTCAAATATCCCTGTTATTACTGTTACTTTAATACATGTCTTCAAATATCCCTGTTATTATTGTCACTTTAATACATGTCTTCAAATATCCCTGTTATTACTGTTACTTTAATGCATGTCTTCAAATATCCCTGTTATTACTGTTACTTTAATACATGTCTTCAAATATCCCTGTTATTATTGTCACTTTAATACATGTCTTCAAATATCCCTGTTATTACTGTTACTTTAATGCATGTCTTCAAATATCCCTGTTATTACTGTTACTTTAATACATGTCTTCAAATATCCCTGTTATTACTGTTACTTTAATACATGTCTTCAAATATCCCTGTTATTACTGTTACTTTAATACATGTCTTCAAATATCCCTGTTATTACTGTTACTTTAATACATGTCTTCAAATATCCCTGTTATTACTGTTACTTTAATACATGTCTTCAAATATCCCTGTTGTTATTACTGTTACTTTAATACATGTCTTCAAATATCCCTGTTATTACTGTTACTTTAATACATGTCTTCAAATATCCCTGTTATTACTGTTACTTTAATACATGTCTTCAAATATCCCTGTTGTTATTACTGTTACTTTAATGCATGTCTTCAAATATCCCTGTTATTACTGTTACTTTAATGCATGTCTTCAAATATCCCTGTTATTACTGTTACTTTAATGCATGTCTTCAAATATCCCTGTTATTACTGTTACTTTAATGCATGTCTTCAAATATCCCTGTTATTACTGTTACTTTAATACATGTCTTCAAATATCCCTGTTATTACTGTTACTTTAATAAATGTCTTCAAATATCCCTGTTATTACTGTTACTTTAATGCATGTCTTCAAATGTCCCTGTTATTACTGTTACTTTAATACATGTCTTCAAATATCCCTGTTATTATTGTCACTTTAATACATGTCTTCAAATATCCCTGTTATTACTGTTACTTTAATACATGTCTTCAAATATCCCTGTTATTATTGTCACTTTAATACATGTCTTCAAATATCCCTGTTATTACTGTTACTTTAATGCATGTCTTCAAATATCCCTGTTATTACTGTTACTTTAATACATGTCTTCAAATATCCCTGTTATTATTGTCACTTTAATACATGTCTTCAAATATCCCTGTTATTACTGTTACTTTAATGCATGTCTTCAAATATCCCTGTTATTACTGTTACTTTAATACATGTCTTCAAATATCCCTGTTATTACTGTTACTTTAATACATGTCTTCAAATATCCCTGTTATTACTGTTACTTTAATACATGTCTTCAAATATCCCTGTTATTACTGTTACTTTAATACATGTCTTCAAATATCCCTGTTATTACTGTTACTTTAATACATGTCTTCAAATATCCCTGTTGTTATTACTGTTACTTTAATACATGTCTTCAAATATCCCTGTTATTACTGTTACTTTAATACATGTCTTCAAATATCCCTGTTATTACTGTTACTTTAATACATGTCTTCAAATATCCCTGTTGTTATTACTGTTACTTTAATGCATGTCTTCAAATATCCCTGTTATTACTGTTACTTTAATGCATGTCTTCAAATATCCCTGTTATTACTGTTACTTTAATGCATGTCTTCAAATATCCCTGTTATTACTGTTACTTTAATGCATGTCTTCAAATATCCCTGTTATTACTGTTACTTTAATACATGTCTTCAAATATCCCTGTTATTACTGTTACTTTAATAAATGTCTTCAAATATCCCTGTTATTACTGTTACTTTAATGCATGTCTTCAAATGTCCCTGTTATTACTGTTACTTTAATACATGTCTTCAAATATCCCTGTTGTTATTACTGTTACTTTAATACATGTCTTCAAATATCCCTGTTATTACTGTTACTTTAATACATGTCTTCAAATATCCCTGTTATTACTGTTACTTTAATACATGTCTTCAAATATCCCTGTTGTTATTACTGTTACTTTAATGCATGTCTTCAAATATCCCTGTTATTACTGTTACTTTAATGCATGTCTTCAAATATCCCTGTTATTACTGTTACTTTAATGCATGTCTTCAAATATCCCTGTTATTACTGTTACTTTAATGCATGTCTTCAAATATCCCTGTTATTACTGTTACTTTAATACATGTCTTCAAATATCCCTGTTATTACTGTTACTTTAATAAATGTCTTCAAATATCCCTGTTATTACTGTTACTTTAATGCATGTCTTCAAATGTCCCTGTTATTACTGTTACTTTAATACATGTCTTCAAATATCCCTGTTATTATTGTCACTTTAATACATGTCTTCAAATATCCCTGTTATTACTGTTACTTTAATACATGTCTTCAAATATCCCTGTTATTATTGTCACTTTAATACATGTCTTCAAATATCCCTGTTATTACTGTTACTTTAATGCATGTCTTCAAATATCCCTGTTATTACTGTTACTTTAATACATGTCTTCAAATATCCCTGTTATTATTGTCACTTTAATACATGTCTTCAAATATCCCTGTTATTACTGTTACTTTAATGCATGTCTTCAAATATCCCTGTTATTACTGTTACTTTAATACATGTCTTCAAATATCCCTGTTATTACTGTTACTTTAATACATGTCTTCAAATATCCCTGTTATTACTGTTACTTTAATACATGTCTTCAAATATCCCTGTTATTACTGTTACTTTAATACATGTCTTCAAATATCCCTGTTATTACTGTTACTTTAATACATGTCTTCAAATATCCCTGTTGTTATTACTGTTACTTTAATACATGTCTTCAAATATCCCTGTTATTACTGTTACTTTAATACATGTCTTCAAATATCCCTGTTATTACTGTTACTTTAATACATGTCTTCAAATATCCCTGTTGTTATTACTGTTACTTTAATGCATGTCTTCAAATATCCCTGTTATTACTGTTACTTTAATGCATGTCTTCAAATATCCCTGTTATTACTGTTACTTTAATGCATGTCTTCAAATATCCCTGTTATTACTGTTACTTTAATGCATGTCTTCAAATATCCCTGTTATTACTGTTACTTTAATACATGTCTTCAAATATCCCTGTTATTACTGTTACTTTAATAAATGTCTTCAAATATCCCTGTTATTACTGTTACTTTAATGCATGTCTTCAAATGTCCCTGTTATTACTGTTACTTTAATACATGTCTTCAAATATCCCTGTTATTACTGTTACTTTAATACATGTCTTCAAATATCCCTGTTATTACTGTTACTTTAATACATGTCTTCAAATATCCCTGTTATTACTGTTACTTTAATACATGTCTTCAAATATCCCTGTTGTTATTACTGTTACTTTAATACATGTCTTCAAATATCCCTGTTATTACTGTTACTTTAATACATGTCTTCAAATATCCCTGTTATTACTGTTACTTTAATACATGTCTTCAAATATCCCTGTTGTTATTACTGTTACTTTAATGCATGTCTTCAAATATCCCTGTTATTACTGTTACTTTAATGCATGTCTTCAAATATCCCTGTTATTACTGTTACTTTAATGCATGTCTTCAAATATCCCTGTTATTACTGTTACTTTAATGCATGTCTTCAAATATCCCTGTTATTACTGTTACTTTAATACATGTCTTCAAATATCCCTGTTATTACTGTTACTTTAATAAATGTCTTCAAATATCCCTGTTATTACTGTTACTTTAATGCATGTCTTCAAATGTCCCTGTTATTACTGTTACTTTAATACATGTCTTCAAATATCCCTGTTATTATTGTCACTTTAATACATGTCTTCAAATATCCCTGTTATTACTGTTACTTTAATACATGTCTTCAAATATCCCTGTTATTATTGTCACTTTAATACATGTCTTCAAATATCCCTGTTATTACTGTTACTTTAATGCATGTCTTCAAATATCCCTGTTATTACTGTTACTTTAATACATGTCTTCAAATATCCCTGTTATTATTGTCACTTTAATACATGTCTTCAAATATCCCTGTTATTACTGTTACTTTAATGCATGTCTTCAAATATCCCTGTTATTACTGTTACTTTAATACATGTCTTCAAATATCCCTGTTATTACTGTTACTTTAATACATGTCTTCAAATATCCCTGTTATTACTGTTACTTTAATACATGTCTTCAAATATCCCTGTTATTACTGTTACTTTAATACATGTCTTCAAATATCCCTGTTATTACTGTTACTTTAATACATGTCTTCAAATATCCCTGTTGTTATTACTGTTACTTTAATACATGTCTTCAAATATCCCTGTTATTACTGTTACTTTAATACATGTCTTCAAATATCCCTGTTATTACTGTTACTTTAATACATGTCTTCAAATATCCCTGTTGTTATTACTGTTACTTTAATGCATGTCTTCAAATATCCCTGTTATTACTGTTACTTTAATGCATGTCTTCAAATATCCCTGTTATTACTGTTACTTTAATGCATGTCTTCAAATATCCCTGTTATTACTGTTACTTTAATGCATGTCTTCAAATATCCCTGTTATTACTGTTACTTTAATACATGTCTTCAAATATCCCTGTTATTACTGTTACTTTAATAAATGTCTTCAAATATCCCTGTTATTACTGTTACTTTAATGCATGTCTTCAAATGTCCCTGTTATTACTGTTACTTTAATACATGTCTTCAAATATCCCTGTTATTATTGTCACTTTAATACATGTCTTCAAATATCCCTGTTATTACTGTTACTTTAATACATGTCTTCAAATATCCCTGTTATTATTGTCACTTTAATACATGTCTTCAAATATCCCTGTTATTACTGTTACTTTAATGCATGTCTTCAAATATCCCTGTTATTACTGTTACTTTAATACATGTCTTCAAATATCCCTGTTATTATTGTCACTTTAATACATGTCTTCAAATATCCCTGTTATTACTGTTACTTTAATACATGTCTTCAAATATCCCTGTTATTACTGTTACTTTAATACATGTCTTCAAATATCCCTGTTATTACTGTTACTTTAATACATGTCTTCAAATATCCCTGTTATTACTGTTACTTTAATACATGTCTTCAAATATCCCTGTTATTACTGTTACTTTAATACATGTCTTCAAATATCCCTGTTATTACTGTTACTTTAATACATGTCTTCAAATATCCCTGTTGTTATTACTGTTACTTTAATACATGTCTTCAAATATCCCTGTTGTTATTACTGTTACTTTAATACATGTCTTCAAATATCCCTGTTGTTATTACTGTTACTTTAATGCATGTCTTCAAATATCCCTGTTATTACTGTTACTTTAATGCATGTCTTCAAATATCCCTGTTATTACTGTTACTTTAATACATGTCTTCAAATATCCCTGTTATTACTGTTACTTTAATACATGTCTTCAAATATCCCTGTTATTACTGTTACTTTAATACATGTCTTCAAATATCCCTGTTATTACTGTTACTTTAATACATGTCTTCAAATATCCCTGTTATTACTGTTACTTTAATACATGTCTTCAAATATCCCTGTTATTACTGTTACTTTAATACATGTCTTCAAATATCCCTGTTATTACTGTTACTTTAATACATGTCTTCAAATATCCCTGTTGTTACTGTTACTTTAATACATGTCTTCAAATATCCCTGTTATTACTGTTACTTTAATACATGTCTTCAAATATCCCTGTTATTACTGTTACTTTAATACATGTCTTCAAATATCCCTGTTATTACTGTTACTTTAATAAATGTCTCCAAATATCCCTGTTGTTACTGTCATATGTTTTAATCAGAGTTGCCGGGCTTTATTACATGTCGTTTAGTCTTTTAGTCATCATTCGTGTTAGGAACATGTTACAACGGTATACGTATATGTCTTCAGATAAGTATTTTAAAAATAGAAGATATGTTAATTTTTTGAAAGTGGTGTTAAAATTATGTAAAGCGGCATTTAAGAACGAGTTTTTAACATTTTGAATTAGAAAAACTCTTGTTATCAATTTGGTGCAAAACTATCAAGATTCTATTTAAAATCAAAGAGAGATGAAAATGCAACCATGTGTTTTGAATTAATAAAGCTTTTAAAGAATAAAACGAGAAAACTCCATTGTTGAATACGTACCTTGTAAGGCAAGTTGCAGTCAAGAAGTGAAATTAAGAAACGGCAGAAATGATGAAGACACTATGTAGGTTTTCTGTTGATCATCAACTTCTAGGGCGACTTCCGAGGTTTCGCAATACTTCGGTCAGTCAATGGTATATATATACATTAGTTGGGAAGACCTAGGAGGCCGGGCTTATATAAGAATTGGGGAAAGGTGTGGTGACTGACCTTGCATTGACACATCATCGTCATGATGATAAGGGGCAGGTGTTGATAACAACAATAAATTATGCCATTAGTGAAAAGCTAATTGCGATTTATACAATATATGTCTTTCTCGCTTGTAAATTACTAGGTGCGAGAGGAAGACAACGAAAGCGTTTTTCACAAATGACTGTCGCTGAAGTCATATCCGTCGTTAATGATCCCGAACCTACACGGCTGTCAATAATTACTGCGTTCAATATTGCCTGCGAGGATTGCTTAAAGGCGTCAAGATTGTTTGACGCATTTAACCAAATTATTCGAGATTAGTACTGTTTCTATTTGTTGACTTAATAAATAGATCATTAACAATGGACGCAAGTGCATGACCAGGTTCTGATAAAAAGTTCTTTTACATGAAAGAAACTGGGGCTGAGGTGAGGGAACTAGGACTGAGGGGAGGGAGCTGGAACTGACGGGAGGGAGCTGGGGATGAGGAGAGGTGAGGGAACTAGGACTGAGGGGAGGCAGCTGGAACTGACGGGAGGGAGCTGGGGATGAGGGGAGGCAGCTGGAACTGACGGGAGGGAGCTGGGGATGAGGAGAGGTGAGGGGGCTGGGGCTGAGGGGAGGCAGGTGGAACTGACGGGAGGGAGCTGGGGATGAGGAGAGGTGAGGGGGCTGGGGCTGAGGGGAGGCAGGTGGAACTGACGGGAGGGAGCTGGGGATGAGGAGAGGTGAGGGGGTTGGGGCTGAGATATTTTGGAGGAGTGGCACTGTTTTACGTATTTTGCGGCATTAATGTGGGGGGGGGGGGGGGTTAGACATGATGGTTCTTCCGGGATTGTCATACCACCGATGGCAATTTTGGCCACCTCTCAAACTATGACATATGCACAATATGAATAACGTTAGAAAATATGGGTAATTAATATCTTTTGGCTCAAGAGAAAGAAAAATATTAAAATTCATTTAATTTTGTAGTCTTTCACACTTAACTGATATTATTTTTTTGTTTGCTGGTTCAGTTGGAAGCTCACTTTCGCAAGTACCATTTGATAGCACTGCAAGGTCTGTTTGTTTGTTTGTTTGGGGTTTTACGTATACATCACTTTCAACATTATTTCAGTCATTTCGTGATGAGACCTAGTGATGAGATTTCGTGCTGCCTCACTGAATTGTCATGTCGCAGGTCCTTGGCATGACAACTCACCCGGTCACAGATTTACAAGGACAACAGGTTAACCCTTAAGGCACAGGCCTCAGCTCATGTGGGAAATTGTATCATGAGTTAAATCCCGGCACGGCCGGGGTTCGAACCCACGACCTTTGGATCGCCACAGTGGCCCTGCAAGGTCTGTGCATGGTGCAATCAATCTGCTCTTGGTAAAGACCTCAGTCCCCTGCGGAGTGTTCTGGAAGGATGACCTCCCCTTTATAGGTAGCATAAACAGCGAGCCGCACGGCTGCAAGAATAAATGGCAGAAGCAATTCTGTCAACAGGGTTGTTTAAAAACAGGTCAGTGGCCGAAGAGGTGCTGACCAGTGTGGTTTGGATCTTTTTGAAATGTTTGTGGATATTCCTGGGACATGTCTATAAAATGCTTCAAACCATGATCATTTTAAGAATGTACCAAGCTTTTCAGCTCGCGAATAGTCAATGTGGTAAAAATAAGGTGCCCGAAATTGGGGCTGACTCTATCGCCTCATTATTGCTTTATTTCCGGTTATGTCAATTTAATTCTTCTCGTTATGATTTTTGTATCGAAGCCTAAGTTCTATCACGAATCTTAGAATGAAGCAACAATCGACTCGGTAGCTTTGCAGAATCACTTAGTTGTGTATTAAGTCCCACTTACCATATATATAACATGAGAGCAATTTATTATTGCTCCCAGATATAACATACACTTATCATAATCACAGAACATTTCATAAAAAGGTATACCCAGATATCACTGCTTCCTCCCAATTCATGCTGAGCATTTAAGTGCTTTTAGATTCTGTCAGGGTGATTGGTAAGTGCAGCAGGTGATAGCTCCTAGCACTATGGAGAACTGCAGCAGCATGAATTCCAATTAATTCTATATTTGATCAATTCTACAGTGACTGGAGATAGGAATGAACACAAATGTTTGGGACGTTTAGGTATTGCTCATAAACTGACAATTGCATGATACATAAAAGGGGTTAACTTAGATGGTATGTCAGGGGAAAGCTTAGATGACATAAAAGGGGTTAAAATAGATGGTATGTCAGGGGAAAACTTAGATGGCATGAAAGGGGTTAACTTGGATGGTATGTCAGGGGTAGCTTAGATGGAATGAAAGAGGTTAACTTGGATGGTATGTCAGGGGTAGCTTAGATGACATGAAAGGAGCTAACTTAGATGGTATGTCAGGGGAAAGCTTAGATGGCATGAAAGGGGTTAACCTGGATGGTATGTCAGGGGAAAGCTTAGATGACATAAAAGGGGTTAACTTAGATGGTATGTCAGGGAAAAACCTAGATGGCATAAAAGGGGTTAACTTAGATGGTATGTCAGGGGAAAGCTTAGATGGCATGAAAGGGGTTAACTTGGGTGGCATGTATGAATAAATGTAATCAGAATATAATAGTGCTGCAGTACTTGTTTATATTTGACTATGTTGTAGGATTAATAGTTATTTTAATAGTCGTGTTCGAGTCTTGTTTAGTTGTTCACTCAAGAGAGATATATTGTTATAGCTGACTAATTGAGAATTAGTAAACTATACGCTTTTGAGGAATTAGCGTCAAATGGCAGAAAATAAAACGGTACAAATTCCAGATATAAAATCAACCAATAATTTATTATACAAGTATAAGTGATGTGATATCCCTTATTATTTAAATAGAGTTTTGATTATGAAGTAATAATGAATACAGTTATGGAGGCATAAATATAAATGATTTTGTTATTGTAGAATTGGATGGTAAAGCAGCTCAGATGATGCCAGTGGCCTGGGACCAAGCACTCCAAGTTTCAGAATAAATACAATCATTTGCCAATTTTGAATTGACCTGCACTTGTTTTTTTCCCCTTGTTTAAATAATATTTTGGTCTTATAATTATTATGATTTCCTTTCACATAATATGGCACAAAATCCAGCACGGTGATATTTGGAACATAATTTTGGAAATCTGACATGTTGACATAGTCTACTATAAATCTGGGGGACAAAATGAATAATGAATTGTGAATAGTGAATAAGTAACAAAGTTCACACACATATCATTTGCCAAGGAATATTTCTCTGTGTATGTCATCTGGTGACCTTATATAAGAAACAGGTGGGAAATTGATGAAAGTACATAGAACACAGGTTAACATTGTACAATTTTGTATTCTAATAATTGGTAAAGCCTTGAGAATATTCCACACCTTGAAAGGAAGACTGAAAATTAGTCTGGCAGAGAGGAGAGAATGGCGAGGAAACTGTCATCATAATGGTACATCCTTCTGAAATGTGAAGTTTTTGCAACCCTTTCAAGCAACTATGGCAATATCAGTTCAACCTTTCAACACTGCCAACAGTTGGAGTCGAACCAACAACCTCCCGTCCTCCACTCATATCACCATTAAAAGCAGATCCTAAGCTATACTAACTGTGCTAGTGGGACCAGTCACACATCCTCCTGTTTTTAATCTTAGTTAAGATATTCACCATAATTCATTGCTAAATTATTGTCAGCACCTGACTGCTTTGATCTGTTGCAAGGCGAGGAAAGGAATAAATCTACTAAAAGCGACTGCACAGATTCTCCAACCAGTGTTCTACAACAGGTGATCAAAGGCCGTGTTTTATATAATCATGTCTATGTGATGATGCAAAAGAAAGGTTCACTATTTAAATCACTCTTTAAATGCCCTACAAAAGAGTAGGGCATTGAGTCTTAATAATAGGCTTCCATTTGACCTGATATAGCATAAATTCTGTACGTAGATAGAAATACCAGTTGACAAAATAGATAGTTTATTTTTAAGAAGAAACAGTCATCTTGGTATGTTTAGTTGGAGCATTTATTTTAGTATATTACTGTTTCTTTTTCTCTGGAGATGGTATTAAACCTTATCCGAGGCCTATTTTGTATATTTCCCTTTCTGTCTCTTGATTCCTTTTTCTATCTTTATTTCCTCTGGCAGCCATGGTGTAAACATAATCTGTGAAATTGTAAAATGGTGTTTTCAGCAACAATGGTGATATCAGTTCCACTTTCAAGCATCTTAACCAGTGTGAAAATTACACTGGTTGCAGTGGGAGTCTTACCCAACAGCTCCTGTCCTTCACTTACATAAGAAGCTGCTTTAGACAAATTCTTTGCTCTTCCAACACTGGTAATAGTGCAAGACATACATAATCTGAGATGGGATTGTGTTTACATAAATGCACAATGTTAGCTGAAGGTCTACATTTGGCTCTTTGGGAGGAAGGTAATTTTTGAACAATTCGAGTTCTTTCAATTCATTCGGTTAACCTCTTCGATAAAACACTCCATTCACAAGCTTTCTGCCTTATGACAAAGCTCTTTCAAACAACAGCTCTATATCCAACATTTCTCCTCAAGTACCCAAAAGACCCAAAATGTTCATAAGATTCAAATTCCAGGTCAGTAACAAACATGTTCAGATTTAATGACAAATGAATAAGTGACAGTTAGAGATTGCTAAATGTCCTGTCATGTATGCAACTTGGAAAAACATGTCCACAACATTGAAAACCACATATAAATTTGTTAATTTGTTTGTTTGTTTGTTTGGGGTTTTACATCACTTTCAACATTATTTCAGTCATTTCATGATGAGACCTACTTGTAGCAGATATAGTGCTGCTTCACTGAATTGTCATGTCGCAGGTCCTTGACATGACAACCCACCCGGTCACAGATTTATAAGGACAACAGGTTAACCCTTTGGCACGGCCTCAGCTCATATGCGAAATTGAATTATGAGTTCAATCTCGGCATGGCTGGGGATCAAACCCACAACCTTAGGATCACTACAGAGGAACTGGTGCTAGTAAGCTGGCGCTCTAACCAACTGCGCCATGGCCCGTGGCCTATAAATTTGTTAAATTCTGACTGGTTGTTCATTGATCAAGGATAGCAAGAGGACCAATGCACAGGAATTTCAGATGTTGAGATGTTGTTTAAGCAGGATTTCATGAAGTATCTTTGTTGTATAATAATGTACACCATCAAAATTAAACAAACACGTCTGAGGACTGTATGTAAAACATTTTATTTTAGATGTAAGCATATGGTGCATACCAAAAATGAAGAAATGTAAAGGTATAAATCATGGCGTCCATACTGATTGAAGGTAGTTAGATATCAATGCCACCCACAGGTGGGACAAAATAATATAAGTTTTAGCTACTGTAATATTGGCAATGTCTCCAGATTACTAAAGTGGATAAAGCATGAACAAATTTTAGAAACGTTAAGTTTGGTTTCAACCTTGAGCCTGTTTAAACATTTCTATAATATATATTTTAAAGATCGATCTGTAAATATTTAATAATCCTTTTCAATCTTCAATTGTCATCATAATTAGTTTTTAAAGAATCATGAAAGCAGATTTTCAAGCACTTTATCCAAACATAATATAAATGTTTATACCCTAACTTTTGTGATCAGATGTCATAATATCCCTTCATAAATTTGTCTCATTTTAGTAGGAGTCTTTTACTAAAACTTAAATCATCCATTGAACACTGTGTCAACAGACTTTGCTCAGCTAACCAGTGATTTGGTGCAAACACCTGCTTAATAAAGGTATGCTAACAAGCGAGCAATCGGATTAGGACACTGGAATGATTTGTTAAACAGACTTCTTCATTCATTGGTACAGGACTGACACCAGAGAACTGTGCTTGTAATCATGTGACCACATGGTACTAAGGTATGCTAACGCCCTTACAGACCACAACAATGGTCACACCAGTACAAGCATAGTACTCGGCACTTTCAGCAAATCACAATACTCCTGGCTCGTGTATTTTGGTTGACCTCAGGGAGACAGCTTGCTTGTATCAGTTTAATGACAACACATCATTTAAACATACCTTAAATCTGTGTACAATTGCCCTTGATCTCTATGATTTCATGTTGTTTTTTATACATTTCAAAATTCAAATGGACTTAAATATAAATTTTCAGTTCTCAAATTTTCTGCCATGGAAACATATCTATTGATGAAGTACCCATCATACAAAAGGCCTTTTTTAACTTGACATATATGGAAAAAACTTCAGGGAACCAACTGAATTAGTGTTATTTTATGCTGGCATTATTAAACATCAACTCAAATTAGACTTTGAGAATAATAACACTTTATTTGTGTTTAAAACATAACCCCTGGTTTCATAGCTCTGTTGACTTAAATGAAAACATGTGAACTGTGTAACTGGAAGACTTTCTGCAGGCTCTGCAAACCAGGCCAGTCGCTTATCACCTATTTATAAGATATGCACAGTAATCACGCACCTCCTACAAAACAATGAGTGCTTCAGACTTTCATTTCTCTGGTTTCTTACCTTACTCTTTGAAATTAGAAAAATCACAACTATGATAGGGTTCCAGTCCAACCATGGCTTTTGACAACTGGCTCAAAGGCATATGCGTTAAAATGCCTGATCCTGAAGATAAATTTCTGACGTTGGCTGGCTCAATGTTCAACACATTGTGTGACGTGGGTCATAAACCTTTTACCAAAGCCTGGCAACATCTTGTGGTTGCCATGCATGCCTAATATTTAGTATCTCCAGTTAATCATTCATGAGATATGGCCTGCACAATACTATAAAGGTCAAGGTCAAAAGTCTAATCTGTACTAAATGTACATGGTGCTCAACATAGTGTTGATATATAACGGATATGAAATATGTTTAATTCACTTTTAATGGTTGAGATGTTGCATGTATACAAATTTTTAATTCAAGGTCAATGTGTCAAGGTCAAAGGTCACATGACTAAAAAAGTATGACGAGGCACAGCTATGACCAAAGAAATTTCCTTTTATATGTGGTTGCCGAGATCATTACAGAATTTTTGACCTCAAGGTCACTGCACTAAGGTCAATGGTGACATCACTAAGATTTGAAGGAATCTAAATCTTCTCCACTATATATCACTTTAAAGGTAAAGAAAGATTATTTATCACAACTTTGAAATCTTCCAAGAAAAATATATTTGCAAAAAAATACTCTGATTAATTTTATTGAATATATATTCTAACTCAAATAAGACTTTCTTGTGCAATCTTGTACACATATTGGAGAAACTGAATTAATATCAACTAGATTTTGTGACTATTTATGCTAGAAAAAGCAACCAAATATAAAACTTGGTCTATAAATATCTTACATATATGTCTTAATTATTTTGCAATGATTTATTGAACTGACACTACAAACGATTATTACTGGGTGTTTATTAACATCTGGAATGATAGTTATGTTTTTTTTGTTTTTTTTTTAAATATTGCTGTGATATCGTAATGGAATTAGATTTAAGTAATTCTGTTTAAATATCAATTCTAGATTGGTAAAATGAGTTTGCTTTATTCTATAATGGCATATTAAATGTTAGATAAAATATATCATAATCATTATTACTCACATTAAACATTAAAATATGAATAAAATGTCTTGCATTTCAAAGAGAGATAGCCCCCATATTGGCACATTAGTTTCCATGAAAGCGTGCAATGGTTTTAAGCTGTGCAATATCAAACTTTCCCATCCTGGGCAGAGAAATATATATTGTGTATAATCATAATCATATTTAGTGGATTCTATTTCTGCAAAAAAGGTTAATGCTAGGACTTATCACTTCCACATTCCTGAGGTATTGGTCCCAGAATGTAATTTTGATTCACTCTTAGGATTACCGGTACATTAGGACTGTATAAAATTATAAATCAGTCATTATCGAAATAAATAAATAAATCAGTCATTATCAAAATAAAACTAATCTCATGACAAAATGTTTCTCTTTTATCTCAGAATTGACATCACAGTTCCTTTGTGTAAACAATCATGGTGTAAAATGCATGTTTCCACTTTGCATCCGTTACTTCCACCAGAAGCAAGCTAATATAATTTACACCACCAGGTGGCACCACTAGGTGGCAGCAAAATATCAATTGATGTTTTACTCAAAGACAGTTTCTGTGGCAAGACTTCTGCTGTGAGAATCAGTTGCCAGACATATCCTCGCCAAACTTGTCTCTATGTGCTGCTCTCTTGGCCTCCAACAAAAGCTGAAACATAAAGATAGAAGAGTTAAAGTTTATTCAAAAAGACTTCTATCTGTTCAAGATTTCCTCTTTCTGAGTGCATCTCTATATTTTTAGGTTTCATTATTGTTATTAAAATAAGGAAAATGGCTGACCCATATCTAATGAAACAAATGTTTTTAATTTTTAATATATATACATCAATACCAGATAAAAAATAATATCGTCATTTGTGTATCTCTCATTTACTCATTGTATTATTATATAATCTTATTATTTGAATGTAGTTTTGAATTCTATGTAGTTTTTACTGTTGGAAGTGTGCCCATAAAGTACCTTGTGTCTTGGTTAAAATAATCAACAGGAATGCCAAAAACCCTGTTTAAATGTTAGGGGTTCCCATGATTGGTCTGTGGAAGCACCTAACACATCGGTTGAATGCAGTCTTATTATGACTGATATGATTAACAAATAATTACCATATGGGAGTTTTGGTTTGTGTATGGCTCACATTTGGGTTGAGAAAATGTCAACAGAATTTTTAACTCCACTCCCAATAATAAAACGACCCTGATAGGTAGAACTGATTTGATCCTTTGACGAGGTCTTACCGGGTTATGAACATAGGAGGTCTTACCGGGTTATGAACGTAGGAGGTCTTACCGGGTTATGAACGTAGGAGGTCTTACCGGGTTATGAACGTAGGAGGTCTTACTGGGTTATGAACATAGGAGGTCTTACCGGGTTATGAACATAGCTATCACAGGCATAGCACCACACAGACAAATCTGCATAGCTGAGGACCATGGCGTGCTGTGTCTCCTCTCCATGCTTCACCATATGCTCCCTCACATAGCGACCGCAGAACACCTGGAACAGGGTAATACTAGGTGTTATAGATCAGGGTAATACTAGGTGCAGTACATTTAGAACAGGGTAATACTAGGTATTAGAGAACAGGGTAATACTAGGTGCAGTACATTTAGAACAGGGTAATACTAGGTATTAGAGAACAGGGTAATACTAGGTGCAGTACATATAGAACAGGGTAATACTAGGTGTTATAGATCAGGGTAATACTAGGTGTAGTACATATGGAACAGGGTAATACTAGGTGCAGTGCATATAGAAAAGGGTAATACTAGGTGCAGTACATATAGAACAGGGTAATACTAGGTGCAGTACATCTAGAAAAGGGTAATACTAGGTGCATTACATATAGAACAGGGTAATACTAGGTGCAGTACATATAGAACAGGGTAATGCTGGATACAGTACATTTAGAACAGGGTAATACTAGGTGCAGTACATATAGAAAAGGGTAATACTAGGTGAAGTACATATAGAAAAGGGTAATACTAGGTGCAGTACATCTAGAAAAGGGTAATACTAGGTGCAGTACATCTAGAAAAGGGTAATCCTAGGTGCAGTACACATAGAAAAGGGTAATACTAGGTGCAGTACATATAGAACAGGGTAATACTAGGTGCAGTACATATAGAACAGGGTAATACTAGGTGCAGTACATATAGAAAAGGGTAATACTAGGTGCAGTACATCTAGAAAAGGGTAATACTAGGTGCAGTACATCTAGAAAAGGGTAATACTAGGTGCAGTACATCTAGAACAGGGTAATACTAGGTGCAGTACACATAGAACAAAGGCATCAGAGATGCATCAACCCTCAGCCCTGGTAACTCATTGCACAACATTCGCTCCACACAATATTTGTGAACAAATTTTTCATGAAGCTGCCATTATTTGTTCTTAAGTTATTGCAATGACGTGGATTTGACATGATTGTCCCTGTGACCTTGAAAAGTAGGTGAAGGTCATGTTCCATCAAGAGAAGTCTGAGGTCTTCACCAGATGCTTATGTGTGTCAAGTCTCATAAAGCTGCCATCATTCGTTCTCGAGTTATAGCAATGATAGGGATTTCACATAATTGTACCTGTGACCTTGAAAATGAGGTGAAGGTCATGTTCCATACAAAAATGTCTGAGGTTTTCATCAGATGCTTATGCTTGTCAAGTTTCATGAAGCTGCCATCATTTGTTCTCGAGTTATCACGATGACAAGGATGATTTCACATAATTGTCCCTGTAACCTTCAAAAGTAGGTGAAGGTCATGTTTCATAGAAAAAAATCTGAGGTCTTCACCAGATGCTTATGTGTGTCAAATCTCATAAAGCTGCCATCATTTGTTCTTAAGTTATTGCAATTCTTGGGATTTCACATAATTGTCCCTGTGACCTTGAAAAATAGGTCAAGGTCGCCGTCCACGGAACTAGTCAGAGGTTTTCAACAGATGCTTATGCGTGTAAAGTTTCATGAAGCTGCCATCATTTGTTCTTGAGTTATCACGATGACAAGGATGATTTCACATAATTGTCTCTGTGACCTTGAAAAGTAGGTGAAGGTCATATTCCATCAAGAGAAGTCTGAGGTCTTCACCAGATGCTTGTGTGTGTCAAATCTCATAAAGCTGCCATCATTCTTTCTTGAGTTATTGCGATTCTTGGGATTTCACATAATTGTCTGTGACCTTGAAAAATAGGTCAAGGTCGCCGTCCATCGAACTCGTCCAAGGTTTTCACCAGATGCTTTTGTGTGTCAAGTTTCATGAAGCTGCCATCATTTGTTCTCGTGTTATCGCGATGACAAGGATGATTTCACATAATTGTCCATGTGACCTTGAAAAGTAGGTGAAGGTCATGTTTTATAGAAACAATTCTGAGGTCTTCACCAGATGCTTATGGGTGTCCAATCTCATAAAGCTGCCATCATTTGTTCTTGAGTTATGCAATTCTTGGGATTTCAGATAATTGTCTCTGTGAACTTGAAAAATAGGTCAAGGTCACCGTCCATCGAACTCGTCCGAGGTTTTCACCAGGTGCTTATATGTGTCAAGTTTCATGAAGCTGCCATCATTTGTTCTCGAGTTATCGCGATGACAAGATGATTTCACATAATTGTCCCTGTGACCTTGAAAAGTAGGTGAAGGTCATGTTTCATAGGAAAAATTCTGAGGTCTTCACCAGATGCTTATGTGTGTCAAATCTCATAAAGCTGCCATCATTCGTTCTTGAGTTATTGTGATTCTGGGGATTACACATAATTGTCCCTGTGACCTTGAAAAATAGGTCAAGGTCGCCGTCCATCGAACTCGTCCGAGGTTTTTACCAGATGCATATGTGTGTTAAGTTTCATGAAGCTGCCATCATTTGTTCTTGAGTTATCGCGATGACAAGGATGTTCGCTACAGACATACAGACATACAGACATACATACATACATACATACATACATACATACATATATATGCCAGGAGTACTGCAATACCCTCAGCCTGATTACATCAGGGGCTGAGGGTAAAAAGGGTAATACTAGGTGCAGTACATATAGAACAGGGTAATACTAGGTGCAGTACATATAGAACAGGGTAATACTAGGTGCAGTACATATAGAAAAGGGTAATACTAGGTGCAGTACATCTAGAAAAGGGTAATACTAGGTGCAGTACACATAGAAAAGGGTAATACTAGGTGCAGTACATATAGAACAGGGTAATACTAGGTGCAGTACATATAGAACAGGGTAATACTAGGTGCAGTACATATAGAAAAGGGTAATACTAGGTGCAGTACATCTAGAACAGGGTAATGCTGGATACAGTACAATTAGAAAAGGGTAATACTAGGTGCAGTACATATAGAACAGGGTAACACTAGGTGCAGTACATCTAGAACAGGGTAATGCTGGATACAGTACACCTATTGGAATATATGCCTACCTTGTAGCACGTGAGGCAGACCCAGTTCTCGCCTATATGTCCGCAACCTTCCTCCTCGCAGGGGTCCAGCACCCGGAGTCCTCGCTCTGGTACTGCCTCCACCTGCTCCAGATGGGGACAGCTGTTCAGCGGTACCACGGCATACATCTCCAAATTGTTAAGGTCACCCAAATGCTAAAATGGTCATAAACAATTATAAATATCATATCATACTTCATCTTATATCACTGCCATATATTTGATTTTTTTTTCTTTCAAATGGCTTCGACACCATTAATGTCTGAGTTTGTAACATATGAAATTTGTATTAAATTGTGATCCATGAAGTCTTCTTATGAAATAGAATTTCTCATACATGATGAAATTATGTTGACTGTTACCATCCCTTATAAACCTTTTTTACGCTGTGACTCAGTCAAGAATTTATGAGAGAAAAAAATCTGTTATGTTGTCAAAAATCATTCTCACATCAGCAGAACATCCTAGAAATTGTTTACTAACAATATGGTTGAAATCATCTTCACTTCCATTTTTTTCAGCCATTTTATTAATTTAATCTATTCACAATAACCCTCTGCGTGCAAATGATAGAGTTGTATAAATGCATATGTTTAAACCACCAAGAAACACTTGCTCTTTTTGAAATGAATCCTGGGTGAAAGAATGATGCTGTTTTCACTGCTTGTGTACAGTATATATACCAGAAAATTCTGCTTCGCGGGCATTACTGACAGTCTATACCTGGGTATGACTAAACCTGGCACACAGCCAAATATAAAAATGAGCTGCAATCTACCTGCTTGAGTTTATATAAATATTCATGAACAACCATTTCAAATCTGTCTGTCATAACCATGATAAATCTGCTTGTCACAGCCAAATGTAATATTGCCACAAAAGTCAAACAACTGTCAATGTCATAACTAAAATGTGATAATTTGGAAAACAAAATCTGAAATATATTTTTCATCTTGCATTTCATTCAGATCATGATTATAAAGACTCTTGAGAACAAGCAGATATTACCTGAAACAGGAGAAATACACTCTTTGTTTACAAATGACACGCATCGTTGCATGACAATGACTGAATGAGTGCAGAGTTTATGATTTGTGTTCTGTCTTTATATTGGTTATTTTATTTCATATGCAGGTAGTATCTCAAAGTAAGATTCCTTAACATTCTCAGTCTGTTCAAGAACACTTACATCAGCTGAGGCTCCCAAGAATTCTTTTATTGATTCTGATTTCTGAGTTTGGTCTGAGCCCCCACATGCTCCCTCTTCCTCCATCTTGGGTCGATCGAGGTCACCACTTCCTGTTATCTGGGTCAGTGCATCAGTGTTGTCCTCTGGTGAGCAATGTTTATCCTCTCCATCAACTGGCTCTGATTTCACTGCAAGAAAGTTCACTTTTTCACTGGGACTGCACAAACAAAATCTGAAGCGCACAAAGAACTCTTTAATCCAATTAATAAAAAAACAGTATCATTTAATTTTAAAATTTTACGTCTTGTTCTCAATTTCAGAACCATTTAAATAATTCATTATGTATATTTGTTGTTGTGATATTATCAAAAAAACATTATTGACAGCTTAAAGAACCAATAATAAACGTTCCTCTGTAATTTTCTACCTGGGTTCTTTCACATAAACTTAAAGATAAACTTTGAAAACATGATATTTTAAAACTTTCATTGATAAAATGCAGTCAAATAAATCCCAGAATATATGTATCGAATCATAATTTTCCACACACACAGACTGGTGTTATCCCTTCACACTTGCGAAAACAGCAGGTGTAAAACTCATGGGCTGAAAAGGTCTTGTAACAAGTATGATGTGACTGGAGTTGAGGTTTGGTTGGTCTCCAGATAAATCTGGCTTTTGGTAAATTAAAATTCAAATATATCAAGAAAACTTACCATCTAATGATGAAAGTGTGCCAGATAAATTTTCTATCTCATCTTCACTGGAACTTGAACTGCAAATACACAAGGTTTATACAACATTTATCACAGCAGATTATCATCAATACCACCTGAGCAATACTAAACATGTCAGGTATGGGGTATGGTCCATCCCTGGCCCTGTAAGTTGCCTGGCCAGGCTGAGCACAGGCCAACAGACCCCCTGTAACCATGTAAATAAAACAAATTTTGTATTTAAGATGGGACAAGAGAAAATTGATATTGTTGATAAGTATAAATGTCTTGGAGTTCACGAAAACCTGAATTTCAATGTTATTGCAAATACTTTAGCTGGTGCTGCAGGCATAGCATTTGGAGGAGTTATTTCTAAATTTCAAAATGTAAAAATGGTGGATTTAATACATTTGACAAGCTGTATCATACAGGAGTAGTTCCTATATTAGACTGTTTCTCAAGATAATTTACATGTAGCAATGTTATTTAATATTCTAATTCTTATTGTGATATCATGTACAATACTGATATTATATATGCTCACTATTAGCAGCTTAATAGTATGAAAACTTGTACAAGATTTAAACTGACGGATAAGTCCTCAGGGGCTGGGATACTAATGTTCACTGTACATCTTGCCATTGCATTTTGATATCCTGTCAGTATAATAAAGATATACAAATACAAATTCCACAACATCATTTTTTTATTCCCCATATGCATTGAAAATGCCACATTATCCATCAAAGCTAAGGTTTGCCTGAGGCAGTCATAATAACAGAGCTCAGAGGCCAATTATGGGTTGCAATTCTCCTGCCGACAACAAAAGAAGTGAATGACATAATTCTCCTGAGAACTTCCACATACTCTTATTCATTTCAAACAATTTTATTTATAAATCATTATCCTGAAGTGTAAATATTAAAATATATTCCATGCTTCAGTAAATATTCAGAAATTCAGGCATCTTGTATGATGGAGACAAATGAGACAATGACCCATTAAAATCACATGTCTCATTCTAATACAAGCCTGAGGGTAAAATGGACAAATCTATTTTTTATGTAATTTGTTGGGTTCTTCAAGTACAAAACAGTCACCAACAATTTTGTTAGGAAATTGCATATTGATATAGAAATGGGCAATTAATGAATGTCATTTAATAGTCTTATAACATTGTCTCATTTAACTTTGAGTTGATCATCACTTCAAGTTTATAAAGAGACAGAAGTCACATTAGCAATTTCTTTGAGCAATATGTATCTGGTAATTAAATCTATATGGTGTACTCCCCCTCCTAAATAACGACCTCACTCAAAAATGACCTTCAGCCCCCATTTAAATATGACCATCCTCCTTTGATAAGAGTGACTGTCTGGGCCTCCGAATGTTTGAGGAAGTTTAACATCCTGAACATAACGTACAATTGCATTAGCAATGACTTCAACTGTCACAACACCCGCTGGGTTCTACAATGTACGACTTGCCTCATCAAATGGAGCACCTTTCTTCACATAATGTGCCTATATTGAACTCTTCTCAATCGACAAGTCGGATTAATAAATATTGAACAAGCAGAATTACTATATTGAAGGTATGGAATGCTTTATTTAATTTAACATTAATTTATTATTAATTTATATCATCATAAAAGTAATTATCTTAAAACTTCAGATATAAAGCAATCATATCATTTCCTTATGCAAAGAATATCAATTTTTTTCTTTGCATGTAAATGTTATTCTTAAGACAACCTCAGGCTTCAGATTTGATAGAAAGATGAAAATATCTAATATTATTACAAGAAATATCTAAGGTTTTTGCTTAAGTTGCCTGAATCAAACCAAGGACATGATTGATCACCAAGGAACATTTCTTTAAGGGCAACAAACATCGGACTCATATATTCACTTAATAAAAACCAGTAGTTTAAATGACAACTTTGCATGTTTGAGGAGAGATCAAAACATTCGCGAGGTGTTTTGTTCTTGAACTTTAATAATATCCCCACTTATCTGGCTCAACTAGGCGTGTCTCTATTAATTCTTCTTGCACTGTGTCCCACCGCTCACCAGAATAGGAAGTTCCCATGACCTGGAGACCATTCTTCTCTCCATTTTCTCACTCTCTCGTTCACACAGAAAGCTTTGGAAACATTTTATTCTTTTAAGTATTTATTTGCCAATTTTTTGTTGTGGAATGGTGGAATTTTTGTTTACACCAATTTGTATTTTGGAGATGATGCAAAATTGAAGTCTGGATTCATGTTATTTCCTTGATTTAACATTTCAAGAAAATCACTCATTTATGAAAGTGTGTGTGTTATGTTATATGTATAAAATAAAAGAATAGGCCGATTGCGGGTTACCATCTTGTTTTTTTTAATGATTAGATTTTAGAGAGTTTTTTGTGCACTTCCGATTGTAATTGTGCAGTTCCGGCGTGTTGTTTTCAATGGGGCAGTATGGCGACCCGCAATCGGCCTATGGTAACCAAGACCAATTTAAATTTACCAAGACTAATTAAAAATTAAGGTTGCTAATTTTGATATAGAACCCACAGGATATGGCAAAATGTTGCAAGACGTTGTAATGAGGATTTAATGTCATGTTTCCTATACAAGACAAATTGATGTTTGAGGGGTCGTTTCGAAGTTATCCATAGAAATCAAACCCCTCCCGGACATGCCCTCGAGTCCAGCCCAAAGTAATTGGCCTTTTACACCTGTCTGTATGTGTTTATGCAAAACTGGCAGAGTTCTATTGTGCACAGGTTGTAAGCACCTGGCATCTCCTGCTCCAAGTCACACTCAACAATGTAATGCTATTTTGAACACAACACTTTGTTTTGCTAGCAAATATCGTTCTCGTTAAATAAACAAATCCATTTAAACACTTGAGGCTAAAAGAAACCAAGCTCGTCCTTTATATCTGTTAAGTACTTTACTCAATTTAGCCACATTAAGGTCCCATTTATTCTTTCAGCCACTGATTTTTCAGACTGATATATATTGACAAAAGTCTCTGGTATCAAATAAAAACTTTTAGGCCACTGGGAACTGACCGAGCTTCACCCCACCTTCAGATGTGCATGCCATGCTGTGTTGACCTCAGGTCATGAAAAAGGTTCATAAATTACAGTAACAATCAAAGCTGGGAAAAGTTTGATGCAAGGATCCCAGATTTTGGTCGTCATAAAGTTCCACTCCTTTCAGTATTTATTGAAAGTCAACATTTCTTTACTCTGCTACACAGAAGTAGTCTATCCTCGAACCATCTCTGTTTCCATTGCACTCTCACTGTTTTCACAAGGAATATGGAAAAAGTTATTACTAAATATGCTGAATTGCTCCACCCTTTATGCACATCATCAGATAAACTACTGTTATTATATACATGTACCGTTTATTCAAATCTTAAAGCCTGTGGAACTAGATAAAGCCAGTTTTGAGAGAAATAATTCTTATTGAGTAGTTGATATTGTAACTGTTTACCTTTGGTCTGACCAAAGGCAAGCCTCAGGCAAGAAGAACACCTGTAATTAGTGCTAAATAAAAATAGCCCTTGCTTGTTCATATGTACATAATGTAATATGTTTATTTACAGGGGAAACTGGCAAGAATTGCTGGAACAATGGCAGAAGCACAACCAGAGAAGGGCATCGTATGAGTGGCCAGTGTGGAGGAAACACAGATACGGACAGGCAGATTTCTGCTATAGATTGTGAATACTTGACTGACTGGTGACCAAGGATAACTGCTGGATAAGGATAACTGCTGGATGAGGATAACTGCTGGATGAGGATAACTGCTGGATAAGGATACCTGCTGGATAAGGATACCTGCTGGATAAGGATAACTGTGAGATAAGGATACCTGCTGGATAAGGATACCTGCTGGATAAGGATAACTGTGAGATAAGGATAACTGCTGGATAAGGATAACTGCTGGATAAGGATACCTGCTGGATAAGGATACCTGCTGGATAAGGATACCTGCTGGATAAGGATAACTGTGAGATAAGGATAACTGCTGGGTAAGGATAACTGCTGGATAAGGATAACTGTAAACCCTCAGACATTATCAGCAACACAACTTATAGAACAACTCTCAGAAAGATCAGATTTCATTCCATAATGGGCGTATCAAAATGATCGAAAATGACAACTGAAATGTCCGTCGTGACCATGAATGCTTCAGAGTGGACAGAATCCACAACAACGGCAGGGACTAATGCCATTCCACGTCACCAGGTGGTGTTAGCGGAGGTTATCATTGCAGTTACCATGGCAATTGGCATCCCTGGCAACCTCCTGACGCTGATGGTCATATTCTGTTACCATGGGAAGCTGCCTGTATCTGGCGTGGCATTCATTGGTAACCTGGCACTGTCCGACGTCTTGTATCTCTCCCTGGTTCTGCCAATCAGATTGCTCAACCTGATCCTGGGCACGTGGCCATGGGGACCAGTGCTGTGCAGTGCCCTAGGCGCGACAACGGGCCTGTTGAAATTATCGTCAATGTTATCACTGGCCTCTATTGCTCTTAACAGGTCGGTAGTTATCTTGCACTAAGCTGTAGTTTGATACTGAAAGTTTCTGTAGGTCCAAAATTCTTGGGAAATGCATTTCATATGGTTGTTAAACTGTAGTTTGATACTGAAAGTTTCTGTAGGTCCAAAATTTTTGGGAGATCATCTCGTATGGTTGTTCCCTATTCATATTTCCTTTATATAACCAGATGTACATAACCATTGATTATGCACATCTGATACAACCCATTCAGAGCTTCCATTAAGCAGGTAGCATTAATAAATGATTACAACTACTGCTCATTAAGAACACAATTGCTAAGTCCATAATCAAGAAGCATATTACTAGCTTTATGTATATTCACTTTTTAGCATTTCTATATTTTCTTTATTGTGATGGGGTATTTCCAATATATTTTTGTGCTAAAGATTAAAGGAATAATAGTTCACTACCATCAATAATCAGGCATAAAATCAATGAGATCAGAGAAGGTGTCAGTATATTTGTCTGTGTGTTACATTTACCCTCTGTGACAAGGAGGATAGCCCCAGTAAATAATGCATCTCTCTCTCTCTCTCTCAACCCCATATTCTGAATTCATACTGGGTACAGCTCCCGGTACAGATTTACTTTCACAAATTAATAATAAGCAGATTGCAGGCCTCCCTCTTGCACCATTAAAAACAATGTACCTGAAGTGCACACACACAAAAAAAAATATCTAAAATCCAATAAAAAAAATACAAGACAGTAACCCGCAATCACACTATAACCTAATAGCTCAGGTTTTAGATGCAGAAAATGTAACATTTTGTTGACTACCTCCTCAACTAAAAAGACAAGACGTGTATATATTTTTGACCCATTGTTTCAGATACATGTTGATAGTGTACCCATCACGTTATCACAGGTGGTACAGCGTCCCCTGCACTGCGGTGCAGATATTCTGCATCTGGCTGATACCCGTTGTCTTGGGAGCCATGCCCCTGCTAGGCTGGTGGGGAGGTTTCAAATATCAACCCGATATCTACTCATGCACTTATGACCAGAGTGTCCATCCTTCATACAGGTGAGTATATACACAAGTACATTTACTGATTACGGTAAAAATACTGTAATCAGTGTGGAGGTACCCAGCTTTGCTAGGCCTTCTCTCTGTTTTCTGGCCTGACACTTATGGTCTATATCAGCACACAAAATCAATGCTCATTGTTATTCATTCAGTCACGACAGTCTTTTTGTGTCATAACAACAGTCAATTTCAGTATAATGACATCATTTAAGCCACACCCTTTCTCATTACATAGACCGATAATATGCAGCATGACCTAATTTTCACGAAGCAAGCCATAATATTATGTCACTTCATGTATCATGAGGTCATGTTTGTCTAAGTGGATATAGACCACTGAGGTCATGTTTGTCTGGCTATATGAACAATAAGCCATGCCCTGTCTAGTCCAATAAGCCACGCCCCGTCTAGTCCAATAAGCCACTCCCTGTCTAGTCCAATAAGCCACTCCCTGTCTAGTCCAATAAGCCACGCCCTGTCTAGTCCAATAAGCCACTCCCTGTCTAGTCCAATAAACCACGCCCCGTCTAGTCCAATAAGCCATGCCCTGTCTAGTCCAATGAGCCACTCCCTGTCTAGTTCAATAAGCCACTCCCTGTCTAGTCCAATAAGCCACTCCCTGTCTAGTCCAATAAGCCACTCCCTGTCTAGTCCAATAAGCCACTCCCTGTCTAGTCCAATAAGCCATGCCCTGTCTAGTCCAATAAGCCACTCCCTGTCTAGTCCAATAAGCCACGCCCTGTCTAGTCCAATAAGCCACGCCCTGTCTAGTCCAATGAGCCACTCCCTGTCTAGTCCAATAAGCCATGCCCTGTCTAGTCCAATAAGCCATGCCCTGTCTAGTCCAATAAGCCACTCCCTGTCTAGTCCAATAAGCCACGCCCTGTCTAGTCCAATAAGCCACTCCCTGTCTAGTCCAATAAGCCATGCCCTGTCTAGTCCAATAAGCCACGCCCTGTCTAGTCCAATGAGCCACGCCCTGTCTAGTCCAATAAGCCACTCCCTGTCTAGTCCAATAAGCCACGCCCCGTCTAGTCCAAAAGCCACTCCCTGTCTAGTCCAATAAGCCACTCCCTGTCTAGTCCAATAAGCCATGCCCTGTCTAGTCCAATGAGCCACTCCCTGTCTAGTCCAATAAGCCATGCCCTGTCTAGTCCAATAAGCCACTCCCTGTCTAGTCCAATAAGCCACTCCCTGTCTAGTTCAATAAGCCACGCCCTGTCTAGTCCAATAAGCCACTCCCTGTCTAGTCCAATAAGCCACTCCCTGTCTAGTCCAATAAGCCACGCCCTGTCTAGTCCAAAAAGCCACTCCCTGTCTAATCAGGAAACATGGTAAATATGATACAATCTGGCCAATGTAATCACATCAAACAAGATAATAACCTACAATCATACTTGTCAGTGAAAAGGGTGTTACAGTCTGATGCAAAGGAGAGCAGTGCGGAGGTTGATATATTAATATTTCTTTTACCAGATGCAACTGATATTCCATCATAACTCATCACTATTTCAATCTTCTCCACAGTTTTTCATATGCTCTGCTTTTTCAAAATCTAAATTTACAAAAATTTAGTTCATGAACTTCAGTAGAGATTTTAATTTAATTCAGCATTTTAATTCAACATTATAATCATATGATCTAAATGATATCTTCTTCTAATCATATACCGATATAATTAATAATCTTTCATATTAGGTTATATGAATTTGATCTGTCTGCTGACTACTGACCCCAGGGAATTTAATTTAAAACTTAACCTCAAATAGATCCTTCTTTTCTGAACCGGATCAATCAAAATAATTTTGTGGTTTTAAAGCCAAATTAGTTGTTATTAATTTCAGAGAGAACAATGCTTAAAGAAGAACAATACCCCTTTTTCAAATTCTGGTCATGCCATCCTTGAAACTAGCTCTTCACAACTCATTAAATTGTGAACCTCAGACCCCATCCCTCCTGGCTGCTTCAATTTCCAGGGTAAATTAATACATCATGGTTGAAGCAAGTCTCAAAACGTCTGCAATTAAAGGACAGTCTGCATTGTGAAGAAAAAATAATGCTCATTCTTGTAAGGACAAGTATGACAGATTAGTGATTCTGATTCTGATATAACTTAACTTGTTTCTGATTGGCTGGTACTTGTAAAATCTCTATGGCAAGATGGCTGTCACTGGCAAATGATGATTATAAATTCAGAAAAATTCCGAAAAAACAGAAGTACAGGCTATTTGAAGTATTAAAATAATACTTTTTATAATACTCAGGATGAGTAAAAAAATGTTTTAAAAAAACTTTCAAATTTTTTATTTGTTTAATGAAATGTTAATACCAAAAATTCACTTTTGGCCCTAAGCAAACATTTAACTTGGACTCTGACTCTGACTCTGACTCTGACCCTGACTCTGACTCTGACTCTGACTTTAGACCTAGATTTCAGGTCTTATTTCTCTGTTGTTTTTATTTGCAGGTATTTTACAATATTACTCGGTGCCATTGTACCTTGCACCTTCATCTTCATCTGCTACATAGGAATATATCAACACGTGCGAGTCAGCCAGCGTCAGCTTCGGAAATGGACTCAGACCAGTTCGCCACAAAAAGCCGGCTTCTGCACTAAACTTTGCCAAAACATTTGCTGCATTACATGCTGTGGTCGACGCCAGAATGTGGTGATTCCTCAGAGCCTGACACCGCCAACAGAGGGCGACACAGGCCTCGAGTCCACTGAGCAATGCAACGGGGGATCAACCCCCGAAAAGTTTATATATTATCCATATAAAACAAATATAAACCATAAAAATATACAGAAACTAGCAGTGGAGGTTGATAATGACACAAGTGAGGAATTAACTTGTCCAGTGGGTGGTCAAGCAAATGTTGACATTGTCATCCAGCTAGAAAACGAAAAAGGGGGGAAAAATAATAAACTTAATGTACAAGATGATCTCAGTTCCGTCTGTCAAATAAATCCAATCTATCAGGAAAACAGTAATAAGGAGCAAACTGTTGTGGCAAATGATGTGTTCTGCCAAATATGTGATGGGGCCAGCTTTCAAATGTCAAAAGATGATGAGTCTAAACGAGGCCGAGGCCAGGAACGAGGCCAGGAACGAGGCCAGGAACGTATGCTGAGGGCACTGTCACTGGGACTGATGGGGGAGGAGGAGGATGAGGAATCTCTCTGCAGCAGCAACCTCACTGTGATGACCACCGCCTCCACAGCCGAACCCATTCACTTAACAGACTCTGTTTATTTTAATAACAAACCCTTCACAGGAGGACTGACTGGGGTGAAACATTTGAAAACAGAAACCGGTGAAACATTCTCTCTCTTTCATGTGGCACCACCTTGTGGGAACATACACAAAAAAGTGAATGCACCCGAAATATCTTCAGTGGCTGAAAATGTTTCCCAGAATAATTCAAACATTGCAAATGACACAGCACCCCTCAGTCATAAATCAAAAAGAATGAGTGGCAAACAGTTCAGACAAAACCGGGAAACACTACGCCTAACAATAACGATGGCCATTATATTTGCGGTATTTATAATATGTGCTGCCCCCTATGTGGTCGTTCAATTAGTTCAAACATTAATGGACCATTCTGTGGTACATTTCTGGTCTATATTGTTTACTATGCTGTACGGAATGATTAATCCCTTTGTCTATGCAGGAATGAACCGGCATTTTCGCTCAGCCTATCGTAACATTTTCAAGGCCTGTGGCTGTCATTGTTACAGTATAAATGTAGAGGACTCCTCAACTAAAAGTTACTAGAAGACTTGATAAATTCCAGAAAAAAAAAAATAAAAACAAGAATTGCATCATTTTATGAATGTCTTTATATTTATATTATATTCACAGCAGTTTCCTCTCAGTAACTCAACAAATAATCAAAACGCAATAACGGAGAACTTTCAATTACCGGTAATTATTTTGATCTTGACCTAATTGCAGAGGTCAAAAAGTCTTGATATTGCTTGTGTAAAGTTTGGTGTCAATCAAGGAACTTTTTAACAAGTCTGAGAGTCTGCAAGAATTTAAGTTTTGATCATATTGCACAGGTCAAAAAGGTCATGATAGTTTAACATCCACCTTATCTCACATTTTGTCCAGAAGGAAACATCTATTAGTAAAGTTTGGAGAAAATCCAGGCATTTTAGGCAAGTCAGAAAGAGTCTGGAATGAGTTCATACAGTTGGACAGACCAAAAAAATGTGCCAATTTCTATGTCTGTTGCAAAACCTACCATATCACAAAATACCATATTTTCCTCAAAAACAAACATTTAACTCACTGTAATAACATAAAAACACCAATAAATATCTCTTTTAAATCTTCTTTCAATAAACGAAAATGGTTTTATAGACACATTTATGTACCATCAGATTCATATAAAATAATATGTGCCTTCAAATCATAATTATATGGGATTTACTAGGATCTGAATTCACAAATATAATAAGCCACGAAGCCCAGTGGAAAAGTACTACTGGCAGTTAATAAAAGGAATCAAAACAACATTTTAATACGTGATTGAGGGAAATAAATGATTATATCCTGTGACATTAATATGACATCAACATCCTATCAAGTTCAAGTACATGTTGAAATTTAATTAGGAATTACATAATTATTTGGAAAATGGACAAATTTGTCTGCAATTTATATTGATTAAATCTAAATTACTTTCACAATTACTTTTGGCTGAACTGCATGAAATATATTCAGTCTTCTGTTGTATATTAAGACAATTTTAGCTTGCCCTGTTGCCCTAGACAAGTCATTTTGGTCTAGGTCAGTTATTTTAAAAGTCTTTTTCTACATGTTCGACTGTCAATTTTTTACTGATTAAATGGGGATATTTCTTTATAGTTGATATCATTCCACTACCTTGGTATAAAGCAACTGTACAAACATTATTGTTATTTTCAAATATTTGTGTCCCACAAGTTGTTGTCAGCTAACTGTTTTAATCGAACTCATTAATAAAATCACTTTAAATATTTCTCAAATCCATAGGTGCCTTGAATTTAGTATTTTATGGTACTATACCTAGCTTAAGTGTCTTTAGTTTAAATTCTTGGTTGTACTATACCTAGCATAGGTGCCTTGAGTTTAGAATTCTTGGTGGTCCTATACCTAGCATAGGTGCCTTGAGTTTAGAATTCTTGGTGGTCATATACCTAGCTCAGGTGCCTTGAGTTTAGAATTTCTGGGGGTACTATACCTAGATAAGGTGCCTTTAGTTCAAATTCATGGTTGTACTATACCTAGCTCAGGTGCCTTGAGTTTAGAATTTTTGGTGGTCCTATACCTAGCTCAGGTGCCTTGAGTTTAGAATTCTTGGTGGTCGTATACCTAGCTCAGGTGCCTTGAGTTTAGAATTCTTGGTGGTCGTATACCTAGCTCAGGTGCCTTGAGTTTAGAATTCTTGGTGGTCGTATACCTAGCTCAGGTGCCTTGAGTTTAGAATTTTTGGTGGTCCTATACCTAGCCTGATTGCTGTGAGGCTAGAATTCTTGGGAGAGCGATATTTCTTGTGCACATAGAGCAACATTCATGAACCTCTATTTTTATAAATGTTTCCTCACAATAAAAGTCAGGACCTACTTGAATATATTCAGAACAAAGGAGGTTTATAAAACTTGATTATTCTGTGAGAAATGGTATAATTTGAATCTACTCACTCGCCAAAGAAAACCTCTGAAGGTGATAGAGGGCGCTGCTCATCAAGGTCGTCAAGGTCAGCAACGTCCCCACTCCAAGCCAGATCCACTGCAATAAACAATACCACTATCAATATTCTAAACTAAACTTTTCAGATTTGTACTTCAATCTTTAAATATTTTATGTCTGGTCCTACCCCAATAGTTTGACTATCTACTTTTTTTTCACAGATTTCATAACATGGAATAGAGTATTTTCAACTTTATCAAGAAAAAAAATTGCCAAGGTTATAATAGATTTAAAGACCCCATTTCAAGTAACCTAGTCCTTGTAACTGGCCCTTTTTAACCGATTCAGTCGTGCACCTCAGGCCCCCTGTATTTCTATGTTTTGCCCCCAAAATCTAATAACTGATTCCCAATGACTGCAAATTATTACATCATGGTTGAAACAAGTCTTAAATGACTGTAATGAAAGCACTGTCTGCACTTTGCAGGAAATATAATGAACCGTTCTCATGACTTCCTGTGATCTGTATAAGGGATGAAAGTGTCATGGCTGCCAAGAAGAAATTATGACCATAAATTCAAAATATTGAGAAAAGTAAAAGTATCCATATTAAAGTAAAAATCTTATTTTCATTTCTTTTAAAGTTCCTAAATATTAATGACAACTGAGCTGCTGATTCACATTTAATGAAGGCTTCCTTCCCCTTACTGTAATATATCTCCCTCATATAGATATCACTTATGAAATACTCACCTCTGAACTGTAAGCACTTCCAGTATTTCTTGTGAGTGTCAAGCACATTATAAATGCTGGTTAACGCACTGCAAATATTAACATGATATATTATAGTATACACACATCAGACATGGGATGCCAGGGTTTACTAGCTATGGATGGGGAATGCCAGGTTTATTTACTGCAGACATAGGATGCCAGAATTAAATTGCTATGGACATGGGATCTCAGTTTTACTTTCTTTGGACATGGGTTATAAGATTTAGTTTATGATGGGGTGGCAGGTTTATCTTACTATAGACATGAATATCAGGTTTAGCTTACTGTGAACATGGGATGTCAAATTTTACTAACTTTAAATCTGGGATATTGATTTAATTTACTTTGGACATGGAATGCCTTGGTTGAATTACATGGGGGTGCAGGTTAAAATGTTTTATGAACTTTTGACATATGAGGTTTACTTTCTTTGGAAATGGGATGCAAGGTTTTACCAACTTTGGGCATATAAGGTTTATCTACTTAAGGTACGGTATACAAGGTTTTATGAACATTGGACATATGAGGTTTACTTAGTTTGAACATGGAATGCAAGGTTTTTTGAACTTTTGACATGCAAGGTTTGCCTACTTTGGTTATGGTAAGCAAGGTTTTATGAACTTTGGCATATGCAGTTCACTTACTTTGGACATGGGATGCCTGGTTTAACTGTAGGGCACTGGTATCCTAGTAGTACAGATGTGCAAACTGCCATGGACTCTGATATCGACACCAAGTTGTAACCTCCCTGAAATAAAACAAAAAATTATTTGTTTTTGATTTTTGTTAAGGACAGGGTTTAATCTTTAACTGATGGAAATTTTTGTGTATGCACCTCTTACAGCAATAATAAATATAGGTAATAATAAAGACTATATCATAAGAAAGTCCATATATAGCAATCAGATATTTGTGTAGATGCATTCGATTCATACTTGTGCGTAGTTTTCAAAGTGTTGAGACATGACTGGTGACTAAAACATATATTTCATCATACCAACAACATTTGTCAATTTACATAATCCAACCAATATTGTCTGCAATATCCATAATTGTCACTAAAAGTATTACCTACTTTCTGAGTTCTCTATCTCTGAGTTATGAAGTTCATCCCTGATCACTACTATTCATCAAGAGGCATCACCCAACCAAATATTACAGACAATATAAGACAATAATCAGTATAAAATATGTCCTTCCGTTGGTTATAAAGAGAAGTTTTTTTTATAGGAAACAAAAACCCAAACTCAACGAGATGGTGATGTGGTAAACCTATCACCTCTGTATAAGGTGCATTTTGGTGCAATACAAGACACAAATCAGTATATATTATGTCTATCTGTTGAATATAAAAGGAGGTTTGATATAGGAGACAAACACCTACCTCCAAGACGAGGATGACACGGCCACCGGCCAGCCCCAGCAACATCTGGGTCATGTGACCATAACCTTCTGGCGATACTCGCATCCCACCCTGAAACATGCAACAATTCATAGTCGTCAGTTATCTTGTGTGTTTCTCACATTTGTTAATATTTATATATCTTTCTTTATTAAAATAACAATATCTAATTGAATATCTTTCTTTTAATAACAATATCTAAGTATATATCTTTCTTTAAATAACAATATCTAATTATATATCTTTCTTTTAACAACAATATCTAAGTAAATATATTTCTTTAAATAACAATATCTAATTATATATCTTTATTTAAATAACAATATCAAATTTAGCTTGATCATTCAAATAGAACTACATAACACAAATATCTTGGTCACGTAGCACTGCAACATTTGCCAGTTTTCTCAAAGTGAAATGAATATCTTGCTGCTTTTGAAAAGGTTTGTCATCATAGATCTCATTAAAAACACAGAATTTTGAATAAATATATTTGCTTTGATTCCAAGGTCTTTTTGATAGATGGTAAGTGCCATATCCATTATTAAGAGTGCCTGAGTTCGAGTTTTTATAGTGTCATTAGTGACTTATATTCATAGATTGATTAATCTAATTGTTGCAAGACCTTAATATGATAGTTTAACATGCAAAATACCAGCATGTGTTAAATTGCTACAGGGCATATCAACCAAAGCTAGATTGACATTACTCTGTAATATGATTTCCATTTTGAAATTTTTTTCAGCAGTTTATATGATTATCAGTCTGAAAGTTTAAAGGTATTAAGCATCAATTCTACAATTTGGTGTTTTTCGAATGCTTAGCCACATATGAACATAATGATAGATTGAAATTATAATAGAGTAAAAAGATATGTTGCTATGAGACATAGCAGTTGCACTCCCAGCAGAGGTCTGTCTGAGCCATAAGCTGCATGTGATAGGTAAACACGGGTAGCATGAATTTTATTTGACCTCAATTGAGGCTCAAAGTGGGTAGCACTGTTTGACATCATTTTGGTACTATTCAAAGGACAATACATTTCATGACGTCATAAGCATATTGCCATACTCTTATGATGTCACTTTACCTTTCAGTGCCTCTATGATCACATTCCACATAAAAATGACGCCAAGAAAGGAGTGTGATTTCATTTGGGGCCTATATATTGAGGTCTTGTTCAAATAGGTTTTACAGACAATGATGGGGATGCATTTTTCAAAAAATTTATATACATGAAAGACAAATACTTTTATCACCAATATGTGATCAGTGGTTAATCCTTTAAATATAGTTCTCATGTTACTCACCAGGGGGTCTCCTCTCGCAGCATCAAACCCTGCAGACACAAGCACCAGGTCAGGACTAAACTAATAAACAGAAAGAACATGGCAAAATGTAGACAAAATGACACACAATTATGATTCTTATCAAACACAAATAGTTCTCTATTGTGAATCAGGGCAATGCATCTTTTATTTAGTTGGGTCTATTTATGGCGGATTTCTTCTGTGGATTTATCAAGAGTGCTTACCTCGTATGCGATGGGCATGACTATCTGTTGGAAGGCAGCAAGGTATTCAGCATCTCCCAGGTCTCGCTGAAAATATCACACAAATCACTGACAATATACAACACTATGAACACTTCGTCAAAAATATTGCTCTTGTGTATCTATAAATCAAAATAAAGTATCCAGTACTAAAATAAAATGAAGCAAGGTAAATTTGAAATGCAACTTTACTTTTCGTCATAATTCAAGATAGCTGATAAATTTGCAATGTTACAAAAAAAATTAAATCTGTCATATTTTATTTTTCTTGTCCAACCCCTTCATAATAAGGTATATCATGACTTTTCCCCCCAAATTGAAGACGGTCAGCAAATTTGTAATGAACCGAAAAATATCAGAATTATCAAAATCAGAAATAGGGCAGACAGGGACAAGAGATAATAAAAGTTACCTTTCAATATCTCAACGTATCTTATAATATCAGACTTTGTATAATATTACACCTCCTTTCTATCTTGTCTTGTGTATTCCTTCTTATTTGGACGTGCTTTAAGAAACTTGTATTATTACTTCCATCTGGACAATGATTTTTGGAAACATGTATTATCATTTTCATCTGGACAATGATTTTTGGAAACGTGTATTATTGTTTTCATCTGGACAATGATTTTTGGAAACATGTATTATGTCCATCTGGACAATGATTTTTGGAAACATGTATTATTATTTCCATCCAGTACAATGATTTTTGGAAACGTGTATTATTATTTTCATCTGGACAATTCACACAATGTAGTATACAGAATGTACAATAGTAAACGCACCACATTCCAGGGTATGTTAATATTGTAGCCTTCTCCCTCCTCTATGCCCACCACAGGGTAATCTCCACTGTCTCCAGCTGGAAAGAAGTATCCGTTGTCATGGCGATGTAACGATATATACAGGACACTGAAATCATCCAAACAACATGCATTCAAATTAACTCAAAATATTCTGGTATTCTATACATTTTCTGGGAAATTATACTTAAATAGAAATGATCTTTGAGCGATACATTCATTGCAGCATTCTTTGTTACAAACACATGTCTCAATCATCATGAAATTAGGAGCGGAACATTGTAAAGTAAGTAAATCCTAGTTTTGAACCATAATCCATTGTTATAGGCCAACTGTGGGTTGCCATATTGACCCATTGACAACAACACACTGGAAGTGCGCAAAAAATCAGAAGTGCACACAATCTCTCTGAAATCCAATCTAAAAGAAACAAAATGGCTACCCGAAATCACACAATTGTCTCTCACCTGGGGTCATCTTCAAAGATGTGTTGTGTTCCATTTCCATGGTGTACATCCCAGTCTAAAATTAGAATCCTTAAAACAAGAGGTAAAGAAATTCTTTTAAAAATCTACATAATTATTCTCTTTAAAGATGATTTACAAATATGTTCTGATTTTTTTATCTGTGAAATCATGCCAGATTTATGGAAAATTTATTTTTCATAATATCAAAAAGGTCTAAGGTGACAGATTTTACAGCATGAAAAAAACATTTAATAAAACAGAATGAAGACCTGAGAGCCGTTCTGGCTGCAATGTTTGTGAAAATTTCTGGAAATGCAACAAATTGTTTACAAATGAAAATTTATAGTTTTTACCCAGCTTTGCTGGTCGAGAAGAGCCCTTGTAGTAAAAGTAATGTGTAGTACTATACACAATTCATCTGTCTGCCTCAATCTACCCCACATTGCTTTTCTACAGAAGTCTCAAACTGAGGCTATAATTAGATCAACTGAATGGGGCACTGGATATTCCAGGTATGCAAGACAAAATTCACTGTTTCCCATTGTAAATTATTCTTAAATCATAATAATTTATAAAAAAATCTGAGTCTCTTGAAAATAGATAGGATTCATAATAATTTATAAATAAATCTGAGTCTTATGGAAAATAGATAGGATTCATGATAATTTTATAAAAAAATCTGAGTCTCTTGGAAAATAGATAGGATTCATAACAATTTATAAAAAAAATCTGAGTCTCTTGGAAAATTTATAGGATTCATGACCTGACAATGCTACATCTTACCAACAAACAGCCAATAAATAAGGAGTTTCAGAGGAAAGGTTGAGTTTGACGGACAGACAGAATGACAGAAAAATTCCCCAACCAGTGCATTTATGGGCTCTGGGAGGATCATTTGGTTTAATACAGACTATATCATATTTTCTATATATATAGGGAAGACTCACTTCTTGAGGCCGTAGGTTTTCTGAGCGTATCGGGCAGCGATGGCCACTGAGTTGAAATAACAAAATCCACACGCTGTGTCTGGCTCGGCATGATGTCCGGGCGGCCTGGTAAAACAAACAAAACATACATCAATAGTAATTCTGTCAAGGAAAACTAACCAACTATGTTCCATCAAGAAAGAGGTAAACTAACCAACTATGTTCCATCAAGAAAGAGGTAAACTAACCAACTATGTTCCATCAAGAAAGAGGTAAACTAACCAACTATGTTCCATCAAGAAAGAGGTAAACTAACCAACTATGTTCCATCAAGAAAGAGGTAAACTAACCAACTATGTTCCATCAAGAAAGAGGTAAACTAACCAACTATGTTCCATCAAGAAAGAGGTAAACTAACCAACTATGTTCCATCAAGAAAGAGGTAAACTAACCAACTATGTTCCATCAAGAAAGAGGTAAACTAACCAACTATGTTCCATCAAGAAAGAGGTAAACTAACCAACTATGTTCCATCAAGAAAGAGGTAAACTAACCAACTATGTTCCATCAAGAAAGAGGTAAAGTAACCAACTATGTTCCATCAAGAAAGAGGTAAACTAACCAACTATGTTCCATCAAGAAAGAGGTAAACTAGCCGACTCTGCTCCATCAAGAAAGAGCTAAATTAACCAACAATGTTCCTTCAAGAAAGAGCTAAACTAAAAAAATTATTTTCCTTCAAGAAAGAGTGATAAAATGTGGAAAGTTAGTCTTGTCTTGTGAAGAAAATATGGAAAAAACTTTTCCAATTTTATACAAAAATAAGTAAACATTTATGCTACAAAATACTTACTTACCTCACTATGGCAACTCCATTTTGTGACTGAAATGGAAAACAAGAAGTTTAATAAATCTAAATTGGATCTTTCTGATTTGATCTCTCGATTTGATCTCTAATTTTTACACCCAGATTTGTTCATAAAAAAGTGGAAAAATATTATATATCCCATCCCCAAAACAAAGACTCTGTTATTTCAACTACATTTTTAAGAACCCAGAATGTGTTTACTCAACCCATTTTACACAAGATATTATCAAACAAGATCAATAAAAAATATTTTTAGGGTTATGGTAATGCTCCACCATATCAGTCAAGCATGGTTACACAAATTATTCAGATAAGCATTGTTACACACTCCTTATTCAGCCAAGCACGGCAATACTCGATTTATTCAGATAATCATGGTGACATACTTGCTATTCAGTCAGGCAGGGTAACTTACCTGTCCGACACATACTTCATCGACCACACTGAGTGTGCATCCAGTGGCCAAACATGCATGCTTATACACATCCTGAGAAACAAAAAATAAACGTATAGTGTTTATTATTCAAGATCAATTACAATAAAGTAAAGGGATGTCTATTTACTGAATTCCTCATGTAAACATTTGGGTCTGTTGCTTCATTTTAAATTGGTTAGACCAATTACTATTATTTTCACAAAAGTTATTAAATCATTCTCTCTTTTTGCATAAAATTTTAAACAAGACAATACATGTTTGATAATCATTGACTATCTTATCATATATATTGTTATTCAAAGCAAAAACAAACATAGGCATCAGAGATGCATCAACCCTCAGCCCTGGTAACTCATTGCACAACATTCGCTCCACACAATATTTGTGAACAAAACGTCACTGCACCAAGGCAAATTGATGCAGGGGTAAAAAACGCATAAAATCTACTTCCTTTGATAGCTTAGGTGTGTCAAGTATCATGAAACTGTCATCATTTACTCTAGAATTATTGATATGGGCCTGTGACCTTGAAAAGCAGGTTAAAGTCACCGTCCATCAAACTCATGTGGAGTCTTCCCAGATTCTTATGTGTCAATTTTCATGAAGCTGCCATCATTTGTTCTTAAGTTATCACGATGACAAGGATGATTTCACATAATTGTCCCTGTGACCTTGAAAAGTGGGTGAAGGTCATGTTCCATCAAGAGAAGTCTGAGGTCTTCACCAGATGCTTGTGTGTGTCAAATCTCATAAAGCTGCCATCATTCGTTCTTGAGTTATTGCGATTCTTGGGATTTCACATAATTGTCCCTGTGACCTTGAAAAATAGGTCAAGGTCGCCGTCCACCGAACTAGTCCGAGGTTTTCACCAGATGCTTATGCGTGTAAAGTTTCATGAAGCTGCCATCATTTGTTCTTGAGTTATCACGATGACAAGGATGATTTCACATAATTGTCCCTGTGACCTTGAAATCAGGTGAAGGTCATGTTCCATCATGAGAAGTCTGAGGTCTTCACCAGATGCTTGTGTGTGTCAAATCTCATAAAGCTGCCATCATTCGTTCTTGAGTTATTGCGATTCTTGGGATTTCACATAATTGTCCCTGTGACCTTGAAAAATAGGTCAAGGTCGCCATCCACCAAACTAGTCCGAGGTTTTCACCAGATGCTTATGCGTGTAAAGTTTCATGAAGCTGCCATCATTTGTTCTTGAGTTATCATGATGACAAGGATGATTTCACATAATTATCCCTGTGACCTTGAAAAGTAGGTAAAGGTCATGTTTCAAAGAAAAAATTCTGAGGTCTTCACCAGATGCTTGTGTGTGTCAAATCTCATAAAGCTGCCATCATTCGTTCTTGAGTTATTGCGATTCTTGGGATTTCACATAATTGTCCGTGACCTTGAAAAATAGGTCAAGGTCGCCATCCATCGAACTCATTCGAGGTTTTCACCAGATGCATATGTGTGTCAAGTTTCATGAAGCTGCCATCATTTGTTCTCGAGTTATCGCGATGACAAGATAATTTCACATAATTGTCCCTGTGACCTTGAAAAGTAGGTGAAGGTCATGTTTCATAGAAAAAATTCTGAGGTCTTCACCAGATACTTATGTGTGTCAAATCTAATAAAGCTACCATTATTCGTGCTTGAGTTATTGTGATTCTTGGGATTTCACATAATTGTCCCTGTGACCTTGAAAAATAGGTCAAGGTCGCCGTCCATCGAACTCGTCCGAGGTTTTCACCAGATGCATATGTGTGTCAAGTTTCATGAAGCTGCCATCATTTGTTCTCGAGTTATCGCGATGACAAGATGATTTCACATAATTGTCCCTGTGACCTTGAAAAGTAGGTGAAGGTCATGTTTTATAGAAAAAATTCTGAGGTCTTCACCAGATACTTATGTGTGTCAAATCTCATAAAGCTACCATTATTCGTTCTTGAGTTATTGTGATTCTTGGGATTTCACATAATTGTTCCCGTGACCTTGAAAAATAGGTCAAGGTCGCCGTCCATCGAACTCGTCCGAGGTTTTCACCAGATGCATATGTGTGTCAAGTTTCATGAAGCTGCCATCATTTGTTCTTGAGTTATCGCGATGACAAGGATGTTCGCTACAGACATACATACATACATACATACATACAGACATACATACATACATACATACATACATACCCACGCCAGGAGTACTACAATACCCTCAGCCTGATTACATCAGGGGCTGAGGGTAAAAACAAAACTGGGTGCCTTGTGACAAATGTCATAATCGGTACTGTAATCATCTGTGGTGTCTACAATAATAGTATACACGAAGGTCATAACACCACACATATTGTCATTTCTTTCCAGATTGTTATTGGCTTCATTGTACATAAAGTTTCCTTGGAAGGGGACACACTGTGTCAGCTGTTGCTTTAATAATGCCTTTACAGAGTATACAATACTCAATACCAGCAGCAGCTAAGTCAGAGGTTAAATATAGCACAGATGGTTCAAATGCATGGGATGAACTAACAAAGGAAATTAGGTAACAAACACACACACAAACACACACACACAAATGCAAACACACACAAACACACACACAAGCATACAGGCAGACACCTTCTGGTACCATAAATAGTCATGTCCAAACTTTGTAAATGTGAGAAGAGTTAGAAATGATGATAAGAAATAAATTCTCTGTGCAAAGTGTCTCAGAGAACGACTCAAAGTGTTGACTTACGGGTGACAGGTATATAGAGTTGTATCTGTGTTCTGCTTCAAGTAATTCCTTGGGTTTATATTCTGAATAGTCCTCAATCTGTTTAATATGCTGCTTGCTGCAATTTAGGAAACATCTTTCTCAATTATCTTATAAATATTTACATATATATAAGAATTCACTCCACAGAAAAAACATATCTCTAATAGAACATGAACTCCAATAACAGATTGGGATTGCATGGCAAAAAAAACAGGATAAGAAAATACCTCATTTAGGCAATTAATAGGGGGCAAATATAGTGAGATGAAATATGTGAAATTAAGCTTACTCATGACATAATGCTAGTTCTTCTTCTGTGGCAAACCTGGGCTGTAAAGAAAAACAAATACATACAAATTATCCCCAGTTGAAATTTCATTGACAACATAATTTATTCACTGACAATATCTGAGATAAAATTTTCTAGCCTTGAGGTCAGTAAAGCCTGAGTTTTTAAATTTAATAGGCCCTGATTGAAATGAAAATAATTTTTATATTCGCTGTTTTGTTCAATGTAATTTGTGCAAAAAGAACAAAGATTTTTCAATTGCATTCTACTTAACCAGGATGGTTGCTTAATTCTGAATATCAATAAATCTTATCATGTTTTAATTTGATTTACTTTATTCTCTTAAATCCTGAACAAAAGAACAAGTTTTAATTCAATTGTCCCGAAAATCAAATAGATATAAGATTTAAATTTCAAAATGAAGTATCAGTTATATTTAGTAAAACAAATCTATTTCTGAGAAAGCCTTTACCTGGACAGATTTACAGAGATCTGCAAGTCCACAATCTTTTAACTTTTCATACATTCTCTTGATTCTATCAGGTCTTTCTGGGTGACCGCTGAAACAAATAGTGTGAAAGATGAGTGACTGGTCTATGAATAGGAAAGTTATAACCTCTTTGCTCTGAAGAACTGTAAGATAAACATAAAACATTGGCCAATGGCCTTATAGCTATGCCAATCATCATATTTTTGAACATTTTCTGGAAATTGTTTCATAGATGATCATTTTAAATCCTTTTCAAAAGAAAACATGAGCAAAAATGATAATTTTGACCAACAGAAATTCATGTTACATATTAAATTTGGCCTAGACTTGTTATCTCGACTCTCATTGCCTAATATTTGTAATGTTATTCAAAATAGCAGCCTCATTGACAACTTAGTGACAGCTATTAGATTTGTGAAAACATCACAACAAAATGGAAAATGGTCTGAGCCTTATGGAAAATAGAAAGAATTGGTCCCCTGAAAATACAGCATCTTTCCTTTAAGTAGCTATACACTGTTCATAGATTTAAACTGTTCGTAGCCTTACACTGTCCATAGCCTTACAATGTTCATAGCCGCACACTGTTCATAGCCTTACATTGTTCATAGCCTTAAACTGTTCATAGCCTTACACTGTTCATAGCCTTACACTGTCCATAGCCTTACAATGTTCATAGCTGCACACTGTTCATAGCCTTACATTGTTCATAGCCTTAAACTGTTCATAGCCTTACATTGTTCATAGCCTTAAACTGTTCATAGCCTTACATTGTTCATAGACTTACACTGTTCATAGATTCATAGTTTTACATTGTTCATAGACTTACACTGTTCATAGACTCATAGTTTTACATTGTTCATAGACTTACACTGTTCATAGCCATACATTGTTCACAGCCTTACATTGTTCATAGCCTTAAACTATTCATAGCCTTACAGTGTTCATAGCTTTACACTGTTTATAGATTTACATTGTTTGTAGCCTTACATTCTTCATAGCCTTAAACTGTTAACAAAATCTGTTCACTGTATAAGTGTCAAATATCTGCTACTGATGGTAACACTGGCAAAACAACCACATATGCACAACTTTTTGTGATAAAGAATGCCTAAAAAGTTCAAAGGTCAATCTTGAATGGTTGCAGAGATGTAGGAAAGGTCAAATATTTTGGATACATGCACAGACACACAGGTATACCCAAGATATATATTAGCACAGTTAACACATGCTTTACATTTCTGTAAAGTATAAGATGACCATAGCTTCAGTTACACTCTATTCTGATGTCCCACAAAGATATTCACTCCACAAGATGATCAATTCTTGCTATCTGCTCTCCTGGATTTTTAGCTGGTCTGTGAAAAAATGACAAAATTGGCGCGAGAGAGTGGTGCATGACGGGGAAGATGTTGCATTTTAAACTTCTGCCCGCCTTGCTTTAAGATGGGAGGGAAATTTCAGACTGACACACTACTGTCAGCGCTAAAGCGTGTTTATTGTGTAATCTTTATATAAGTATATTGCAATCTACGTAAGTTATGTCAATATTACGGAGGCAAAACTGAGAAAAACAACGATGGAAAGATGAAAGGCAGAGGCGACAATGCCCCAAACAGGCACTGTTCCCAGATGTGGCGTGTGCAAAGAATTGGGTAAAATATGATTGCAGCGCTCCGAAAATGCAGCGTTTATGGGAGAGCAGATAAGGAGAATTATTATGGGGGGGTGGCAAAATTTATTTTAAAGTTGTCCTGTATTTCTAAGATTTTTGAATTTAGTAAACATATTCAGTGCAAATATTTGTTTCGTATATGATCTTATAAGCAAGAATTTTAATTAGTGGGAATATTTATTTAATTTTTGTGTGGAAATATAGGAATATTTTTTCTTTTCTATTTTATTTATATGAGGGTTGACTTACGGCATGGTAGTTGCTTTGTGTATCCTCATCCGTTCATCATACACTAAACATGTTCTGGAAAGAAAACATCAGAAGTTTTTGATTTTGATATTTCTAAGATTAATAACATCATCATAAACTGCAATCAACATTACAATAGTCAAAATTAACAGTCACCTTTGTTTGAGTTTGAAACTGAGGTATTAAATTCAAATTGACTTCAAATGACAGAATGCTACAATTTCATGTTGATTTAGAAGTTGAAAAGAAATTTCTTATTTTTTTTTGCTAATAAACATTTTGATCGTTATAATGAATCATCTTGAATCACCGTGAAAGAAATTGAAATGTATTGCGAATATCTTAGCCCTATGACAAAAAAATTCATACTTCAACTTTAAATATGGTTATTGGCAGGTTTTTTAGTTGTTTAGTAATTTACAGAACAGAACTTTTGTTGTTTTTATAGAATTAAATTTTGGATCATGAAACCTTATAAAAATCCTGATCACATGACTTTTTTTCTTCAAATGGATCCCATTTATGTGACTTTCAAATGGCTCCCAATCATGTGACTTTTAAATGGCTCCTGACCATGTGACTTTTATATGGCTCCTGATCATGTGACTTTTTTATATGGCTCCTGACCATGTGAGTTTTATATGGCTCCTGACCATGTGAGTTTTATATGGCTCCTCATCATGTGAGTTTTATATGGCTCCTGATCATGTTACTCATATTTTCAGATATTTACAACCGTCACACAATAATGCCTGCTATTTGCACAGGTTATAATTTTCAATAGAACATTGGTTCAAATAAAATTTACAATTACATACAAACAGGTTTCCATATTCCATTCAGAACCCTATTCTTATGGAGGATTATAAGATACTCTCAACATCTTAGGTTTTTGTATATATCTGATCTCGTATTCACCTATTTTGGGGTACAGTAAGTTTACATTCTTGCAATATCTTGTCTATTTTCTGGCTGTATTCTTGTATCTGAAACTGTGTCTGCTGCGCGTAACAATCTTTGATTGGATAAACTGGCCTTTTACTTCCTGGAGTGAGGGTACCCTCTTCACTAAAACCAAAATAAACAGAAATAATATCTGAAAAATAATATCTAGAAAAGAATAGAACTTAACGTAAAAGACCGAGGCCACTTGCCTGAAAGCTGTTTTTTTCAAAATATTAACTATATAGAAGCAAAAATAAGGAAACTAGTTTTTTTTTTTTCAACAAATGTTGGATACAGCTGATACAGTTATTTTCCATGTAAGGGCACTGTATAAACAGGTGTTTTCAATTGTGTGCAGAGATCAAGCCTGGCAGAAAGTCTGGTGGCAAATAGCAGGCAAACAAAATAGAGAGCATGTAGTAAAAGAAATAAAAAATGCGACATTGAAATGAATGAATAAATAGCCTCGTACTATTCAAACAGTGGTGACATCTTGTGTGAAAATGTTGGTGCATGACAGTACCTGTTTGGGTATGTTGGCAGACTGAACTCAGACAGCAATTTGTCAATTTCTTTCTCTAGCTCTGCCTCTTTTTCTTCTGGATGTAGAATATAGTCATCAAAAATTTCATACTTGTCTGGTCGGTTTTGACTGGTAGCAAATTCTTCCTTCCTGAAAGCATTATTAAATAGACATTTGATATCTATCTATTTTATATCTTCAAATATGCATTCAATTGATTTTGAATCTTCCAAAACGAAAAACAAAATGAACTAACACCTCTTAAATATTTGTATCAATGGGGCGGGGTTAGGGGTGGAGGGGGCATGTTTTAGAAAGCTTTGATTGTATGTCACCATAGCAGCAGATCACAGACATAGTTGGGCTCCTCCCAGCATGTTGGGGTTGGGGTTGGGGCCCAGGGTTGGAGACAGGGAGCATGTTTTAGAGAGCTTAGTTTGTGTGTGAACTCACCCTGAGGGTTGGTGCCTGAGCAGCAGATCACAGACATAGTCGGGCTCCTCCCAGCATGTTGGGGTTGGGGTTGGGGCCCAGGGTTGGAGACAGGGAGCATGTTTTAGAGAGCTTAGTTTGTGTGTGAACTCACCCTGAGGGTTGGTGCCTGAGCAGCAGATCACAGACATAGTCGGGCTCCTCCCAGCATGTTGGGGTTGGGGTTGGGGCCCAGGGTTGGAGACAGGGAGCATGTTTTAGAGAGCTTAGTTTGTGTGTGAACTCACCCTGAGGGTTGATGCCTGAGCAGTAGATCACAGACATAGTCGGGCTCCTCACGGCCCTGGTACATCAGGCACCGCCAGTGTGGTCGCAGCTCCTCTATCACTCTCAGGATACTGGCCACAATGCTGCCAACATTATCACACTCAATACATAACTATATCCCAATATATACTAATATAAAGGAGTTTCTTGTTTAATCTATATCAGCAACCTGCAATAGCAATATTACAAAAAAGTATTGAATTTTCTCATTTTGTGCATTTCTGTGACTGACCTTTCACAAGGAGGGGTCAAGGGGTCAATTTCTGGGCAAGGGTCATCAAGAAGAGCTCTCAATGTCAAGGCTGCACTCTCCGCCAGAGATTTAATGCAGTATCCTCCCTGCAATGGTTTTCAATAACCATCATATTTTCAATCTTATATAAGTATAAAGCATTTACACCAGTTATTATTTCAAGGAGATAAATGGCCCATATATTTAAAAGATAAATAACAAATAAAGCCAGCTAACCTCTAATATCACAGCAAGTTTTCCGTCAGCGAGTGGTTTAAGCAGATTAATAAAGTGTGGATACATCATGGGCGTAATCTCATTCTCCCCCTGTAAACATGGATAAATCATTAAATTGTTATCATTTACCTCAAATATAATATATTCAATGGAGAAAATATTGAAAAACAAAATAAAACCATTATTCCTCATATTCTGTTTATTTGTCAATATATATAAATATATATAATTTAAATGGTTCTGTTGAGATATTACCTCTGGACATCCTATTGCAGCATCATACCCGGCCGATACCACAATCAGCTGCGGATTAAACTGTAACATTCACAACAATTCATATGTTCACAAAGTGGTTAAAATATCTGATATATTACAAAACAAAACCATTCAAGTTCTCATCTTTTCATTCAACATTATTGACTGTTATTAAATTGGGCATAGCACTGTTTGAAATTAAATGAAAAAATACCAATAACTAGCAAAAGATCAACAATATTTTACACACAGATATTCAATATACTACCAAAATTTCCATTGGTCAAATGCCAGAAAGGGGCATATTAAAAGAAATAATACAAATAATGAGCAAAAGATACACCTGAAATATAGATTCGACAAATAGATATTCAATATACCACCAACATTCTGCTGGTGAAATAGCAGAGAGGGAGTGCACTTGTGTTATGCTCAAACTATATAGGAATGTGATCTTATCTACCTGATAGGCAATGGGCAGCAGGATCTGTTGCATCACAGCCATATAATCCCCATTCTTCATCCCCACCTGCATTAGTATAACAATTCAACACATTTAAACAGTATTCAATGAAAACATGGGAGGAAACCAAAAATGCCTTTGTAAATATTGGAGAGTCAATAGGCAAGTAGTGAATATATCGAATAGTAAGCAGGCAAGTAGTGAATATATTGGATAGTAAACAGGTAAGTACTGAATATATTGGAGAGTCAACAGGCAAGTACTGAATATATTGGATAGTAAGTAGGCAAGTACTGAATATATTGGATAGTAAGTAGGCAAGTACTGAATATATTGGATAGTAAGCAGGCAAGTACTGAATATATTGGATAGTAAGCAGGCAAGAAGTGAATATATTGGATAGTAAACAGGTAAGTACTGAATATATTGGATAGTAAACAGGCAAGTACTGAATATATTGGATAGTAAGTAGGCAAGTACTGAATATATTGGAAAGTTAACAGGCAAGTACTGAATATATTGGAGTCAACAGGCAAGTACTGAATACATTGGATAGTAAGTAGGCAAGTACTGAATATATTGGATATTAATCAGGCAAGTACTGAATATATTGGATATTAATTAGGCAAGTACTGAATATATTGGATAGTAAGTAGGCAAGTACTGAATATATTGGATAGTAAGCAGGCAAGTAGTGAATATATTGGAAAGTTAACAGGCAAGTACTGAATATATTGGACAGAAAGCAGGCAAGTACTGAATATATTTGATAGTAAGCAGGCAAGTACTGAATATATTGGAAAGTCAACACGCTAAGCACTCGCATGAGATAATCATGATTGTGAAGTATTATTAACCTAATAATACTGACTTTATTTTACTTATTTTGCATCTGAATCAACTCAAATTAACTTTGACCAAATTTCACCAAAATGTGATGCTGATGACATAAGATTTCTACATTTATCATTTTTCCTTAATGTGGATTAATTGTCACCTTATTCAATGGAACATTGATATTGTAGCCAAGTCCTTTCCCACGTCCTATTTGATCATGTCCAGACTCACGTAAATTGGGCCAAAAGTCTCCATGTTCATACCGGTGTATTGAAAAATATAACACCCTAAAAATAACATAAAAATATTTTAAAACATAAAAAATACAAACTATGACTTATGCAATATAATACATGATTTTTTCTATTTTGTTCTTTTTAGGGGATATAAATTTCTTATTAAGAACTGATCTGATGGAAAACATTCTGAATATTTTAATGAACTCATGATAATGATTGCATTACTGATACAGAGATTTTAAGTTACAAAAAAATATGCTGAATATCAATATCCAAGTCTAGATTGCTTCGATACTTTTGCTGATTGTTTTACTGATACAGATATTTTAAGTTAACAAAACTGTGGAGATTGAGAAACAATAGTTTACCTGGGATCATCATAGAAGAGATATTGAGTGCCCTGACCATGGTGCACATCCCAGTCTATAACTAATACTCTGAAAACAGAACCATAACCATTATCATCTCAAATTCTCTAATGACATTCACTGAACACAACATTTTGGGGGCATCCCTTAATAAATAGGGTTCACATTTAAGTTATTTCTTCGATCACAATGAAAACAATTTCCAAATCAATAGTTATATATTTCGGGAAAATAGATGCAAACTTTAAATGCTATATTTTAGATTGTCAAAACTTTTCATTTGTAAATAGAAAACAATCAAAAAAAAATTTGTGAATATAATAAATAAAAAATAATATTTTCCTACCTCTCCAGACCTTGATTTCGTAGAGCATGTTGCACAGCTATGGCAACATTATTGAAGAAGCAATAACCACAGGCTTCATCATACATCGCATGGTGACCTGGCGGCCTGCATAACCACATCAAGATATATATCATTATTTCACATAACCTTTATTCCCCACAGTCAAAGTTATTTGCTTTAATCTTGAAGCAAAGCTTTAAGCTTAATTTCATTAAAAATTCCCTTCACAAGAAGTCATTATTTACCTGACTAGAGCCATCCCATTTCTTATCTGAAATAAAGATTTGAATCATTATATACATTTATATTCATTTTAAAGCAAACAATTCTCTTAATTTTTGGAGAAATTCAGCTTTCAAAATATTGACAATGGAATGATGGATTTGAAAACATTGATATCATGTAAGCTATCATTGAAACGTCATGACAACTTTGAATAAACTGTTAGGTTTTTGCTCAAAAACAATATATAAATCAAATAATAATACATCAAAAAAATATAAAAATAAGTCAAAATGCCATTAAAAAGTCAGAAATATGAAAAGAAATCTAAGTTTGAAGTTGTGATTTTCAGGTGTCAGTTGTGATTTTCAGGTGTTGATAAAATTTGACCTAAGTTCTTAGAAAAGCATAATTTTGTATCGGCAATAAAAACAACAAAATTTGGCCTAAATCATTTCTGACTGAAAGATTTATGTGATAAAGAATTTCATTTTCCAAATTAATACAAAGTTCATATTTGAGTTTCATAGTTTTGTGTTTAAAATAATACTGAAAATTTCACTATTTTTTCGAGCTAATTACAGCCCTGATAATTCTTTATAAGGTTCTAATAGATAAGTTTTTTTAAATCTAATATACAATCAACTGTATTTTTAGACTGCAATTTCTATTAAAACAAAACACTAAAACTAAAAAAATTGCATGCAAAAATAATGGCAGTTAAAACTGATTTCCTGAACCTTTTACTTAAGCAGAGCATACCTCTCCCCTGCAGACTTTGTCCACCAATTCCACAGAACATCCTGCTGCTAATTTGGAAGCTTCATATGTTTTCTACAAAGAAAATAATTATAATTGCAAATCATGCCTTATACAGAGATGAAAGTCAGCATTCTGGAAAAAACCTGAAACCCTTAAAAATTAACCTGAAGATACCCCTACCCCCTTTCAGAAATGTTATTTTTGGATGTTTCAGACTGAGTTCAGACCATTTCACATTTGAAGAAAACACCTGAATTCAGGTTATTTCCTGAAGACTTTCATCACTGCTTATATTTGTAAAGTGTGACAAGAGCCAAAGGATACTAAGAGCATTGGTGCATATAGTAAAATAAAATTGGTTTGAAAATCTAGATTGGCATGGAGCAGGGCTTCACATTAGTACTGGCCATTATGGCACAGAGGACTTTTGCATCCTACTGGCCTGTATGGACCAATGGATTTGGAATTTGACTGGCCCAGATATACAGGGATATTACTTATTTTCACTGTTTTAGGTTACACAAACAGGCCATTAGATTTTTACAAAACATGCAGCATATCTGAGTATACCGTATTTACTCTTGTATTAGACAAGGTTTTCGTACCCAAACCCTCAGTGAATATTTGGGGGGGCCGTCTTATACACGAGGGCAACCTGTGGACGGTGATTTATGGCAAGAATACCGTATTTACTCGTGTATAAGTCGACTCGTGTATAAGACGACCCCCCAAAATTGAGGTTATTTTACTTGAAAAAAAACAATTTCCGAATATAAGACGAGTTGGTTTTTCAAGAGATATCGGCTCTGCTACCATTCAAGCTTAAGCTGAAGCTTGGCGGTCATTTTAAAAGTGAAACGTAAATATGCTTAAAATATAAGATATTAGACATCTTATACACGAGTAAATACGGTAAAATGTAAATACGATGTTCATATTTTCGAAATAACGGATATCAGAGCTGATCGATTTTGATTGCGTTTTAAATGATAAATAAAGGTATTTACCCAATATTATCACAAATTGTTCGAGAACAGAACAAAACCATCAATCCATTTAAAACGCAATTAAAATCGATCCACGTGTGAAAGCATTTCTGTCAACAAGGAAGACACGACCCAAAGCAGTGGAAACAAAGACGAAATGCAAAACTGTGAACGCTGATAATTGGAATCAGTGAGAACAAAGTCAAAACAAAGCGTTTCGAAATAATATTGGGTAAATACCTTTAAATGATAAATAATTTTAATAGACATAGAAGTAAAAGTAAAACGTAAATACGATGTCCGTGAAGTAGCGGATCGATTGACCACGTGACTCACAAGTCATGTGATCATTGACTCTGCAGATTTGGCAGAATTGCATTTTAAATGATAAATAAAAGTATATACCCAATATAAACACAAAATACGCTTTGCAGGTCGAGAACAGAACAAAACCATTCATCCATTTAACATGCATTACGCAATACGAGGTCGTCATTTAAAAAGCGGGAGTGACGGGGACAAGCTCTTATTTTTGGCGTGAAAACGATCAGAGCCTACTTAACACGCATTGAAATATTAATATATTGTGCAATGATGGATCCCTGGCTTCTCCTCGTGTTGCGGACGTGAATTAACGCGACGTCACGTACATGATATTTACGTTTTACTTCATGGATAAATTCTCGACCTGCGAAGCATAATTTGTGATAATATTGGGTGAATACCTTTATTTATCATTTAAAACGCAATTAAAATCGATCCACGTGTGAAGGCATTTCTGTCAAGAAGGGAAGACACGACTCAACGCAACACGTGGTCGCAATTTTGAAAGGCGGAAGTGATGGGAAGAGGCTCTTGTTTTTAGCGCGAAAACGATTGTTAATATATTGCGCAATAATGGATGGTTTTGTTCTGTACTCGACCTGCAAAAAGTAATTTGTGATAATATTATGTATATACTTTTATTTATCATTTAAAACGCAATTAAAATCGATCCACGTGTGAAAGCATTTCTGTCAACAGGGAAGACACGACTCAAAGCAGTGGAAACAAAGACGAAATGCAAAACTGTGAACGCTGATAATTGAAATCAGTGAGAACAAAGTCAAAACAAAGCATTTCGAAATAATATGTTTTAAATGATATATAAAGGTATTTACCCAATATTATCACAAATTCGCTTTGCAGGTCAAGAACAGAACAAAACCATCCATTCATTTAACATGCATTACGCAATACTAGTGTGAAAGCAAATATCGGACAGCCGGACTACTGTCTACACGTGGTTGAATATTTCTTTAAGGACGTCACGTACATCGTATTACGTTCTACATCGTGGAGAAATTCTTGCGAAAAATAATCAATACCTTTATATCATTTAAAACATATTATTTCAAAATGCTTTGTTTTGACTTTGTTTTCACTGATTTCAATTATCAGCGTTCACAGTTTTGCATCTCGTCATTGTTTCCACTGCTTTGAGTCGTGTCTTCCCTTGTTGACAGAAATGCTTTCACACGTGGATCGATTTTAATTGCGTTTTAAATGGATTGATGGTTTTGTTCTGTTCTCGAACAATTTGTGATAATATTGGGTAAAAACCTTTATTTATCATTTAAAATGCAATCAAAAAGGAAAGACACGACTCAAAGCAGTGGAGACAATGACGAAACGCAAAACTGAACGCTGATAATTGGAATCAGTGAGAACAAAGTCAAAACAAAGCGTTTTGAAATTATAGACCAATAATATTGGGTAAATACATTTATTTATCATTTAAAACGCAATTAAAATCAATCTGCTACGTCTGATATTCGTTATTTCGAAAATATGAACATCGTATTTACGTTTTACCTTATTTACGTTTTACCGTAAATACTCGAGTATAAGACTGCTCTCGTGTATAAGACGACCCCCTAAACATTAACTAAGAGTTTTTGGAAAAAAACCTCGACTTATACACGAGTAAATACGGTAACTAACTTTATACCTCAGGTGCCTCAGCCATTTTGGGCCCCTGATACTAATCCTTCATGTAAAGGATAGTGAAGACTTACTGGGTGGAAGTAGACTCCGTCAAACTGTGAGGAGAGCTCCATGAGCTGCGGCTGTGACATGGAGGAAGAAGCTTTCACCCTCGCCACATAGTCTGCACTGTGACCCAGAAGCAGCTCCTCCTCTGTAGCTTCACGGGGCTGAAAAAAACATCCACAACCAAAATCAGAGACAGTGATGAAAGTCAGCATTCTGGAAAAAACCTGAAACACTTAAAAATTAAACTCAAGATACCCCTACCCCCTTTCAGAAATGTCATTTTTGGATGTTTCAGACCGAGTTCAGACCATTTTGAATTTCACATTTGAAGAAAAAAAACCTGAATTCAGGTTATTTCCTGAAAACTTTCATCACTGCAGAGATATCAGAGATATTGCAAGAAAAAAATGCCATGACTTTTGTATCTTTATAAACTAAAAGTGATAAGTCAATTCAAATTTAAATGAGACAATGCTATAAGGCTCTTAAAGGGCATTTCTGATCTCACATTGTATAACCACTGATCATTATTCATACTGATATGCAACTGGTGAGTGTGAAGTACTTATAAACACAACAAATAATTTTTAAAAATAGATGAGTCTCCTCAGACATATATCAGAATGAGACATTTGTGACTTTGATGAGCCATTGTCTTGTGTCTCCCCCAAAACAAGATCCCTGAAAACTGGCCATACTGTCACATAAACTTGACAACACAATCAGATTTTTATGGTCTCTTTTCCAGTGTGATAAAAAATATAGCAAAAAGCATTCCATTATTACCAATATGGTGCATTTCAATCTGGTGTATTTAATTGCAAAAAAATGTTCTCTTATTTCTATATCAATATATCAACCATAATATAAAAGGTATAGAATGTACCTGTATCTGAAAACACCTTTCTATTAGTCCATACTCCTGACATCTTTCATAAATGTTTCGTAATCTATCAGGTTTTTCTGGATATTTTTCATCCCACAAACAGAAGGGTTCTTCCATAATACTGTCATACACAACACCAACTCTGAAACAGTCACAATGAAAATTATCTCCATTCACACTTGTAGCACAAATAAAAATGTAGTAGAATAAGTCCTAAAAGACTTACAAATGACATGAAATGCTTAAATAATATTTCTGTGCAACTTTTATTTGGACATCTTTCAGGGAGTAAGTCTTATCCTGGGAATATTTTATAATTGTGAGAACTCTACGTACTGTTTGGGTTGTTTCTCCAGATGTTCCAGAGAAAGCCCTTCCATAAGCCCCACCAGACCTCTCTCCTTATGCATGGATCTCAGCTGCCGACCTCGACGTTTGATCTCTTCCAAATTTGAATTTGGCTTCTTTTCTTTTTTTTTCTTATTCCCGGATGGTGGCTAGAAATGAAACCAGGATTATTTTCTGAATATGTAATAATATAAATATCCTGTTTTGACAAGTTGATGAGAAGCATCACTTAAATGAAAATGACCATGTGAAAAACCCTTTCTAAATTTCATTTTAACCCTTCCATTTTATAACATAGATTTTAGAAATATACAATTTATCCCTTCCATTTTTCAACATGGATTTTACATCAATAATCACCAAATTAAAGAAATTATATGTACATACCCGTTGTGATTTTTTCAGAGAATCCATATTTGATTTGTGTAATCTAAATTGACATTGAAAGAAAAAACAAATAATTAATATCATATCATACAGCTTATCTTATCATTTTGCAAAGTCACTAATTTTTGTGATATTGTGAACTCTATTTTCTTAGCCTGATGTGCATTATCTAAATATGATCAATCTTGCTGCTTGTGTTATCCTGGCACTGATTTATTGCCTGCAAAAAAGACTCAATATTAACCATATTTGAGCAGACAATTTTCCTATGTTATTTCTACAACTTGCACAATGTGACAGGTATTTGGCGTCATTTTGGTCGCTCTTACATTTGCAAATTGAGCAATGTAGGAATCCATCATGTGACAGATATCAGTTGGGGCCACTAGCAAAAATAAATAAACTACTTCACAAACTAAAAGTAAACAATTGTTGACCATGATCAACTAATATGAAAATTCCCACTTACTTTATGCAGATTTTTGCAATTCAATAAATTTGATTTTAGCATGTCTCATGGTGATCACACAAAATCTTGAGGTCTGATGCCAAAAAATTGTTTTCTGTATTCACACACTGTTTTATGCTGTGATACAATGATTTTTTTTAAAATTATGATGAAATATGGCTAAAATTGTAAGCAATAGTATATATAACATAATACCTTACAACCATCTGTAATAAATAATGTAAACACAGGAACCAAATTCTATTGAAATAATTATTTCTCTATAATTCTAAACACTTTTTTTGTATGCAGAAACTTGGAATCAATTCATCCAACCCAGTGACAAACTATTTTGGAGTATTTTTACTGGTGTAAAATATACATCTTTGCACAACTATTCGTGAATAACAAATATCAGATATTTACATTAAATGTCAGGATAATTTTGTTTTGTGTGAAAATTCTTGATCATTTTCAAGATTTGTCCAGAAAGGTTTTGTCTTCAACACTTGTTTAAGAGAAAGGGCATTTGGTCCTCCTTGTGTCATTTGGGATGAGAGTTGAGTTCCACAACTACTTCAATATGTTCAACATGTCAACAGAAGCCAATTTGACAGTTCACTTGTGACTGATAAATAGCGATGATTTACTTACCATGTGTTAAAATTACAGCCCTATCAGACATAAATTCACATTCTGTAAGAGATGTACATGTGTTTTTAAAAAAACGTGAGTTAACTTTTGTCAATTTTAAGCAGTATGAGATTCGATAAAAAGAATAAATAACCCTTGGGAGCAACTTGTCTGAGGTGCGAGTTGTCTCGTGTGTGAAGTACAGTAGGTACAAGATGACCTGACAGCTGAAGAGAGGGGCTGCAGTGCAGGTGTGATAGTGGAGGAACACAGATGAGCTGTAATGGTTCTATCAAGGCAGCTTCAGTGGATTTCTACTTTTTTTTTTCAATTCCTACTTATTTGCGCCAAATAGGAATTACTACCAGGCAAACTTGCGCTATGTAGGAATTCCTCTTTGGCCGGGATTCCTACAAGGTGCAAGATAGTAGAAAGATTCAAACATAAAAATGTGCAGCTTTTTTAGGCCCAAACATTGAAAAACATGACTTCCCTTTCACTCTATAAATAGAAAGGCTGTAGGTCAAAGGCCAGATATAGGGGTTGCCTCATGACGCGAGATCGGTAAACAATGATTCCAGGGGACAATTACTCTGTACCAGCTCAAAACTCAAGAGATCTCCTTTGAGAAGGCTACTTGATTGACCCTAAGCCTAAGGCTAAGGGCATTAACTAATCCTAGGGACCCTCAGTAGCCGTCAATTTCCTCCCGGTAACTTGCTAATATGGTCACCTAAATCTGGGGGCTAACTTCTCCTAGGGGCCGACTTCTCTCGGGGGCTGACTTCACTCAGGGGCCGACTTCACTTGTTACAGCCGACGACAACAGAGCTGCGGACGACAACAGAGCTGTGGTTCAGTTTATCAATTGATTACCGATGTTTATCACACCATTTGACTTTGTTTGCACATGCAAGTGTCAGAAAACAACTTGGTGTGAATATTATCGAGAGTGCAGATGCACTTAAAAGGCTTTGAAAATGAAATCGCAGCTTTGTTGTCGTCCGCAGCTCTGTTGTCGTCGGCTGTACCACGACCACTATATCATGATATAGTACCAGTCAAGAGTTTATCTCCTGGCTTAAATTTTGTACTGAAGTAGTCATTCCATCTCTCTTTATTCCAAGGTTACTTGCTCCTGTAAATTCTAGCTCCAAATTCACACAATCAAATATGAAACTACTCAGAACCAAATTCTGCAATCAAATAGTTTTGATTAGTGAACTTACAGTGGTATTTGTTAATTCTGAGTTTTAAAGTCCGCCTTTAACTTTCTCTCTGCCCAAAAAAACACAATGTCGTGGGAAATTTACATCCCACTAAAACTTTTAAAGACTCCCTCGGTGTCACGGTATGTAGTTTCCCGCAAAATTTTTTCTTCCAAACACTTGGGGGCAGCACCAACCACTGGCAGAGAGATTGTTCAGATCACAGACAGTGTGACTCATGCCAAAAACACAGATTAGAATCTGTACCAAAAATTCTTCACCTTTGCCAAGGTTTCTCAGAAGTTTATAAAGTCAGCACAAAAAGTTGACATTATGTTCTTATTCTGTTTCCACTGCATCCACCGTTGTGTCCACCACCATCTCATCCACCTCAAAATTGCACTTGGGGTGCAGCTGGACAACACCAGCTGCAGGCCAGATTTTACATTATGGCAAGGGAGTTCCTGAAAGAGATGCCCAGTTACCAGATTCCAGTGTAGTTAAACAAGAGGGAAGATTATTCCAGTCAGTCACAGTCCTTGGGAAATAGCTGTATTTATAATGGTCACAGCCCGGGGGGGGGGGGGGGGGGGGGGGGGGGGTACTCTCATAGTCAGCGTTACCGGGGAAGCTGGGCTAAATAGGGTCCTTTTCGCTGATATTTTCCCTAAAACAGGTTCAGATATTTCATCATTTCCCCTAAAACAGGGTACTATTTTTTCAAATTTCTCCCTAAAACAGGGATCACAATCCCCCTTTCCAAATTTCCCCCTTCTGCATCATCCCTAAATGAGGATATAAAAATTCAGCTCGTCCTAAATCAGGGTACCAATAATGATAGAATATTTCCCTAAATCAGGCTCTGGGGTTTTCAGTTCCATCCGGGTTAAGATATTTTATCATTTTACCTAAAACAGGGTACTGTTTTTCAAATTTCTCCCTAAAACAGGGATCACAATCCCCTTTTCGAAATCTCCTCCTTCTGCATCATCCCTAAATGAGGGTATCAAAAATTCATATAGATGTATAGATGTCCTAAATCAGGGTACCAAATTTCAGCTAATCCTAAATCAGGGTACCAATAATGATAGAATATTTCCCTAATTCAGGCTCTGGGGTTTTCAGTTCCATCCCAGCCTCCACGTGTTAAAATCATGAGTACCCCACAGCTGTGCTGTGTATAAAGGTGTACAAAATGTTTTAAACAAGCTAACTTTAAAGAGGGGGGTCCAGTACCCCTGAAAAGCCGTACGGTCAGTTAACCCCACCCCAGATTTTGCCCCAGCTGCTGATTGGTGCTGCTCCACACAACACAGCTACCTCACAAGTTGACCGTTGGTCAAACTGTCCACTCACAGCCCACTGGATGCTGCTGGTGGCTGGGCAGGCTGTTTGTAAACATAGGCAAGAAAGGGGTTGTATCACACCACCCTGCATTAACCCCTCTGACTATCTCAGTGACAGTTCTCCTCCTTGATCTCATAAAGAGAGGGGGAATAGAATAAAAGCAGAAAAGGTGAACCTTATAATTTAAAGTGTGCATATGTTATTTTTTACATGTTTATCAATCAAAAACTTTCGGGCCATTCAGAAAACATAAATTAAGCACTGAAAAGTTTATCTGAGGAGGACCAGGAAATCAGATTCTTATCTTTACACAAGTTATATAACGAGTCTCTGAAGTTGACCGCTCCCCCACCGAGCTGCAGCAATATCTAGCCCGTGGGAGGTATGGGGTAAAACCACAAATATGTTGTAACATGCTGGACACATGCACTCAGCCATGTGCTTGGTATTTATAAACAAACCTGAACCCACATCTCACACACACTGTCAACTGTCAATCAAATTCAAAATAATTTAAATCTCAGAACACGTTTATTGTTTAAAAGAGCTTTGATACCAAACATTTAGATTTCAGATTAAAATATGTTGTAGCTCTTGTGTTCATGCAGCATTGTACAAAGTACCACACATTTCTATTAGAAAGTAACAAATATATTAGAATGTATTCAATTTATACTGGCTGAGCTCTGGGTGTTTTGATGGTCAAGACCTGTTTAATAGGCTCCACCCCCTTCCTTTTATACTTGAACCCCCTCCTTTAACATCAGTGGTACACGTGTGAAACTATCTTACAAGTACATTACCCTGTCCATATAATGTACATGACATGATAAGTAAAGTTTAAATGTATATCTTCCTTAGATCTAATTATCATCAAAGCACTCTTTTTGGAATTATATTTAATATCATGTTCTATCCCATATTGAGAGCATTCAAATAAATCTAATAGGACTATTTTCATTGAGTTTTTCAGTTCATGAGGAGAATTCCGAGAGATAAATGTTCCTGTGTCATCAGCAAAAAGGCATGTTTTGTTTTCTTCATTTGTACATTTCATGATATCATTAGTGTAGATTAAAAATAGTAATGGACCGAGTACAGATCCTTGAGGTACACCATATTTGATGGTTTTTAAGTTTGAATGTTTACTACATTGACTACTGAAAATTGTTTCCGATCAGTCAAATAACTTTTAAACCAATCTAATACCATAAAAGTGTCACAGTGTTAAATGTAAGAAAGTAAGTCTTCATAACTTTGTATTAGATATAGAGAAATCCTATGGTAACTATCTCTCACAGCAAGCATGACATTGGGTACAAAGCAATCAGTAGTACAAAGTCATTTGTTAAGATGCAGGCAACCTGGAAACCTAGTCACCAAATACTGGGAATCCTGATGACGGCGGGCTGACTCAAGACTGCCGGCATCAGGGCTGCTTAAAAGGGCCCTGCATCCCAACCCAAGGTCAGTCAGTTTTGAAGTCAGTTTTGAATTCAGTTTTGGAGTCAGTTTTGGAATCACAGTTTAGTCTTCACAAGCTAATATGAAACAGTTTTGGTGCTGATAAATATTGTACATGACTTACTTTCACACTCTGTATCACGGACACTTTATGTATTTGGATTAAAGATAAGAAAATACAACTCTAAACTCTACGACCAGCATTGTCATTCATTTAACCCTTATTGTCATGGCTAGCTCCCCAGGCCACGGTGATAAAAGTTTAGTTTATCTAATAATATGTCATGATCAAATGTATCGAAGGCTTTACTAAGATCAATATAAATTCTGGCAACAAATTTGCCTTCCTCTAGATCAGCTAAAATGTTATCTATAATTTCAATTAGTGCTAGTGAGGTGGAGTGGCCCTGTCTGAAGCCAAACTGGTATGCATATAGGATTTTATATTTATTTTAAAATGTTATTAATCTACTTTGCATTAGTTTTTCCATTATTTTATTTAATGTACTTAATAGACTGATTGGTCTGTAATTTTCAGGGATATGCTTTTCATTTTTCTTATGTAGTAGAATGACCTTCGCTATTTTTAGTTTGTCTGGTACTTTAGCATTTTGAAATGACAGATTAACTATATGAGTGAATGGGTAATTCTATACAGTTTGGACCAGAGATATATATTGGACCAAAAATATTCAAGTGTCTTTGTTCTGAAGTTAATATCATACGTGGTTAGATCATTTTTCATATCTTGAAATTCATATTTTAATTTTGTCATAAACTACACTTTGACCATCCCACTTTACCTTTTTTGTGCTGCCTGGGCCCCATCTTATCTTATCCACATGATTTTCGGTTAATAACTATTTCGCTCATCTATTTCAAATGGTTATTCATTTTTTCTGAGAGCAATATAAATTTATTATTGCTCTCAGATTTATTATAGCAGATATCGCACCCAGGACATCACATAAGCATCTTTTTTAACAGCAACTCATTGATTCAGCAATATGTTTGGGAAAGTCTATTTTAGGTCTAAGCTAGTGGTATAAATATCTTCAATAATATAAATGGTACATTTTAGGGGTTTTCAAATTTTCTTCACACCAGATGGTCTTGCCAATACATTTTATCACTTTTCTTCGCCCCCTTGAATGATTAATGGTCCGTCCCTTGCACTACAACGCGATCGACCAATTTAAATGTTCCCGCCACCACCCGATGCAACGATCCAGGGTCTCGACCACAGGAATCCAGTCGTTGCAGCCGAATTCCATCAAGTGTTTTACTACTTTATTACATAATAACTAGTGCTCCTGCAAGTTTTGACATTCAGTAATGCCATTTTCTGTCAGATTTGTTCTACAGTCATTTGGAAGTGGTGACATACATTATTACTGATGCACAGTGGCGCAAAACTGCAATTTTGCGGTAGACATTTATTGAATTTTGCTCAGTTTTCTCGTCAAAATCGCGTCCAGTCTGCTATCTCAAGAATGATGTCACATTCAAATGACTCTGATCACACCAACTCGGAAAACCACACTCCCAAAATGCAACAAGTGACTGGGGAATTTGTGAAGCAAGAAGTAAGTATAACGAAGGTAAAACAAAACGTCAATTGTCACATAGATGAACTTGCACAAGGTTGACAGAGCAGATCCACTGACTGACCTACAGAATTTACATGACAATGTCAAAGTGACACTTAAATAACTTAACTGAACTCACAAGTATTGGAATTGATATAACATTGTGACTTGAATTTGTAACATTTAAGCAGCAGTGCATTCTTAATCTAATACAGTTAGTGTCACATATTTGAAAACCTAATGCAATTAAATGAAAACCAGTCTTGAGCTGATGAGAGCTGGTCTGTAGTTCCATTTTATCAAAGCCTTTTAATTTTAAGTGTATCTGCACTCTTGAAAATATCAGTCTATTGTCAGATGAAATGTGCCAACAATGTCAAATTGTGTGATATAGCCGATGACAATATATCTGCCGACCACAACAGAGCTGTGTTTAAATTTATCTACTTATTGCTAATATTTATCACACCATTTGACGTTGTTGATAATGTCAGACAACAACCAGACAAGATTATTTTTCAAAGTGCAGATGTACTTAAAAGACATGGAAATGGAACCGCAACGTTGTTGTCGTCCATAGCTCTGTTGTCGTCAGCTGTAAACATCACCAATCAGTTGATAATTAAAATGAAACACATTTCTGTTGTCATCTGCAGCTTACTTATGGTCTGCTGTCTACCTGAAGACAAAGGCAAAATGGAGTTGAAAATTGTATTTACTCAGTGTATAGTTTGTTTGCCATCAGAAGAACAATGTTGAACTGAATGAACACAACTTCCTGCAATTAGCTATTGCAGAGATTATATGTGTCACCATCTTCCCCATTCACAG
>OX439009.1:19920200-20237218 GCA_949316495.1 Amphiduros pacificus | reverse complement strand
TTCTATCAATTTCTCATTAGGCTCAGAATTTTTTCCATCTTAGGATGTTTTGAAAAAAATCCTAATGGCATTTTTGTGTAGTCAAGGAGGCGTGACAAATATTCTTTGTGGTTCCTGGTCAAAATAACCGCGATCCGAAGTGGACCGCGGTATTGAACTGACTCATTGGACCGCGGTCAAGCAGCTGAATTTGGATAATATTTCAATGTAAATTATCTAAAAGTGTCATCTGCTAATCTGTGAATATTCTCACTTTTCACCCAGACCCAAAATTAGAACTACGCATTCAAGTTTGGCGGCCATTTAATCTTCCAAAACGTAAATAAAATGCATTTCTAAGCAAAGTTAAGGCTAAAATATTCTCTAATTTACAATTGTAGATAATGTACGTTGATAAATTGCGCAGATTGAGCAGCTTGACCGCGGTTCAATGTGACAGTGCAGTTCAATACCGCGGTCCACTTGGAATCGCGGCTATTTTGACCATAAATATCAGGCAGTGAGAATTAAGTTAGCAAATTTAATAAAGGCCGATTGTTCATCTCCATGTTGTTTTTTTTCCCCCATTGAAAAGTACATACTGGAACTGTAGAACTTTACCGGAACCAGAACTGTACAACTCCTCTATATTTAATCATTGGTCATAGAGATTGCTTGGGTTTGGCAAGGCACTTTGTCAGGTGACATCGTCACATTTGAGTTAAATTTGTCGTATTACTTTACCCAGTACGTGCACCAATCAGTAAAGTGCCTAAATGGCGAGGTAGATCACAAAATTTTATCTGAAATCTGTCTCTGAATAATCCTACAAATCATGTTGCTGACACCTGCTCATACAACGTTGGCAGTTTACCATCAGGTGTCACTGCATTCTGTCCACCAGGTGTCACATTGGCTCAATTAAAGTTGATTTCCTTTGTGTTCCAATGCACCAATCACTGAAGCAGGCTGTGATAGATGTTCTGGGGAGGTCTTTTTCAGAAAAATCCTGTTTGCTTGAAATTTTTTTTGAAACCTTTATCTTTTATTTGGAGTTTATATTTTATGTATAATGAAATCTGAAGTCTCCCAAAAAAGATGATATGAAATAATATACGAGATATTTTAAAGCTCAGATAACTCTATCAATCCAACCAAACTTTTCTTTGCTTGAAACAGACATAACCCTGCATGTCAACCCACCGACGGGGATTGCTGATTGGAGGACACTGAATTATGGTTAGAGATATTACTAGAAGTCACGTTGATGTGACTTTTGTCGCCTTGACAACTTAAAGTGATGAGACATAATTTAAATGAGACAATGTTGTAAAACTATTAAATGGCATCTTTGATAGGACAATGTATAATCACCGATCAATGTTCATTGCTTTACTGATATGCAATTTTCAAGCAAACCGGAGAGTGTGAAGTACTTCAAGACCACAACAAATTATGATCAAACTCAGATGAGTCCAATGTCCCTTCAGACATGGATCAGAATGAGACATGACTTTGATGAGCCATTTCCTTGTACAAAAGTGATGGCCACCATGGAGTGACAAAACATGAATGTCCCATGGACTCGCAGCCTAATTGTTTTGACACCTCAAACATCCAGCCATGAGGGCAAAACAAATTCAAGTGAAAATGGTATCATTATCCTCTCTGCTTAAACTTGCCACTTGCTAGTCTACCCCTCAATATTCACTTCATTAAATATATTATCCCCCCTTTTGTAAGTTCACAATATATTCAATTTCTAGCTGATGTGTCTTGAAATTTCCATTAGTGGATATCACCTCTTCTGCACAGCATCAGACCAGATGTAGGGATAATTATATCCACCAGGTGGCAGAAATACAAAGTCAAATTCTTCAGCCACTAGACGGCAGTCATGCATTACCCTGTGTCAATTTACCAATTAATATACCTTGAATCAAGGAACCAGTGTCTTTGTGTACCTGCTTGATCTGAATTGCTTTTATTTTATTTGGAATTAAGTCATTTGGAATATAATAAATTGTATATGTATATCATGAGTTGAAAGGTTTTTTTTAATATATGCTATTAGTACATACTATTTGTGACAAAATATCACATTCACTGTTTTCATTGATTTAGAAATGTAAATATCATTTATGAAATTCTCAACAATCATACTCCGTGGACACAAAAGTTTTTTACAAAGGTTTTAAATAATTTTCAAGGTAAATGGCTCATTTTCCTCAATAGATATGGTGTACAAGTTGATTTTTTTTTACTTAGAATAATAGAATAATGTCTTCCAAAATATTGCTATAATACCAAGTGGTACAATTTATGTATTATTTTTTTAATTTGGGAGGCTATTTTCTTGATGTATTATCAACTTGAACAAATGGTGATTTGAAAAGATCAAGCTTGCACAGGATTTACAAATTTATATGATAGGAAACCGAAACAAAATGAAAAAGAAAAGTTATGTAATAATAAGATTGACAAAATCTTCCAAGCCACGCCTTAGATTTTCCGAGGCTTGGTGAAATACATGTATGGCCACAGTATCATTTGTATTTCACTCATTCCAAAAGCGCCATCAAGTGGCAGAATAGACAAAAGATGGAAGCCAATACTCTCAATGTCATCCCCAAATATTGTATTATTTTTTTTATTAAAAGACGTCATGTTCACAAGTGACACTGGGTTGACAGCTACAGATTATGTTAGTGTTTGTTATGGCCACTAGAGGTCACCAATATCTCATTTCTGATAGTAGTGTTCCATCATTTACCTGATCTTAATACCCGTACAATTATATGAGTTAGTACCTGTCATTAAAGATATATTTTATTTTACAATTGTTATAAATGAATGCTTTGTATCTGTTAAAGGCATGGAAAATGCTTGAAGGGAGCAATAATTAAACTTGATCAGCCTAAATAATTTTTTTATTTAAGTTTCATTTTTTTTTTATTCAGTTAGGGTAAATTTTTGGTGGAAAATTATTATAGGAATTCCAATTTAGTAAAATTTCCTCTTCTGATTAAATGACGGAATATATGCCAAAAAAGAACTGGTTGAAATGGGTTAGTTTTACTGATGGTCAGGCCCATATTTAGTTGTAAATAAGCTTGTTTAGAGCAATATTTGTTTATAAATATGTGCATTATATAATCCTTTTAGATCTGGATCTTGCTCTTTTGATCACATTTATCTCCACCTCAAATTAAGGTATTTTAGGGACAGTTTAAAGAAGATTTTGCGGCTGAATGTAAAGGCATACTTTTAGGAATGCTTCTGGATTGTTGTTGGCTTCAAAATAACCATCAGACCCACCTTAAATCCCATGTATTTAACATACCGTGTTTCATAGGCTATTAAAAGGTTGTGGTATTGTTATGTGGAGATGTAACCCCCCCCCCCCCCCCCCCCAGTAATCAGGCACAGGCTTCAATGAGAAGTGGTTACATACAGGGCTAAGTGAGATAAGATACTTAGCGTTATTAAGAGGGGAAGGTACGCTTGGGCTTTCTTTTATATTCCAGGGCTCTGTACTGTAAAAAGAGGCATGATTAAAGTCTGCCTTTTGATACAGCATTCCATTGCGTGAGAAATAGTAAACTTACATAAAACCATTTTACTACTGCAGGGTTAGATTTGCAAAACGTTTTATTTTTTTCTTTCTATTTTTGCCCAAACAAAACAAGAATCGAAATGCGCAGTTGTGGTTGGGGCACAGAATTTCAATAGAATAGAAATTGCAACATAGCTGGTTTTATGCAGGCAAGGTTAATCATATGGTGAATTTGAAATTTCTATATGTTTATCAGTCAAATTGTCAGACCTTCAGTGCAGGCTCACCTATCAATGCTGGGAAACTCTCAACATCTTGGTCATTATTTGTCCTGATAATTTTATGAAGTTGGGAGTGGGATGCCAAAAATTAGTCCCAGAAAAATGAGAGAAATGGAAAGAATGAAATATTTAAGTTTCTACTGCATGGCAATTTTCTAATTTCTATGCCTTTAAGTTTTGAAATTTTATCCAACACCAGCACTTACCAATTTTATGTCAGTGGGCATATTTATTATTTCTGTTCTTTATATAATGACATTTTTTAGGTGTTTTAGTCATTTTCCTTTCCGGTTGAAATGGGGGGGAAAAAGTCATGAGAAGTTTCAGTTTCCCGCCAAAGTTAAGAGAGCCTCCCCTTTTCACTGTTGAATGTACTGGTTGTCCCTTGTTAGTATAAGTATAGTCCTGGGAATGGCAGGGCCTGGGGAAAGTGTATGGACAAGTCTTGGTGGGCAGGTTATGTAACGTCTATGCACACAGCTCGGCCCTCTACCCTCAAGCAGGTGAAGTTGATTTCTGACCTAGGGATAGATTTCCCTCTACAGTGAAAAGGATGTCAAAGGCCGGTCCAAAATAGTCAGCCATCAGGTGTATTAATTACCATTTTGGGGTGCTCATTTGGGCTGTGATTACATAATTCAGGGAGATAACAACAGGTGCCGCCTGATTCTTGTCAATGGAACAAGGTGCATCAGGCTCTATGGAGTCTATATGTGTCTTTGATTTCCTTGACGATAATAACCCTTAAATGCAGCCTTTTGCATTTTCTGTGCATATTTTGCAGAGTGGTGGAAATTGCTTTGAATTTAGTGCCTTTTTAGATTCTCAGTTGATTTCTCTTATGAGATTGTGTATCTTCTCACGAAAACTCTTATCAAAATTGGAATCAGAATGTTTAAGGAAAGAATTTTTGAAAAATAATTTTTTTTGCTGTTGTTTTGAAATTAAATAGATTTAGAGTCTTTCTTCCATTTAGTAGAATTGCAATTCAATCAAATGAGGTTTGTGTTTCTTTTTCTTGTTTCAGAATAATTTTTAAAGAAGATCGATTCTTGGTACATTTGTTATTGGAAAAATGGAACTAAAAAGAATCTGGTCTTAAATTTGTGGTAGATGTGAATCTGGAAGCAGGTCATATATGGAAGTTATATTCATTGACCTACATGGACCTTAAATCATACAACATTCCTACAATACCAAATAGTCATGAACAAAATGTGAGACAATGTGACCAATAAGATTTTGCCTGAAACCCAAATTCCCTGAAAGAAAGGAAGAATTTGATTGACTTCAACTCTCACAGCATAAATAAGCTGTTAGGGGGTGGTAACAGTCAAGGAGGAATCTGATGTATTCACTCCATGCTTAATACAACATTTTGGCCTGCATGCCCTGTTATTTGCAAAAATAATTTTGGAATACAAGACACTGGTTATTCTATTACATATGCTGAGATGTGAGACAGCGTAACACACAAAGACAAAATGGCAGAAATGTGACTGATATAACCATGTGCCATTAACATTTTCGAATATTGCCTTTCCAAACTCGTACGTCATACGCCGTCGGCCACTAGGTGTCGCCACACATTCCGGTGAGTCAAATATTAACAGTACTGAGAAGCACTCACTGATTTCCCATTTATTTCGACTAGAATCCATAAAATTGAACAAACTTTTTTATAATCTGTATTAAAATTCCACGAGGAATCTAAATATGTTGGTTATGTATTGCTCTGTACAATATTAGTTATCGTAAATGATCGTTAATCGGGACGGAGCTGTCAGGAAGACATGACACCTGAGAGCCTCGTAGCAACTATTTTAGATGGCACAAAGGCTACAAACAATTCCCCTTCAAAGCTTGAGCTGGGAAACAATGACAAAAAAGGTCTTTGATCATAAAATTCAAATGATTTTGGATGACAATGGTGTGAAAGCCTATGATTGTCTGACTGAAGTGACATGACCAACTCGTCACCTTGGCTTGGTGTGACTGCTTCACTACGCATCAAAGACACTTAAGTTTTGTTTATCTCGATGTCATTTCTTGAAAAAGTTGTCTACTATCTTCATATTATCTCACTGATTTCAAAACTGTTTTCGGTTTTATGATAAATGGTGTAGTTTTTAAGATATCTTCAAAACAGTGATTTCTTGTTATCAGCTGTCAGTTACAGACCCACACGAAATTCGTAGCGCCACCTATGTGCGAGTGATAATTGGGGATTTTTGGGAAGGAGAATTGAGATGTCAGTTTTGTGTTGGTTGTCATCACAGAGGCGGTGTGTTGGCTTTCGGTATGGGCAGTATATTTACACATTACACATGTGGGTCAATGTTGTCAAGCTGACCACATAGCTGGCCTGTAGTCTTATATAACCTTATGTAACTCCCTGCACAAACATAATCTGCTTGTGAAGCAGATAAATTTTGCAACTTTTCATCGCTGCTATTAGTAATATCATCAGGAGTATTGTGCCAAAGTAAACAGCACACATGATTGTTTTATTTTAATAAGTTATTGCAGTGAAATAGGCAGACTCGCACTTTCCAATAGTTCAGATGTGGGATCATAGAGTTGTGGACTTGCAGTATTTTTCTTTATGCCATTAATTACTGGTGGTGAGCAGAGTGAAGGTTATACCTGTCAGAGAATATTGGAAGCCATAAATTATTGCCACGCATTCTTGTAAAATTACCATATACCCTCCTGTCACAGATTGATTCTTGGAATCTTCATTCCAAGATTAATTGTAGCAAGGTTTATCTCAAATATACAGAAATATTCATGTACTTTGTACTTATATATAAAAATGAACAAAATTATGAACTAAGTTGCCAAAATAAACAAAATTTTAAAATTGTCCCCATTTTACACTTCATCTTGTTCAGTGTTTTTTGGAAAATTCTTGCATATAACTTCAGTATTTGTTGCCAATATACCGGTACATAACAGGAAGGAATATTTCTCTTTGTATAATAAGCTGGGACTCATCTTAACTGAATAAAAGGCAGTCATATATTTAATTTCTTATTTAATATTAGTAATGAAAGCAAATTAAACGTTCAACCTTTGGGTTAGAGCCTATGATCCAAACTAATACAAAAAATAACATTAATCAATAAATTATCTCATTTTAATTTTTTTCAAATATGTATTTTTCAGGAGATCGGATCTGGGAAATGGTTATCCTTGAACAAGATAACCTACAAGGATGCCAGTGGCAGAGAGAGGTGGGTAGAATTGTCCTCATATAGCCCATATAACAGGCCCTTTTCTCCTAGATAACCTACAAGGATGCCAGTGGCAGAGAGGGGTGGGTAGAATTGTCCTCATATAGCCCATATAACAGGCCCTTGTCTCCTAGATAACCTACAAGGATGCCAGTGGCAGAGAGGGGTGGGTAGAATTGTCCTCATATAGCCCATATAACAGGCCCTTTTCTCCTAGATAACCTACAAGGATGCCAGTGGCAGAGAGGGGTCGGTAGAATTGTCCTCATATAGCCCATATAACAGGCCCTTTTCTCCTAGATAACCTACAAGGATGCCAGTGGCAGGGAGAGGTGGGTAGAATTGTCCTCATATAGCCCATATAACAGGCCCTTTTCTCCTAGATAACCTACAAGGATGCCAGTGGCAGAGAGGGGTGGGTAGAATTGTCCTCATATAGCCCATATAACAGGCCCTTGTCTCCTAGATAACCTACAAGGATGCCAGTGGCAGAGAGGGGTGGGTAGAATTGTCCTCATATAGCCCATATAACAGGCCCTTTTCTCCTAGATAACCTACAAGGATGCCAGTGGCAGAGAGGGGTCGGTAGAATTGTCCTCATATAGCCCATATAACAGGCCCTTTTCTCCTAGATAACCTACAAGGATGCCAGTGGCAGGGAGAGGTGGGTAGAATTGTCCTCATATAGCCCATATAACAGGCCCTTGTCTCCTAGATAACCTACAAGGAGGCCAGTGGCAGAGAGGGGTGGGTAGAATTGTCCTCATATAGCCCATATAACAGGCCCTTGTCTCCTAGATAACCTACAAGGATGCCAGTGGCAGAGAGAGGTGGGTAGAATTGTCCTCATATAGCCCATATAGCAGGCCCTTGTCTCCTAGATAACCTACAAGGATGCCAGTGGCAGAGAGGGGTGGGTAGAATTGTCCTCATATAGCCCATATAACAGGCCCTTGTCTCCTAGATAACCTACAAGGATGCCAGTGGCAGAGAGGGGTGGGTAGAATTGTCCTCATATAGCCCATATAACAGGCCCTTTTCTCCTAGATAACCTACAAGGATGCCAGTGGCAGAGAGGGGTCGGTAGAATTGTCCTCATATAGCCCATATAACAGGCCCTTTTCTCCTAGATAACCTACAAGGATGCCAGTGGCAGGGAGAGGTGGGTAGAATTGTCCTCATATAGCCCATATAACAGGCCCTTGTCTCCTAGATAACCTACAAGGATGCCAGTGGCAGAGAGGGGTGGGTAGAATTGTCCTCATATAGCCCATATAACAGGCCCTTGTCTCCGAGATAACCTACAAGGATGCCAGTGGCAGAGAGGGGTGGGTAGAATTGTCCTCATATAGCCCATATAACAGGCCCTTTTCTCCTAGATAACCTACAAGGATGCCAGTGGCAGAGAGGGGTCGGTAGAATTGTCCTCATATAGCCCATATAACAGGCCCTTTTCTCCTAGATAACCTACAAGGATGCCAGTGGCAGGGAGAGGTGGGTAGAATTGTCCTCATATAGCCCATATAACAGGCCCTTGTCTCCTAGATAACCTACAAGGATGCCAGTGGCAGAGAGGGGTGGGTAGAATTGTCCTCATATAGCCCATATAACAGGCCCTTGTCTCCTAGATAACCTACAAGGATGCCAGTGGCAGAGAGAGGTGGGTAGAATTGTCCTCATATAGCCCATATAGCAGGCCCTTGTCTCCTAGATAACCTACAAGGATGCCAGTGGCAGAGAGGGGTGGGTAGAATTGTCCTCATATAGCCCATATAACAGGCCCTTGTCTCCTAGATAACCTACAAGGATGCCAGTGGCAGAGAGGGGTGGGTAGAATTGTCCTCATATAGCCCATATAACAGGCCCTTTTCTCCTAGATAACCTACAAGGATGCCAGTGACAGGGGGAGGTGGGTAGAATTGTCCTCATATAGCCCATATAATAGGCCCTTGTCTCCTAGATAACCTACAAGGATGCCAGTGACAGGGGGAGGTGGGTAGAATTGTCCTCATATAGCCCATATAATAGGCCCTTGTCTCCTAGATAACCTACAAGGATGCCAGTGGCAGAGAGGGGTGGGTAGAATTGTCCTCATATAGCCCATATAACAGGCCCTTTTCTCCTAGATAACCTACAAGGATGCCAGTGACAGGGGGAGGTGGGTAGAATTGTCCTCATATAGCCCATATAATAGGCCCTTGTCTCCTAGATAACCTACAAGGATGCCAGTGGCAGGGGGAGGTGGGTAGAATTGTCCTCATATAGCCCATATAACAGGCCCTTGTCTCCTGTATTGAATGCCACCTCCATCATAGACCTCTTGTTATAGGAGTAGATTGACAGGTAGAATATGTGGACCCTCCCTTTATAATGGATATGTATAACACCTGAATGTTAATATGCATAACACTTATATATTAAGCTTCTAAAAGCTTGCATCCCTGAAATACCCATAAAATGTCCTCTAAATATTTCCTGAAAACAACACTGTATTTTGTACTAGAAGTCTTTGTTTTGATTTTTGAAAAAAAAAATGTATAGTGATTTAACAATATGTGGCTTATAATAAAGTAAATAAATTGCTGTATGCATCAATCATTATTATGTAATAAAATGGATGTTGTATACCAGAGATATTAGGAGCTCATAAATAGCAGTGTTATCATGCCAAGCAGTCCAGCCTGGTTACATAAGGTCACGTAGGAAGCTGACATGAATGTTCCCAGGATTCAATCATCACCTACTGCAACATAGGATTGGTGCTCTAATCATTATAGACAATATAATCAAATTGAGCTCCATTACAGGCCTCTAACCAATAATTGATTGTCAAATTCTTGATTAGATTAAAAAATAATCTGTCTTACATATTCAAGAAATTAACTCTAGTAATATCTCGACAGCATGGAGTTTGCAATACTAGTTTAGGCGATATAGTGTTTTGATTTTTTAGCACTCTGCATCACATGTTCCTACAAATCTAGCAATTCCCAGGATGATATCTGGCTCACTCACTAACCATGGCTCACAAACCATGTCAGAGGTCTTAAACCATTATGGTTCTCTGTATTATTGCTTAAAATAAAAAATTACATTTATAAAACAGTGCAGTGTTTTCAGGAGCTGATCAGAACAAAAAGAAATATTTTACTTATTTGCAGTGTTTCATGAAATATGCTAACTGATCATGACCAACGTTATTTTATATGAGAATGATGCCTTTGTCAGTGTATTGCAAATATTCAGTGAAAATATTTCACCATTATAGATACAGCCCTATGTCGAGTTGTGTTTGACTCAACATTTCTTGAAGCTTGTCTTTATATTGAAGCGACACTTCTGTATGAACTTTGTAATGTCCAGCGATTCCATACCATGAAGAAAGGGACAGAATCTCAGTGAACTGCAAATATGGACCTTTTCCACAACCACCTGAACATTTTGGTGTTTCTTATAAATTGATGTGATTTAATTAGAGATATTATTATGTTGAATATGCAACATATGCAGCATAAGTCTGATCCTTTCGCAAGGTCATCTGTTTTCTCTTTTGTCAGCAAAAACCTATGTCAACAGAATTCAAATGAGAATAAAAAATCTCACACAAAAAAGTCATAAGATTATTAGATTATGCTAAAATATAAAGTAAATTCTCAGATTGTGATAAAAGTAACCATAGAGGTTCCTTTAAAAAAATCCTGTTCACTTCCAGTCACCAGACTGAATTGGCGGGGGAAAATGCCCTTTAAACATCACTTTTAAGACCGACCGTGAATCAATGCTTATAGTACAAAATGATAGGAAATACTACAATTTTAAAGATATTTATGATTTTTCAAGATAACTGTTGAAAATGAGTTTTGATATTGTGAATTCTCTTTATACTTTCAGGACATGGGAGGCACTGGAAAGGACAACTAGAAAGGGATCAATTTCTGATGGTAAGTTTATTAAATATCTAAGTGCCCAGCCAATTGACAGAAATTACTCTTGTAGTTATTTGGCATGAGGTAATTATTTACATATACTGGGCACCAATTCCAGTTTAACCTGAATGTTTCAAGCCACACACCAGCCAGTCTGAGCACCATATGTACAAAACAATTACAGAGAGTGTATCTATTTGGTTAAATGATAGATTTAGGTGAAATAGTATATTTGGGGCATTACCATTTAATGTGTTGAAAGCAAGCACTGAACCTTTATCCTTTCTTACAACTGATCGATAAATACCTAAATTGCAATTATGAAATTTAGTTAAAATTCCAACTTCCTGTCGGACAAACCCATCCCATCCTCCCAATTATTTCAGGTTTTGATTGGAATAAAAAAATTTCAATCCAGAAATCATAAATCCCAGAAGAGGATCTTAAATTATAATGGTATATTCAAGGAATAAAGAATACAAGCGTCATATAAAGACAAAAGGGTATAAGACACTTTCACTGCACATGACATTTGTGAGGTGTCATCCCCAGAGGGCAGCATTGCATAACATATTGTCCCAATAATTGTCTAATCCTTGCATACCATGAATGACCAAATATTTTGCTAAGGTATTAGAGTCCGTGGCCTAGCAGGTGACACCTCAGTAATGCAACGTGGATGCCGAGTTCTTTAAATAAAAGATTTATTGCAGGAATAAGCACCCCAGAAACATTTTGGAAATTTAGCAACATTTCAAAGGCTTCTAGGGCTGTGTTATAATTTTATCAAGATTGATTCTATTTTTGTCAATATTGTTTTCATGGTCTGTGTTTAGAAGTCAGTAGAACAGTCTGTCTGATCCCCACTGGTGTCGTCATGAAGTATTAATTAATTACAGGCTTGGAGAGTTTACATTGAAATGTTAACATAGTAATTGTTATTAAGAATCAACAGCAGACAACAAGGGGCTTAGTGGAGGTAATGATATCAGCAAACTCAGTTATCTGCAATGCCACTACTGACTTTGTGACCAATGCTAAGTGCAAGTGAGGGCTGAATTTACAATTACCCTGAATTGCTACTGTCCTTAGAGTTGGGTGGAGACATAATAATATAATGTACTCTTAATGACCTGAGGGGATCTTTTGTTCTCAGTATGGGACCCAAGAATGACTAGAAGTATGATTGATTATCATGAAATGCTATTGTAGGATTGAAATAAATCAATAATATGATTATATTATACTTGTATTAATATGATTATAAGTTTATATACAGTATGAAGATCCAAGTCTTTGATTAACATAGAGATTGTTATGATAGAAATGAGATGTAGCTCTGCATTATAAAGGATACACATGGCTATGAAGGATTGAACCATATAATGATTTGATATTCTTCCCTCATTACAAAATTGGCAATATTAAACCGAAAAGCCTTTGAGATTAGAGTAAGTGTGCGGTAGGTGCACCAAACCTTTGGGATTAGAGTCTGAGGTAGATGCACCAAGCCTATGGATTAGAATCTGAGGTAGGTGAACCAAGCTTTTGAGATTAGATTCTGAAGTAGGTGCACCAAGCCTTTGAGATTAGATTCTGAGGTAGGTGAACCAAGCCTTTGAGATTAGATTCTGAGGTAGGTGAACCAAGCCTTTGAGATTAGATTCTGAGGTAGGTGAACCAAGCCTTTGAGATTAGATTCTGAGGTAGGTGAACCAAGCCTTTGAGATTAGATTCTGAGGTAGGTGCCCCAAGCCTTGGAGATTAGATTCTGAAGTAGGTGCCCCAAGCCTTTGAGATTAGATTCTGAGGTAGGTGAACCAAGCCTTTGAGATTAGATTCTGAGGTAGGTGCCCCAAGCCTTTGAGATTAGATTCTGAGGTAGGTGAACCAAGCCTTTGAGATTAGATTCTGAGGTAGGTGCCCCAAGCCTTTGAGATTAGATTCTAAGGTAGGTGCACCAAGCCTTTGAGATTAGATTCTGAGGTAGGTGAACCAAGCCTTTGAGATTAGATTCTAAGGTAGGTGCACCAAGCCTTTGAGATTAGATTCTGGGGTAGATGCACCAAGCCTTTGGGATTAGATTTTGAGATAGGTGTACCAAGCCTTTGAGATTAGATTCTGGGGTAGATGCACCAAGCCTTTCAGATTAGATTCTGAGGTAGGGGCGCCAAGCCTTTGGGATTAGATTCTGAGGTAGGTTGCATTGCCAATTGAATCCTCTGCTTTATGTTGTACAAGGAAGTCTTCTAACGCCCCATTCAGAGTTTCAGGGAATGTACCCAAAGCTCAATTAGCATTCAAACGATTCAAATTAAAATTTAATAGTTTATAAGATTTGGGATTTAAATTTGATGGGTAAGCCTCACTTGTTTTATGCAACATGTGGGAAGGTGAGATGAAGTGAATTTTGACTTTTAAATTCTTCAAGAACAATCTGACAAAACTCCAGGATGTAATACAATATGTGCACACATTTTGAAAGTGAATAGTCTTGTGCGTTATCTTCAACTTCATTAAAAGGAGAAATTATGTCAAGTGGTTACATTATTTCAAAATTTTACTTTCAAATGATATTTCAAACTGGTGATTGATTGATATCGTTTGTGTTGGGACTTATTTTGGTGGTGGAGAGAAAGGACAGGAAGGAAGCCAGATGTATGAGGGTGATATTGGAGGAGATAGCAGCCCAGATAGGCTGGGGTGACAGGTAGCCTTATGTAATGTTATGAAGTTTATGGTTTGACCCAGATATATCCAGCAGAGCGGGTCAGGTATCACTGTGGTTTTCACCCAACTAAGTCAGTGTGAAAACTTTTTCAAAAGAAATGGGTGTCCTTAATTATTGCATGGAAGATAAACATGTAATGTTGTTATATCTATGTTTTTTTGTTTAAACATGCGACTCTGATCTTGGATTTGTTATTTTACATGTTTGGCATATATTAAAGTCGTTTATCAATATCTTTCAAATTATTATATTTTTATATTATTATTGTATTTTTTACCATCAAGAAATCATCTTCAAAAGTGTAGAATCAATAGGCTAACAATGAAGAAATGAATTGGCAAATATTTGACATGGTCGAATAATACATCAAAGATTCTTTTTCCAAACAACTGTTATCAAGGTTTAAGTATTTTTAGTCCATGGATTAAGCCAAAAGTGATTTGTGATATTCAGTGTCTGAAAGCTTTCTTGTTGTAAAAATGTGATAAGCCTGTTCAAACAATTGAAAATCACAGAAAAAGACCAAAATAGTTGCTGGCTCTGGCCAAAAATTTGTTTGTTTTTTAAATTTTTGAATTTTGTTAAACTTTCTGAACTCTGGTCATATTTTAGATTGAATATGTATAAATGTATAATTGACATTTGGCATTTGCAGGGGTTGTGATCATGGCAGTGGTGAAGCGTTTGCTCAAGTTTGACTGCGTTCTCCTGGTGAAGCAGTACAGACCCCCTCTGAGGGCCTGCACTATTGAGTTCCCAGCAGGTAGGTCCTATGTATCTACACTCCTGTATTCCTGCCCTCTGAGGGCCTGCACTATTGAGTTCCCAGCAGGTAGGTCCTATGTATCTACACTCCTGTATGTCTGCCCTCTGAGGGCCTGCACTTTTGAGTTCCCAGCAGGTAGGTCCTATGTATCTACACTTCTGTATTCCTGCCCTCTGAGGGCCTGTATTATTGAGTTCCCAGTAAGTAGGTCACATGTCCCTATATTCGGATATTCCTGCCCTCTGAGGGCCTGAACTATTAAGTTTTGTAATACACCCTTCAACTATTTAATGTAAATGTATTGTATTGCAGCCTCTTTTCAAAATCATATTTTCTTCAAATGTATCCTTCAGTTCCTGTATATTGAAGATGCAATACAGATTTCTCACTGAGACATAAGTGGCCCTTAACTCGGTTAATCAATTTTAAACAGTGCACAAACTTTACAAGGGGAATATACATAATATCATTGGCATTTTAGTGTCAATAGTATATCTACAAATATATTTCTACAGGAAATAGTAAATATGTAAAAATAGTTCCTGACCATGGTACAATTCATTTGTAGGTGTTACTATTTCTTTTTTGTTGTTTTTTTGTAATAATGCTCTTATCTCAAGGAATTAAAACCTGGGAATATAAAAATATTTGATGTTCTGTTTACTGGAGAACAGTTAATCATACGCTTGCTTGTCACACACCTGTTAACCATGCACCTGTTAATCACACACCTATTATATGAGATATTCTCAGCAATCTTCGCCCAACTGAAATATAAGTCCCGTATTATTCCAATTAGCGACAGAACAGAATATGACTTGAATCAGAATTCACTGAAATAGTCTTTACATATCACGCCCTGTTTCGGGGAAAATATTGTTTTCTGCAAGGTGTTTTCCCCTTTAAATTTGTTTATATTACTTTGTCAGTTTCTGACATTAATTCAGACCCTTTCATGGAATAGATACTCTTTGCAAACTGTTGTTTTTCCTGATATTTTATGACCCTTCAAATATTCCTATTTCTTAACTGAGCAAGTTGTATCCACTAAATACATCAGTCCCATTGCATATACCAAGTCCCATTTAATTCTGCATTAATGAAGATTTCCGAGTAAAGTATCATTTGTCTTATTAGGGGGTGAGGATTTCGGGAAAAGACAAATAAAGAGTTTCAGACAAAGACGATAAGATTGAATACACCAAAGTCTTATGCTAAAAAAAGTTTTGATAAATGTTCATGTATTTTATTTGAAAATAAATTCCATGTGGTATGCTGTTTGGAATTCACCTGATTTCAATCTGTTAAATTGCCTAGCATGAACAGAAAATAGTGAAAACAAATTAGTCTCTTGCATGAATTGGCATAATCCTGACTAGCTTTTGAAGACAAAGATTTAAAGCATGATTTCGTTTATATGCAGTTGTTGATGTGGACAAGCATAAGCGATGCCACAAACTCCGCGGGGCACTCAATGTTTAAGCCCTCTCCATAGAGCCCAGTGAAAAGATCTCAAAGGGGGCAGAAATAGATTCCCATCACAGTACTTAATAGAGGGCTTGGCAAAGAATTCAAGATTCTAAATCAGGTGTATATTTAACATGTGATTCGCTGGAGTTCTACTTTTGAAATAGTTTATATAGAACATTTAAAAATAATGTTATTCCAGTTTACAGAGTGTTACAACACTTCTTGCCTGTAATAAAGACAATTTTAGAAATCCTTCCCCAATTCCTGAATGCTGTTTTTCTATGTATATCTAAAAAGATGATGTACTTTTTCAGTCTCCATTAGTTGAGGTATTTTTCATCATGAAGGGAATGAAGTATGGCATCAGCTCATAACTCGTGAAAACTTAAATACTTGAATATTTATCAGCAAATTAAAACCTATGCACGCCGAGTGTCTGACCAAATTTGGATTTGGCTTGGAGAAAATGTCTGATCAGCCTGAAAGTTTATGACAGATGTATGTTATATCTTGAATCTGACAAAGATGAATGGATAATTTTCCTGAATATGTCCTCATGGCATGTAGTCCATCCCCCAAAATCAAGCTCTGTCACAAGGAAAACAGCAGGATAAAAAAAAACAATGCCATTGTCTACATGATTCGTTTTGTGATTTATAATTTAACAACAAAATCTAGATGGTAACACCCCCCCCCCCCCCCCCCACAAAAAATGCCAAAACATTACAGCACTAAGACAGCAATAACTCTTTTTGTATTTCCATTTGCAAATATTAAACATTTTAAATGTGAAATATCAGCCTATCAAATGAAGAGTTCATCAGTCATAAATTCCTTGCATATCAGCACTATATGAACTCCACACAATGTGTAGAATAGTGCAAAGTCCAATCATTTCAGTGTGAGCATGAATGAATATGTATCGCACTGTCCCATTTCCAGTGCTGATGCAAAACTCTGTCAAATTTAATAGATCAAAATGAAATACTCCTTTTAAGTTCTTTTTTTTATTTTATTTTAGTAAGCCTTTTTATGCATATACTTTGGCAGTGTCCTTGAAGTGTTGCTTAAGACAGGAGTGTTATAACATCTATCCATTATTTATTCCTGAAGACCAGAATATATAATTGATTTATCATAACCACATAAACATGTAGTATTGCGTTTATGAAATACTGTCCAACAAAAAATCATTATCTTAACTGTCATAGACCGAAGTGTATAGTGCAAGCTATATATCTATTCCTTTTGGCAAAACAGGCATGATAAAATGATATTCACTCCTCATAGACAATTATATATTGTCTAACAAACAAGAGTTTACATATCCAATTATTAATGTCATCTTCAATGTAATCCTTTCGGCAATGCTATTTATTTCATGCAACTTACATATTTAACCGGTAGAATGAGAGAATGAAAAGCCAGCTGCAACTTAAAATAGTGTGCATGTTTGTCAAATTGTGAACTCTTGTATTAATTAAATGACACATTGGTGCTGTCAATTAGGAATGCTAATGGTGGTATTTAGTGGTGGAGGTAGAGGTTGGGCTGTGAGGATCAGGTGTAGTAGGTCAGTGGGTCTGCAGCCGCAGCTTGATACCTCACACATGGCCACCTCAACATGCATCACAGGGCCTCCCTAACTGATATCACCACCACCGCCGGCATCACCGGAAAGTGGTGCAGGACACATGCATCACAGGGCCTCCCTAACCAATATCACCACCACCGCCAGCATCACCGGAAAGTGGTGCAGGACACATGCATCACAGGGCCTCCCTAACCGATATCACCACCACCGCTGGCATCACCGGAAAGTGGTACAGGACACAGGCATCACAGGGCCTCCCGAACTGATATCACCACCACCGCCAGCATCACCGGAAAGTGGTGCAGGACACATGCATCACAGGGCCTCCCTAACCGATATCACCACCATCTCTGCCATCACCAGAAAGTGGTGCAGGACACGGGCATCACAGGGCCTCCCTAACTGATACCACCACCATCGCTGCCATCACCAGAAAGTGGTGCAGGACACGGGCATCACAGGGCCTCCCTAACTGATATCACCACCACCGCCGGCATCACCGGAAAGTGGTGCAGGACACAGGCATCACAGGGCCTCCCTAACTGATATCACCACCACCGCCGGCATCACTGGAAAGGTGGTGCAGGACACATGCATCACAGGCCTCCCGAACTGATATCACCACTGCCGGCATCACAGGGCCTCCCTAACTGATATCACCACCACCGCCGGCATCACCGGAAAGTGGTGCAGGACATGGGCATCACAGGGCCTCCCTAACCGATATCATCACCACCGCCAACATCACCGGAAAGTGGTGCAGAACACGGGCATCACAGGGCCTCCCTAACTGATATCACCACCACCGCTGGCATCACTGGAAAGTGGTGCAGGACACGGGCATCACAGGGCCTCCCTAACTGATATCACCACCGCCGGCATCACACGGCCTCCTTAACTGATATCACCACCGCCGGCATCACACGGCCTCCTTAACTGATATCACCACTGCCGGCATCACCGGAAAGTGGTGCAGGACACAGGCATCACAGGGTCTCCCTAACTGATATCACCAGCAGAGGTGGTAGGGACAAGGAGTAGGGCATGGGAGGGGAGGTGGGAAGGACAGAGAGTAGGGCATGGGAAGGGAGGTGGTAGGGACAGAGATTAGGGCATGGGAGGGGAGGTGGTAGGGGCACAGAGTAGGGCATGGGAGGGGAGGTGATAGGGGCACAGAGTAGGGCATGGGAGGGGAGGTGGTAGGGGCACAGAGTAGGGCATGGGAGGGGAGGTGATAGGGGCACAGAGTAGGGCATGGGAGGGGAGGTGGTAGGGGCACAGAGTAGGGCATGGGAGGGGAGGTGGTAGGGGCAAAGAGTAGGGCATGGGAGGGGAGGTGATAGGGGCACAGAGTAGGGCATGGGAGGGGTGGTGGTAGGGGCACAGAGTAGGGCATGGGAGGGGTGGTGGTAGGGGCACAGGGTAGGGCATGGGAGGGGAGGTGGTAGGGACACAGAGTAGGGCATGGGAGGGGAAGTGGTAGGGGCACAGAGTAGGGCATGGGAGGGGAGGTGGTAGGGAGGGAGAGTAGGACATGGAGTTGTTGTCAGAGGTCAAAGGTCAGATAGTATTGAGGCTATCATTGACCTCTGCCATGCATATTGAGAAGGGGAGAAAACTGGTGTAGTACAAGCTGCTGGTGTGTTCTCTGCCAAGCTCACCTCTGTGCTTCTGATATTAGTGAAACCAAAACATTGCCGCCTGGTTGGTGGGTGGGATGTAAGTTTGTTAGAGTAGAAATATTAACACAAATTTCAATATTTAGGCAACATATAAACATCTGAACTCATTACGACAGAATGGAACATGATTGGGTCACAGTTGAAATAGCCACACATTTCACCACTGGAAGAGCTGTGGACAAGAACAATAAGATAGAATTATTCTGTATTTGGTTTTGTGCATTATATTCACTACTACCCTTCAGACATAAAATGAAAATTGTTTACACCAAAGTTAACATTTATTCAGTCATACTCTTATTTAAGATTTTTAAGTAACTTTATTTTGGATTTCTAAGGAAAGTAAATAAAAAATATGAATCTTCTAAGACATGAAAAAAACCAGAAGAGAAGAGATAAGAATTATATTTAAATCAAATGAATCATATTGGATGATTATTCATTCCAGATATAATTCCATCAATGTATTCAATATTTAATCCATCCAAAATGTTCAATGAATAATTAGGTGGCACCAGTTTCTGCCAGGAGCCTGACTTGTGCCAAGCTCAGCATATATCCTTCCAACTACAAATGTTTTACTACTACGACCGACCCGACAAACCTACCTCACTTTTGTTGTAAGTCTTTGTGAGTGGTTGGGTGGTAATATTCTGTATATTCTTGGTGAAATACACAGCAAAATGACAAGGAATGGATGTATCCTGCACACCACAGACTCAGATGAGGCTTTATACATGTCAGGCCATGCTGGGTACAAACATTGGACTTAACACGTTCTTCTCCAGAGGTGAGGAGAATGAGGACGCATTTACTCGAAGTTTTTTAAAGAAATTATTAATTGTTAAGTTTTTAAACGCATGTTTAACTGGTGAACAAAAAATACCTACTAAATAACAATTAATCATCAAATAATCCCAAATTTGCTGGGTATGCCTTGCATGCCTCACCACGAGAAGTATTTTTTATACTTGTATTGAAGTTTGTGCTTGTGTAATTATTAATTATGTGTTCTGAGATTTTGGCTTTTTCCTGTTAATATAATAATATATTTATATATTTATATATAATTGAGATTTTCTTTGAATCAGTAGTGTTGATTCTGGTTTGTGTATGTAGTTCACTGGGTGTAGAAACCTTACCTTGTCTAGTAAGTTTGAATGGCATCCTTCCAACTACACAGCAGCCGATTGCAGTCTGATCGCAGGGATGGAAAATCACAACACTATCTCATATAGCAATTAGAATTAAACAATTTAAGCTTATCAGAGGAAAAAACCAAAAAAGATAGATTCTTGTAGACAAAGTGTTTCCTTCTTTTTTACAGAAATATATTGTTTAGTGTATAATATTGAGAAGTGCTGCAGGATATCTTTGACCGGCATCATTCCTTCCTGGAATAGTTATCGCTTTTTGCTCGCCGAAGTTCATCGAGTGTAAAAGATATTTGATTGTCTGCAAAGTATTCAGACAATATCGCAGTTCACTCTTTCTACTTTTCAATTGTTTGCCATTATTTTATTTTTTATATATTATGAGTTGTAAAAATAAAACAAGCTGGTTCTCTGATAACATTTTACACTCCATTTTTGTAAAATAATTCATTTCTCAGAGGTAATAATAATAAGATATAAGCTGTGGATATTGATTATGCATTTAAAAATCAGTGGGATAAAAAAAATGAATGTTTTAGTGCCATTCTGATGCATACTAAAGGTCAGATCAAACTTACATGTATCATAAATTTGCTCAGATCCTATAGGAATTGGTCAATGAATGAATTTGTTAAGATATTTGAGATTTTCTGTGAAAAACATGCAAGTCTTTACATACATAGAGTGTTGGTCTCTATCGACATTGAACTGAAACGAAGAAACTATTTCACATATTTGCATTTAAGATTATCAAATGCCAAGGAAAGTAAGAGTGATGTGAAGTGTACATTGGGATAGTTCTAATGTATACAGTATCACAGTTTGGCATCAAGGCAAGAAGCTTGGCTTATAAAGTGTAAACTTTGAGGCACAAGTGCCACTTCCTGTGTTATCTGTATGCACAGATTAGACCTTACAGCCATAGGGTCACTCACGCTCAGTCAGGACTCCTTAAACCAAGCCTCTGCTTATACTTCTTGCTCAGGGCAGATATGGAGTCAGTGATAACAGGTCAGATAGGGAGTCAGTGATAGCAGGTCAGATATTAAGTCAGTGATAGCAGGTCAGATATTAAGTCAGTGATAGCAGGTCAGATATTGTGTCAGTGATAGCAGGTCAGATATTGAGTCAGCGAAAGCAGGTCAGATAGGGAGTCAGTGAAAGCAGGTCAGATATGGAGTCAGTGATAATGGGTCAGATATGGAGTCAGTGATAGCAGGTCAGATATGGAGTCAGTGATAGCAGGTCAGATATTGAGTCAGAGATAGCAGGTCAGATATTGAGTCAGTGATAGCAGGTCAGATATGGAGTCAGTGATAGCAGGTCAGATATGGAGTCAGTGATAGCAGGTCAGATATGGAGTCAGTGATAATGGGTCAGATATTGTGTCAGTGATAGCAGGTCAGATAGGGAGTCAGTGATAGCAGGTTAGATATGGAGTCAGTGATAGCAGGTCAGATATTGTGTCAGTGATAGCAGGTCAGATATTGAGTCAGTGAAAGCAGGTCAGATAGGGAGTCAGTGATAGCAGGTCAGATATTGAGTCAGTGATAGCAGGTCAGATATGGAGTTACTGATAGCAGGTCAGACATGGAGTCAGTGAAAGCAGGTCAGATATGGAGTCAGTGATAATAGGTCAGATGTTGTGTCAGTGATGCCATATACATCAATACACAGGTGCTGATAGCAGGTCAAAGATATATATTCATACACAGGTGCTGATACCAGGTCAGAGATACATCAATACACAGGTGCTGATACCAGGTCAGAGATACATCAATACACAGGTGCTGATACCAGGTCAGAGATACATCAATACACAGGTGCTGATACCAGGTCAGAGATACATCAATACACAGGTGCTGATACCAGGTCAGAGATACATCAATACGCAGATGCTGATACCAGGTCAGAGATACAATACCAGGTCAGAAATACATCCATACACAGGTGCTGATAACAGGTCAGAGATATATTTATACACAGGTGCTGATAGCAGGTCAGAGATGCATCTATACACAGGTGCTCATAGCAGAAGGTGCTGATAGCAGGTCAGAGATGCATCTATACACAGGTGCTGATAGCAGGTCAGAGATATATTTATACACAGGTGCTGATAACAGGTCAGAGATACATCAATACACAGGTGCTGATAGCAGGTCAGAGATGCATCTATACACAGGTGCTGATACCAGGTCAGAGATATATATTCATACACAGGTGCTGATAGCAGGTCAGAGATATATTTATACACAGGTGCTGATAACAAGTCAGAGATATATCAATACGCAGGTGCTGATACCAGGTCAGAAATACATCTATACACAGGTGCTGATAGCAGGTCAGAGATGCATCTATACACAGGTGCTGATACCAGGTCAGATATATTTATACACAGGTGCTGATAACAGGTCAGAGATATATTCATACACAGGTGCTGATAACAGGTCAGAGATACATCAATACACAGGTGCTGATAGCAGGTCAGAAATACATCTATACACAGGTGCTGATAGCAGGTCAGAGATATATATTCATACACAGGTGCTGATAGCAGGTCAGAGATATATTTATACACAGGTGCTGATCTAGATATATTGTTACTGTCAGAAGGTCAAAGAAGTATCTGTACACAGGTGTTGATGGGTTGCAGAGGTTTCATGGAGACAGGTTATGCAATTTGGCCGGACACTGTGCATATGATGCTCTATGCAACTGAGAGAAGTACTGACAATATATGATCCATCATGTCTTATTGTGCTTTCCAGTAACCATGGCAACCAGGTGGCTTCAAACACAGGCCATTGGCTTCATAGCTAACTCTATAGCATCATCATTAAGGGTTGAATTTGACACAATACTCATTAATAATGAGGACCTTGCTTTTGCACTTGCAGCTACCTTTTATTCATGACATCCCCACAGGTTTTGGATCATATGAGTAGTCTTCCATCCTGAGTAATAAGACCCATAGTTCTATGCAGTCAGTTGCCAAATCAAAGTCATTTCAGAAAGGAATAGATTGAAAAGTTCATCATTCTGTATATGATATTTATCTCTAATAATTTATTAAAATTTATGTCCAAGGATAATTAAAGTGATATTTTAACATGTTTATGTAAAATACCTGTGAAAAAAAACAGGCTGTGGTTATTTTTTATTCTAAGTCTTATTATTAATTGGAATACTTTATTTTCACTTTGAATCTACAACATCTTATATATTTGACCCAGTTTGATCTATGAATATAGAATGTGTTCAACATTTCCATTTTTAAGTTGGCCTCTATAACATATTTAATGCCCAGGTCATGGGTATAGAATCTCATTTGAAAAGAGAAATCTTTTGTGTCAATTTGTTACTTGATTCTGATCCATATTAAAGTATAAATCAGAATCGAGAAAGGAGAAATGGCTGATGGGATTGATGGTATTTTATGGCAGGAACATGTGTGGAAATATTCAGGTCGGTCACTTTGCAAACATAATACTACACTCTTTGGACAGCTTGGCTAGTGGCTTGAATGATATTATATAACCAGGGATAACCAGCGGAAAGCTGAGAGGGGTTAGATAAATAAATTGTATGTAAATAATACTGGCAGAGCTGCTTGTGAAAATCAAGTTATAGAGCATGATCTCGGGGTGAGATGGTCAGTTATGGGAGGGATTCATTTTTGTTTTGGGGTTGAAACATTCTTGAGGGATTTTTTAACTTGTACTTGGTGTAAAAAGAGAGAAAAGAAAAAAAATAAGACCCTGGATAATGGGCCCCAAGTGATTGTGAGACAGATTGGTCAGTTGAAATTACAAGTGCAGGTATTTAGTGAAGTATTATGGGACCACCCCCACTCTCTGTGTGAGACTTTGGGAACTGGTTTGATCAGGGCTCAATGAGGACTAGATTAGCTCTGATCACCAACTGCTGGCAACGCTTATTTTAGGTGACTTTGATGACCATTTTGGAGTTTATCTTTGAAAAGTGAAAATGGCTGGGTGCTAATTGCAACCATCCTGCCACCCCTGTGAGTCGAGGGGTCCACAACAATGGACATGACCCAACCCTTTTTGTCTCAAGCAGCTTGACATGCACTGAGGTCTAAATGGAAGTTATAAATAACCAGCTTGTTCAGAGTTAGGGCTGTTACACAATAGTGAAGGCTTGTAGGCAGAGTGTTACGCCACTCCTGACTGGCCGATGTGGCATGTATGCTTCACTGTGAGTGGTTGGAGGCACTGGACAGTGGTCAGTCACTCACACAGCACACCTTGACCACCCACCCAGAGGTTCACCTTCAGTCTTCCAGCCAGCAGCACCACAGACAGCAACCTCCTGTGCAGCTCTTCATACTTTGCACCTACTGGACTTAATTATATTTTTTTACACTTTTCAAATTTTTAACTTTATTTTTTTGCTTCTGATTCTGATGTACAGTGGAGTATGTTTGGTGGAGGGGTTGGAGTGTTTGAGGAGGAGAAGCATGGTGGATATTTGTTGGAGAAGTTGACTGATATGGGAGTGAGAGGAGCCACACATGCAGACCATGTGCTCCACCCAGTAAGGAAGAAAGAAGGGCCCAACCTCCTGGCTTGTGAACTGGACAGGTCACCCTGGCCTCCCACATGGTCACCAACAACACCACTACCACCACCACACCTCAACCAAACACTAGGTTATATCACTGATAACCTTATCAAATGAAACCATTGATAAGGTTAAGTTTATTTTCACTTATACGGTATATAAATTTTCTATATTTATATACATATAGTGGATTTAGTGGTATCCTATCAACAAGAACTGGAAATGTGGACCTGTTACATCATATACAAGCACATGGAGATTTCAACAAATTTGGGGAAGTCAAATTGGAAATCAGGGACAAGTGGAACAAGATTTACTTCAGAAATGTTTCTCAAAACTCTCTGTGAATGGCACTGGTAGAATTCACGGTGGTTTTGACTTACCCGTGGTTTTTCCAGTGGCATACATGGGGGAGATAAGATCAACTTGCTTCTTCAAGATTGCTTCAAGGAAGTCTGGACTTTTAAATTTTTTTATTATTATTTTTTTTTATTGAAAATTATATTAACAATAAGCAATAATTAACCAGCTTTACTGCTAACATTTTAATCATATTAATATTGAGGTGGAGCTACCACCTGTCAATTTCAGTAATGGCTGCCTTCAAAATTGTTTGCAAATGGCCGACATATTGGTAGACTGCTTGTCACTAATTGCTTTGTGCATATATTTGCATGTAATGTATATGTGCCTAGGAACCTCTATTATGCCACTAACTACCTACAGAAACAATGGCTGCTACTAATCAATATATTTATCAGAATGTGTGGCCATAACCATGGTGATAAATCGTAACTAGTTACTGACCCGAGAATGTCATAATTGTATATAATTGCACACAGAAAACATGTAGAATTCTCACAATGCATACACAAGTGATGGTAGTTATATTCATAAGGGTTGTGGGGGCTTGAGTCAGTTGAGCTTGCCACATTGCCAACTGTGTAAGCTTAACCATACAAGCCATATTACATAATAGGCCTGCATAATGAATGGTCAAGTCCCCAGGGCCACTGAGCTGGCCTTGTGTTCATTAACAACAGCTGCTAGAAGCCGATGATAAACTCCTTATCCAAACCGACCATCCCCTCATCTCATGTGAGAAAAACTGGGCCATTTCCACATTGAGTTCCCAGCCCTCCACAGATAACTGGGATCCTCCCACTCTTTCTGCTGCATAAACAGTGTGGGCAAAATAGATTGTGGTATTGCACAATATTGGACTCTACCCATATGTACCTCTTTCTGAATATATACTGTGTTAGAAAAGCCCCACTTCCTGCCCCTCACCAGGTGAAAGGGGGGCTATTTTGAGCCCTGCCCATTGTTTCCTACAGGACGAGGTCTTTTCTGTTCAAAGTGAATGAGATTCAGGCTAATTTGAGGGGGTTTAAATTCTCTCCCCTTTCATGATGGCTTGGCTTGGGTTCTCATTATGGCCTGGGCTTTTCTTTCAAGGGGGAGCTGTGAGGTCTCTGCTACCTGTTCAGTTCTTGTTGGGGAGAATCATTTTACTAGTTAGGGGAAACTTAAAAATGTTTCTATTTCAAATTATTTATTTTTAATTTTTGGGGTGAGATTTTCTATAAATGTATATTTATTATTGAAGAAAATAAAGAAAAACAATCCTTCTCTCAATGCAATATCTACCATTCTCAGTAAATAAAAGAAACTCTGCTTCTTGCAATCTGAACACCAATAAACTGACCCATTTTTTCATCACAATTAAACATAATGTATTCACAATGACATCTTGTGCAAAGTGTAACTGTTCTAGCTATTTTATCTAATTTTAAGAAGTTTGATAGTTGGATTAAGAATACTTTTTAGTTTTTTTTATATATATATTTGACATAATTTTATTTCAATTTTGAAAAGTAAGAGTTGTATCCCCTGAAAAGATTCCTCAATATTCTTGACAACATATGGGCCCAGAGCCAGAAAAAAATAAACTCAATTTGCCCCATAAGATGTTATATTATTAGATATTTCTCTCCGTGAAGGACATCTTTGTTGAACATGTAAAAGTAGTCCATCTTGAAGTAAAAGCCAGAGAAACGAAAGATAATAAAGTCATTAATCAGTCTAGTGATGTCCTCCTATCAGTTAGAATTATCAGCATAATTAATATGCCCCATAAAACCAGATAAGTACCCTATTCTCCCGAATTAACTCCATTACTTGTAATTACTCCTCAGTATTTTCCCTAAAGGCACCCACTTAGGTTAGATCAAAACAAAACCTTGATAATTGGGATGGTCTTCTCTGAGCAAAGCCTTTTGCTGGTAATAATTATCTTTAGGTACAGTTACACTTCAATTTTATGAACAATGGACATCCTTTTAAAAGGGAAATATTGGAAGGAAATTTTGGCTTAATATTTTTGAAACATTAGAGGATAATACATTTTTAATGGTCATTTATTTCAGTTTTTGTTAATAAAATGGTCCTGATTAATTTCAGACTTTGGGTCACTGTTGGACAAACAAAAAAGCTGAGGAAACTATTTTGTTATAATCTGAAAATATGTTTTTAATATCCCCCTTTGTAATTAAATTACAAGCAAAATTCATAGATATATAAGATTTGCTAGTAAGATTTTTATGGTGCTCCTGCACAACTTATGGAAGTGACTGCGATTTCAAATCTGGTTAAATATGTTGATTGTTAAGGCCATTGAGAGAATTCTATCAATAGTGCCTGTTCTATTTCTGCATGAAATGTGGCCCAATTCAGAGTTCACTAATTGACAAAATTGGGAAACCATTTGAATTTCCTGACACCAAGTGCACTTAGTGATGAATAGAGAATCTAAATAATTTTATTTTATGGACATTTTCGTCTATTTAATCATATTATTTTTACAAACATATTTAGATTTATTTAATAATTTTAAAGGTTTAAATTTATTCAAACTATTCTCTATCCTTTCCTAGCATCAATCAAATGATGTTGAAGGAGGTATTTTCTTTTCCGGAACCTAATAAAAGAATAAAGGACCTTTAATCTGCCAAGAAAATAATACAACTGGCAATTAGATGTAAGCACAAAGATGTTGTATGCTTGATTTCATGTGTTTTATTTACCATATGAAGGACTAACTTGATTTACCAATTAATTAACCCAGAATTATGACAGGTACATTTCAGTTGCCATATTCATGGACAGATAAAAATAGAATAATGAGAATTTGAGAATTTTAAAACTAGTAATTCAACACAAATTCTAGCATTTGAACCACCAAATACAATAGGTTCAAAGAAGAACAAAACAAACAACAATGAATTTTTCTTGAATGCCTCAAGGTTTTGCTGATGCGTTTTGCTGATACACTTCTTGAATAGATTGATTTACTGAAAGAATGCAACAATAATTCCATTTAGAATCAAAATGAGTTATTTAAAAATGTTATTTTTGTCAAGGAAATATTTCTTAGGTTTTAATTTGCAGTGGAGTCAAACCAGAGAGAAATCATATTTTTTCTCTGTGGTCAAACAGATGGATTGTGTCCTTAATTATTACAAACACAGCAAGTATTTGAAGGCATGCAATTTTGATCGGCAATTTTGATGTCATTTTAGGAGTTGAGAGTTGAAGATATGTACTTGATCCTGTGCATTTTTAATTATTTTAGTGTGTGAGGATATCTTAAATGTGGGAAAAAATATCAATTGTAATCAAATATCATTTGTGTTCAAATATAAAAAATGAAGGGAATTTTTTTTTCTTCTTCTTTTCTTATTTTTTCCATATGAACAAGCCCTGTTTCACCTATTTTTGACACCAGGTGGAGCCAATTATGCAAGACACAGAATCTTTTGCCAAAGCAATGAATGAGAATTTAATAGAAACCATGTGTATGATGCTGAATATTCAAAGTCAAAAACAAGTGTACAATAATTTGGCAGAATGATAACCAATCTCCAGAGGGAGCTAAATGCGGTTACATATTCCTCCTGAGCATGTGGCACCTTATTATGTATTGTACCTGGATTTAAAATCCTACCAAATATATAACATTAGCAGCCTGGTTATGTAAGACATCCTTGTACAGCTATAATCCCCTGATAAATGTCCAGTGCAGGTCAGATTAATACACGTTCATGCTTTGTGACTCCTTGGCCAAAGCTATTTGATAATTGGCTTCACTGACCCACACAATATGTGGGCCGATTTTTTTCTCACAGCTAACCCTCCTTTGATGCAATGCAAAATAAAAAAGTAATATAAAGGTTTGGTAGTTTATGTGAGCCCAATGTTAAAACAACATGTCATTTCAAATTCTTAGATTTTGAATTTAGTAGGGATAGAAAAAAATCCAGTGATTATTTTGAGTTGAAGGCTAATGTTGTTTAGATGAGGAGTGCTGTGGTATGGATGATGAAATACATACACAGGACAGACCTGTTCCAGAGAAAGTCAAGATGTGATTGGTAGTGTTAATTTTTCCAGCACAACTTATTCAAGAAGTTGCATCAAATTTAGAAGGAAAAAATACTACTCTTGTTTGAATTAGGAGAAGATTAGAAATACTACATCACATTAAAATATCAACAATTATTTGATTTGGTTTTCACAATTTCTTGTGTCCAGCACCATTCTTAAAAAAATGCAGAGTGAGGTATAAAACTTAAGCATATAAGCATTGGCAGTCGGAGATAATAATTTATGCTCTGACTAGGTTTATTTTGCGGGATGAATGTTGGAGGCTTGAGCTTAAAAGTAAAAAATACAGCATTCATTTTGCATCTCCCAAATTCATCAGATTTTTCCACCTTTCTACCACTAGGTGGCAACCCAGCAGGAAAAAGTGAATGGCCTTTGGAAGAATCCGCAAATAATTTTCCAAACCTTGCTTTTGACCCTTGAGCATTTGACTTTGTTTAATCTGTAATATTAATCAGCTAATTTAATTTGTTAATCCTGCTTGACCTTGATTATTTTCAATCCACACTTATTTCAAGTTCGCAAGCAGATGCACTCCCTCAGGGAGTTCTTCAACAAGTAGAATTGACAATCCTCACAACTGTCAAATGACAACTGGCAAATGATTTGCATGTACCGATATAAGCTTTCTTTATCTATAGAAAAATTAATTCAGGAATGAAAAATAATATCCTGTCAACACGCTTCAAGACAGAATATATTCATTTGGTAAACAGAAAACAAAATAATAGGTTCATTAATTTGGTTAAAGCATACCCAGAATTGATATTGGACAAATTATTGCCAATATTATATATACCGGTAAGTAAAATACTTTTCAATGTGTTGTTGAATAATGTGATATTTCATTCTTCAATAATCGTATTGCAAGCAACTCTGTTGAATAGAAATTAGAAAGATCTGCGCGGCGAATATAACATTTTAAGCATTGCATCATTAAGGCATGGGCGGCGATATATTCACATATACATATATAATGTATGAATACAGGTGTAGAGACATAAACAGTTGGTTTCCTGCACACACAGCTTATGCAATATTGCATAACTCACAGGTACAACAGCATATTGATCATGTCAAGGCTAACATATCTGATATATAATATCCTGTCAATTCAAATCGCTATGTGAACAAATGTATGCAAGATTATGCAAAATGCTGATTTGAACATAGAAATGAAAAATATGAGTGTGTGTGTATATGTTAATATATATATATTCATTCATATATATATATATATATATATATATATATATATATATATATATATATATATATATATATATATATATATATATATATATATATATATATATATATATATATATATATATATATATATATATATATATATATATATATATATATATAAATTTGGCAAATATATCAGAAACGTTGCGAAAACAAGTCAAGAAAATACATTGTGCCATCACAGACACTCGATTTGTGAAAGAAAATATTACCGGTAGTTGATACAATTTTAGAATTTGTATATAATACAATGCCTTATTTCAAGGAAAATGTATTTCCAGTGATATTTAACAGTATTTATAATACACCCAGTCTTGGGAGGGGCACTGAAGGGATATATGTGAAAGACGCTTGTTGCATGTAATAAACATGGTATTTGATAAACCCACAGAATTTTTTATATACATCCCTTCAGTGCCCCTCCCAAGATTCCCCAGTGATCATAACCTCATTGATCATAGAGTCCGGTATGTTATATGAGGATATTGGACTTAATGGTAAAGTCTCAGGTACTTTATACTACTGTTACCAAGAATTACATCAGAACATTGTCAAACTGACATAACACTGTCCTAAGCTTCAATATCATAATAGATCAGAAGTGAATGGATATTGATAAATGTGCTGGCGATTTGACCTGCATGGCTATCTCTCTGTCATTGAGCTACACCTTGTCAGCAGGACATTGTGATGTTAAATCAACAGTTTGTGATTGGATGCAGATATTTTTAAAATGATCTATTATTAGCATGAAATGTCCCATAAAATTGATAGCATTATGCCAGATAGGTAGAATAAAAATGAATGCAAAAGCATTTTTTATGTGATTTATTTTCAGAACAACAAGAGGGTTATTTATTATCCCAATAATAAATATGTTTGGCCTCACAAATGGACCAAGCGTATAGGTTTAAAAATCTGTTATGAATATGGGTTTAAAACCAAACCTAACAATATTGGCATTTTCAGGCAATTTGTTTGACACTTAGATCAAACACTTATTGGATTTGTTTCAAGCCGAGTCATAATGAATTGCAAATAGTTGTGTTTTTTAATGTTTTACATTGACTGTTGCTCTGATTTATATGAATATCCGAGCTAATGAAGATATGAAGATTCCAGCTAAAAGATAACTTTCTGGATCTTTTTCCCCCTCAGCCACTGGAAGTGTGATTGTCTTCTGGCTGTCTGTTTGTCAACACCAAATCAAATGTGTAACATGATAAATGCAGTTTGAATATCCATGCAAACAATCCAAGATGGAGGATGCATTTATCCTGCTGAGATTCTCTGTTTGTCAGGCTCATGTCTCTTGTGAAATGTCTGAACTATGATGATATATTGCAGGGCTGATAGATGACGGGGAGAATGCTGAGCAAGCGGCCGTGAGGGAGCTGTATGAGGAAACTGGATACAAAGCCGTCATCAAACACACCTCACCTGGTAAATATAGACCATCAAACATGTCTCACCTGGTAAATGTAGACCCCAAACACACCTCACCTGGTAACTATAGACCACCAAACACACCTCACCTGGTAAATGTAGACCCCAAACACACCTCACCTGGTAACTATAGACCACCAAACATATCTCACCTGGTAAATATAGACCACCAAACACACCTCACCTGGTGAATATAGACCACTAAACACACCTCACCTGGTAAATATAGGCCATCAAACACACCTCACCTGGTAAATATAGGCCATCAAACACACCTCACCTGGTAAATATAGACCACCAAACACACCTCACCTGGTAAATATAGACCACCAGTTAAATATAGACCACCAAACACACCTCACCTGGTAACTATAGACCCCAAACACACCTCGCCTGGTAAATATAGACCATCAAACACACCTCACCTAGTAAATATAGACCCCAAACACACCTCACCTGGTAACTATAGACCCCAAACACACCTCACCTGGTAAATATAGACCACCAAACACACCTCACCTGGTAAATGTAGACCACCAAACACACCTCACCTAGTAAATATAGACCATCAAACACACCTCACCTGGTGAATATAGACCACCAAACACACCTCACCTGGTAAATATAGACTCCAAACACACCTCACTTGGTAAATATAGACCACCAAACACACCTCACCTGGTAAATGTAGACCACCAAACACACCTCACCTAGTAAATATAGACCATCAAACACACCTCACCTGGTAAATATAGACCACTAAACACACCTCACCTGGTAAATATAGACCACCAAACACACCTCACTTGGTGAATATAGACCACCAAACATATCTCACCTGGTAAATATAGACCATCAAACACACCTCACCTGGTAAATATAGACCACTAAACACACCTCACCTGGTAAATATAGACCACTAAACACACCTCACCTGGTAAATATAGACCACTAAACACACCTCACCTAGTAAATATAGACCATCAAACACACCTCACCTAGTAAATATAGACCATCAAACACACCTCACCTAGTAAATATAGGCTTTCACCACCATAAGTCAACAAACACACCTCATTTATGTATCAAACACATGGTAAGTATACACAGCTATCACCACAAGCTTTCATTAATCTGGAAGATTAATATATATTTTGTTTGAATAATTAGACATTGATCATTAAACCTGCAGGTCTCAAAGCTGCATCACACACAATTCTCACCTCATATTAATATTAATTTATGCTCTCTAACACCTGTCATATGTGCTACACTTTAATGGACAACTACCAAGTTAAACATGTCACAAGAATACTGGTTCTGAAACCTGTAATATTTAGATGGCCAATATAAACTAGAATACAGTGTTCTTGGAATGGAATTCACCTGGCGGAAACTAATGTATTTATATTATCTCGTAAACAATAAGCCTTTTTGTTGATTAATTTTGGCTCTTCGGCTAATTTCGCTGAAGGGATATTGTCAGAGTCTGTGATTTCTGGGTGTCTGTCTCTTTTTGTGAATTTGAGAACTTGAGAATAGATAATGGTTGTTTCATGAAACTGAAACCAATTATGGTAAGCATGAACACCTTGAAACGGCATGTTCATCTGTGGCCTTGACCTGCATTTTCAGGTCATGTTGCCTGATCTATGAAAATCTTGTGAAAGTGATACATTGACAACAAATAAAAATAGCATAAACAAACTTTAACCATGGATGCATCTTATCAGTGTCTCAAAATGGTGCACTTGGCAGTGACCTTGACATACATTTTAAGTTCATGTGGCATAATCACTGAAAAAGTTTAGGAGACGAGTGTTTATCCTTATAACTGCTGGATGTATATTGATACAGTTAAAGAAATTATTATAAAAATATAAAAGACAGAAAAGATGAAATAGAATAGAAATAAAGAGAAGTGTTTTATTTTATTTTTTCTTCTTTTCTCTAATGACAGGTACCAGTCTGGATGCAGGAACAGAGAGTTGCCTGGCAACCCTTGTCACAGCAGAGGTAACCAAACATAAAGAATCTGTCAAATCACATCAGTTATTTGCCAGTAAAATTCCTCATCACCCATGAGATTTGTGTCATGATTTTGAGACATTACCTTTAAGACCTTTAACATTATTTATAACATCTTTCAGTATAAGAATGCTTTATGCACCAAATTAGAAAATTAATGTTTTTTTTGTTTTTTTTTGTTTTTTTTAAAGATTGATGGAGATGATCTAGCCAATCAAAAGGCTAAGCCAAACCCAGGTAAGGCAGAACATAAAATACTCCGATCAACCTTTGGGAAATTCATAGCTTAATTCATCAGTGTTTAAAAAATTGTTTATTTCATTTCTATTCTTCTTTTTTGCAGATGAAGGAGGTAAATGAACAGGATTTAAGCAATTAACAAAACAATATATATAAGTCTAAGTATAACTCTTCAAAAAGTTTACAGATATAAATAAATTAGTCATAAAATTCCAAATAAAATTTTATTGAGAAAAATACTTCAATTTTGAATTCTACTTTTTTTTTTAGAGTTTATTGAGGTGATCCTTGTTCCAGTTAATGAGCTTCTTGAAAGATTAAACGGTAAGACACGTTTACAGCAGATTCTTGTTTTACATTCTTGTTTCAAATTTTGCAATATATTTCCCTAAAAAAAAAAGGTTTCTATATCCAAGTTGTATCTCACAATTCTGGAGTTCATCTAAAATTATTGGTAGCCAAATATCTTTTATGTCGAAAATAACTGGTAGCCAAATATTTTTGAATTTAAAATTATTGGTAGCCAAATATATTTGTGTCTAAAATTACTGGTAGGCAAGAATTCCTTGGTAGGTATAAGGCTCTGTGCTTCTGTCCTTCCGTCCATGTAATTAACTTTGACCTTAGCTGTATATCTTATCACCTATTTCAGTCCAGGATTATTACCACATATATACCACATATAGGCCTACAAGTGATATTCACAAACATGACATTTGTCTTATTAAGTCAGCACAAGCTGACTTTATGTTCTTGCTCCATTTCCACTGCATCCGCCACCGCCGCACTTTGTTTTCTTCCACATTCAGTTATGCTTGGACATAGGGACTAGATACTATAACAAGATAATATGTAGGCCTTGGAAATTTTTTAGGCTGAATTTCTTGTGACCTTGGGTTAAGGTCATGATCAGCACAGGAGCAACTTCACTTGTGAATGCTCGGTTTTCTGACAAAAGCACAGCAATATTGGTATAACTTGGTAGATGTGACCAACCTATGAGGAGCTTGGAGAAGATCAATATTGGGTGACCTTGAATTATTTTCAAAGTCACAGGGGCTGATTTTCAAAATCGGCTATTTGTGATATTTTGCAAAACACTACAAACAGCATTTATTCTCAATGTTCTCTCTATATTTTTTATAAATAATGATGTAACTAGGTCACAGTGACCTACTTAAGGCCATATATGTCACAACTTCAAAAATATTGTGAATATATTCCTTTATTAATCCGAGGAGATTAGATCTTGATATTATGTAAATATTGGTAAATATCCATGATAATTTATTTTGGTGCACTTTTTCTGATCTTGGATCAAGGTCAAGGTTATGACTCACACAAGAGGAGCTTTGGTTGCGAATCCTATATTTTCTTCAAGATTTCAGCAATATCGATATGGCTTTGCAAATGTGATCTACATATGAAGGGCTTGGACAAATTTGATATTGGGTGACTTTGAGTTATATTCAAGGTCACAAAAGACAATTTTCGAAATCATCTAAATGTGATATTTGGCAAAACATGACACATAATATTTATTGTCACCACACGCTTTTGTGAATAATATATGTAACAAGGTCACATTGACCTATTTATAGGACAACTTTTAAAAATACTCAGAAGCTGATTCTGAACTTGATATTATGGATGTGTTAGTACATATAAAGAATACTTGTACAGATCAATTTTTATTGAGTTAGGGTCAAGGTCAAGACCAGCAATATTGTTACTTTTATTGATTATGCTCTCTGCAAGAATAAGGCAATATCAACTTAACTTGCCATATGTGATTGAAGAATAAGGCAAGGCTCAGAGGAGTTATCAATGTAACTAGGTCACAGTGAGCTTATTAACCCCTAAAGGACTAGCCTCTCTAAATTTTGTTGATTGGCAGGACTAGCCAATTTTTTTTCTGGACTAGTGTATCTACATACTAAATTGATGAAATTTATAACCATGGTTACTCAATATGCTCAATGAAGTGCTGGGGTCAAAAGTTCATGATCCAAGTTGTCTGACGTCATTATCATGATTTCATTGTAACAAGTTGCAGCCCTTCAGAATGTTACAAATGACGTCATTAAGCCAGAACAATGGGGACGTCAACGTCCCTCCCGTCTGTTACCGGTGGTGGACGTTGCCGTCTTTCCCGTCCGTTAGGGGTTAAAGGCTAAATAGGATTTTGACATATAGTGATATTTTCAAAATCACATGAGCAAATTTCCAAAATCACATACTGGTAATACCATATTTTACATATTACCAAATATCAAGTATCAAGGATTTGAAGAATAATTTATGTAACCAAGTTACTTTGACCTCCTTATAGTACAAAAGAGATTGACATTTATGAGTTGGATAGTACATGACCTTGTATGCATTAAATACTGTGCTGACTTGGAGTTTTGTGCCACTCACAAACTAGCTTGTTTTTTAAAGGTCCCAGATCACAGGCTTTTTGCCATGAGACCCAATGTTATAATAGACAGTTAAGTCATGTGCAACAGAAGATAAAATGATCTTCAGTTTTCAAAGCACCAAAATGTCACATGTTTTTGTTCTTTCCAACATCTTGGCAAAATGCATTGAAATCTGAACATTACTATTTTGCCACAATTCTTTTTGTCACTAGCACATGCATTAAGATTCCCATATCCCCCCCCTAAAAACCCATTCTTTAATGTGAAACAGCCATACAAACTGAACCCACAGATCAATGTTGCATTCCAGTGACAGGTACTTCTATATTTTGCTAAAATGAGGTCCCAGTTGCAAATACTGCAATATACTTCTTCAATGCTACCTTGCTGAGGACTGCAATAATGCTGCTATATATTACTTTGGTTGGGCTGTATTGATAAATACTGCCGACAAACACTGCAGTGGGGTCTTAGCAGTAAATCTTAGTCAATCAAATTTGATGGGGCTGGAGTATTAGATAATGAATGTTAAACACTGCCATATTGATGCCGTGAGTGTCCTGCTTAGCGGCCATCTTGTGTCATGACCTCTTCCTCGCCTATTATATAATTCCTCCATTGATTTTCACATGTAAATGTAGTCAAACACAACACATGAGGCTGCTCAAGGGGGTTTTCTCATAGTCCTAAAAACCTGAAATTTTAGAGGCCTTAATTAGAATGACTTGTATAAATATGTAACACAAATCCTGAAAAGGGTGTTAAAATATACTGGTAGTTAAGATATATTTCTCACCCTAAAATCAGATAATATCACACAGTCCTAACAAAAAAATGAAATCAGTCCTAACAAAAAAATGTCAGAGCATGAAATGATATTCAGAATTGTTCAAAGGCTTACTGGCATTTAATTGATTGCATTTATTATACTGCCAAGACATCTTGACAAGTACACAAAGCCTTTATGTAGTTATCCTTGGGATAGATAGCAATGACCTCTCCCTGAAAGTTGAATGTGTCGGAGTTTTGTTTTACTAATCAGGTCAACTCAGTGGTTCTTGTCTCAGCATCAAAGCTCATTTGCACATGAGTCAGTTCCCCTTTGACATTTTATGTGACAAAACACTACATTTTCATCACTGATGAAAATATTGTCCAGAAAATGTTTATATGATAATATTTATTCCAAAGAGAATACATTGAGTGATTTAATTTTCTGAGTGGATTTGATTGGTGAGGAAATAGTGGCCTGTGAACATTTTTTCTGTTCAACCCAAACCTCACTTGAACAGTTATTTTTATTTATCATTACACATACACATGCTGATCGGCATTGCCTTTAGCTTTTAAGTAATTAATTCCATAAGTCAAGTGGATATAACAGTGGAAAGTTAAACTTGATCTTATCTACTCTTGCTTAATGCTCTTCTTGTGAATGTAGTAAAGTGAGCAGGATCTCAACAAGCATTCTCAGCCAGGACAAATTAACCCCTCCAAGACTGATCCAGTGCCTGGCCATCATATTGAATATATTGAATATAAAAGGACTTTTTAAGATGTCAAAGATAGAATCATTGAAGGTTGCCACTTTAACTATCAAACAATTATTGGTAAATGCATTCAAATCACATCCGAAATGTATTTTTACCTTCCAGAGCTTTTCATTTAGATGGGCTCGACCAGCTCACTATGGGCTTGTTCATTCACTATATTCCAACAAATAACCTCAGTTTTAGTTTCCTTGGACATTAACCAATGCAAATTTCCTGCTTGACCATGCATACAGTGTCTCCATCTATAGTTTACATAGTGGCTCCCTCTAGTTTCAGATGATTTTATGCCCTTTAAAATTGGACATGTGAAGCCAGCTTTGACCTAGAAACTATTTGACACATCTTGGAGAGTCATGTCCATGCCATGTTTCGTTAAATTCTATTATTCTTCTTGATCACATATTGTTCTTTACATTGCAGATTTCCATGGCCAAGGTTTGGTGGTTGACGCGAGGGTATACAGTTATGCAATTGGTCAAGCTCAGGCAACCAAATCCAGAAAATTAACACCTGACCAGAAATGAAACCTGGAACATGGAGACAAAAACACCCTACAATACACCAGCTTTAAGCATGTACTATTTTTATGGAAAATGTTTGTGCTCATGCAAATATAATTATTATTGCAGGGGATTAATTGTTAAAATGGTATTTGGTGCTTTGGACGTTGGTGGAGGTTCATATTCTTCAAATTTTAGGGTCATGTTTGATTTGCTTTTTTTGCATTCCAGAATGAATGTATCCGATACCATTTTGTGCTTAAATGAAAAACAAGAGCTTTGCTTTTTTTTAATCAGATAAATGAGAGATTACAGACCAAGTTATATTGTTAACAAAATTGGTTTGAGAAAATCTGTCTATTAAAAAAAATACAAAAAAAAAAGAAAAAAAAAACACAAACAGAAATTGCTAAGCTGACATGATTTGTCTGATATGCAGAGGTGAGGGGTCCATTTGCTTTGAAATTTGTTGTAAGACAGAAACTGCACAGATTAAGTGCCAATATGCAAGATAAAAGCAGCTGATTTTCTTCTCTATATTTCATATATTATAAAAATATAACACTGTACATTCATTTATTTTTTAAATAAATTTACACATGTACAATTATACTTAATAAAAACAGATATTTCTTCTAAAATCTTGTGTCTATTTTTTACTTGAAGAGGACAGAAACCTTCATTAAATTGGGATAAGCAATTTAGATATTGATATGAACAAATATAAGACATAAAAAGAATTTCAGATATTATTTCAATCCTTTTCCTGTACTGGTGAAAGCCATTTTGTCAGGGGATCATAGTACTGGCCATCAGAAACATTTTATAAATTTATTGCAATTCACAGCAGATAAGTGGTTAGATAAATCTAAGAATATATGTATAAGTATCATTGTTCACCCAAACACAGTACATATCTTTATCAAGGCCATTTCAAATGTGGTTATAGAAAGGTGCTGATGCCTTTACACCTGCCATTTTGAGACTAATTTGACTCTGAAGAGACACTGAATTATAGACTGGGCAAGCAAGCAGTAATGTGGAAATGTAAAATTTGGGGGGCATAACACTCAGAAGTCTTAGCTTGGTGCACAGTTGAAAGGACTGAAAAGGGCCAGTTACACTGCCAAGGATGTCATGACTGGACTTTGAAACTATTTTACATGTCCAAAGTTTCCCATTTATATTACTGTCAGGAAATTCATATCCACCTCCCTTCTTATATTACATGTACTTTTTGTACATCAGTCTAGTGTATCTGCATTGATTTTTTTCCAACCAAATAAATTTAATCAATCTATTTTACAACATGAAATAAGTTGCTGAGAACTGGCATGACAAGTGGCTCCATCTGGAATAAAGTGACCTCTGTTGTCAGAAAGTGACAAATTCTAATTGCCATTGTTTAAGAAATATTGAACTATTCTCAAAGTTTAATCATCAAACTGTCCCTACTTTGAAAATGAAGTTGCCATCACATCCATGACAATGAGATAGAACTTATATTTTGATATATATATATTTTGGGGGGGATGTGCTAACTTGATTGTGACAGCATTTTTTTTCAAATAAAACAAGAAAATGCAGAAAGTATTTAAAAATCAGGAAGAAAAAGCCAGGAATATCGTTGAAAAAGATTTATTAAATAAATCACAAATATAATAGAGCAAATTTTTTCATTTTTTAAAAACAGAATCATGCAAAAAACATTTATGCACTAAAGATAGACTCAAATCCCATTCAGCCTCATTCATGAGTTATTACATATAACAAGCATTACAAATATTATCCATTAAATTGAACTCAGAATCTGGAACTTTCCCAAGATGCATCCACTGTAGGAATTTGTATGGACCAGATTTCATTGGTGCTGATGGGATAATGCATCATTTTTTATTATTCTTATTCTATTAATAATTGTGTGATGATTGCATACATGTCATTTCCTGTTATCTTCTTTTTTTTAGATAGTTTTGGCTGAAATTAAAGTTTCCCAAAAATTACTTTTTAAAAGTTACTGTTTGTGTTATTCAAATGCAAAATTTGAATTATTGATCCCCAATTAACTGAATTATTGGTGAACAATTCATTTCAATTCTTGGTACACAATTCATCTGAATTATTGGAACACAATTCATCTGAATTATTGTCTCCATATGATCGAGTTACATACATACAGAACAAGTCTAAATGTTGAGTGTATAAACTTGCTTTCAAAAAATACCTGAGGACATAATTAAATAATGCAAACTGATTATCTAGAAATATATCATGCAAAATGATCATTCACTGAATTAATAAACAATGTGAATAAAATACTATATCTGTACACGTATAGCTGAGTTTCATATTACAAACTATAATTATTTCTCAGCCATAATTTGGTATTTTTCTATGTATAATTCTCACTACTCGAATAAACATTTGTGGTCCACTAATTGTTTACTGTGTCATATACAATGAGCCAAGCTTGCACGTCTACAAACTACTCACATGTGTGATAGATTTTACACCAGGTGGCAGCATGGTTTTTTCAAGCAGTAACTTGACATGAAAAGCAATAATACTGATAAGGCCGGTTGGGGTTATGTGAAAGTATCAACATTGATTGTATCAGTTCATACCACACATATTTCAAGGTCACCCTAGTCCAATTGCTCACTCAAGTTGGTCACATGATGTATCCACACTTGGTCCCCTATTCATCACATTATTCACATATGAAACAAAATTAAGGATATGGAGATAATTCATAAAATATAATTATTACACAATGAAAAATCTTGAGTTTCCTCATTTTTTTCCAAATAAAATGTTAAATGTCTGATATAAGGAAAGCTGAAGTCTGACTTCGTGCTAATTTATTTAGCACAAACTTATTCAGCACGAATGTTCAGGTCAACAACTGAAGAGCAGACATGCATTTGGAGAAGCTACCTCAGCCTTCAGGATGGCCTAACAAGAACAAAAAACTTGCAACCACAGATCAAAAATCTTTAAATGGGGTTCTCTCATTATTTCAGTCATTTTATGACAAGACCTACTTAGCAGACATCAGACATAGTGCTGCTTCTTATAAATATCTACATATATATATATATATATATATATATATATATATATATATATATATATATATATATATATATATAGTTAGAGTAGACAGACATAGGACAGACAAACCACTACCGGTAAATCACTTAGAGGTACTCAAAATTACCTTCTGTACCTCAATAATTTGAATGCCAAACGGACACCAACATTTATAATGAATGGTGCAGTTAACATTTTTCTATTGGAAGCATTCTATAATTTATGACTTTTGGTCATATAAAAAATATAAAACATTTTTTGTCGGTGATAATGGTGATTTAAAACTAATATTGTTTTTGCAGATATCTCAAAATATCTCAAATGAGCATGGACTCAATCACATCACTTCGTCTTCATCAATTCCTCATTCACAGATATGCCATACTCAGAGGAAGACAACTCACATCACCTACTCAAAAAAAAATAGCATGTTAATTCATATCTGTAGGCTATGTAATAATCAAAAGTCATACCTTTTCTCTTCCATAACTGAAGCTTTTTATGTAACTATTTATCCAAATTTTTGTCAATTCTCAATTTGGTGGTGAGTAAATATTAAATTATGACTGCTTGCACTGAGCATGATCCTTGCCCGTTAATCCCTAGTGGATTGGAAGTACATCAACATCTACCACCAGTGATGGACAGGAAGGACGTTGACGTCCCCATTGTTATGGCTAATTGAATAAAATTGTTACATTAATGACTCCTTGAATCATAAACCTTTGACCCTAGTACCTTTTGGAACATATTGAATACCCATGGTTATAAATTTTACCAATTTAATATGCAGATCCATCTGTCCAGAAAAAAATGTTTGTTTTTATCTCGCTAAAAATTATCATTGTCACTGTTTTGAAGTACTCATTGACTACAGATTAAGAGTTCTTCAGCAAAATGTTTTTAATAAAATACTATGTGGCTCTATCATGCCATATGTTTTATCTACATGCATTTTTATATAACTCAGGTCCAACCTTACAAATTGAACTAGTTTGACACATAAGTGTTGATATGTTTAACAATTCAAGCTGAGGCATCTACATTTAGACTTTGGCAAATATATAGTTAAACACATGTACACAGTTCATCTTGGGTGAGAAAAAAGCATGGCACAACAATTAATCAGGTCATCTTGAAAATTCAAGAAATATTTTAAAAAGTTCCCTTTTTAAGAATGGTACAGTAAAAATAAAAGATAATAGGGAAGCAAGCAACTTTATTTATGGCAATGAAGATAATCCTTGATTCCAAAATAAAATTCCCCAAAGGCATGACAAAATTAACCATTAATTTGGGTTATTTTTTCTTTAAAAGGAATAGAAATTTTACACCTTCAGAAACAAGATATTTTTTTTCCAGTCTGACACATATATTTTTTTCAATCTGGAAAAACAAAATTGAGTGAATCTGTATATATGATACCTGCTTTTCCAGTGACCAATGTCCATCTCCATATGATATGGTCAAAATGAGTATATCAGTCAAAACAAATGTCTGTATGGGTTCTCTCAATAATAAGAATCATATCTTCCATATTTAATTTTACAGATTTTTACATTATTTTGGGTGGTTGTCAGTAATGCACTGTCTAAATAAAATATCTTTGCATAACATTCATGCAGTCAAAACCGTTTTTACAGAGATCACTTTTAAATGATACAAACAATTTTGATCCCGCAAAACAGCAACAGGAAGATAAAAAAAAATCACTTGTGGCTTATAGATGATGAAGACTAGACCTCCCCAAAGTTAGTGTGTCCTGTGTCCTTGGCATGCTGTTGAGCTTCTGACTCTCCCTTGAGACACTTCTGGCATACGAGGCATCGCAGGGAGAAGTTGGCTGTGTCCGTGAACTGACGGCTCGACTGTGCCTCTTTGGCCAGATCCAGGGCCTGTGTTAACACCACATCATCTCCACACGAGAAAACAGTTTGGATTCGATCTCCATCAAACGGCTCCAAATATAAAGGATCATAATGGATTCCATCGTAAATAAGCAGAACACGGTCCTTATAAAATTGGTCCTCTCCAAAACGGTCAATTCGAGCAGTTTGGGCATCGACAAGGGCAATTTCCTTCTTGTAATACTTTGACAAGATAGATACCTCTATGCCTCCACCCCAGGTATTGTCATCCATAATCCAAGCACAGTAGTCAGCGTTTGATCTTCCCAGGAAGCCCTCACTGTATGTTGTAGGGTCGCTACGCACTGTGTTCGCAATCAGTTCTCTCATATTCGGAGCAACGCTGAGATCTAATTTCCCAGAATTCATCACAAAGTGGACACTGGTGAAGAGACAGGAGTTATTGGCAGGAACCACCTAACATAAAACAAGATCGTTTTATTATAGTGAGGAATGAAAAAATTATCTAAAAACACTGCCAATATTGGTCAATGACTGATGATGAATATGACATATTAAGAACAGAATTAAAGCCAAATGATTATAGACTATAATAAAGCACTAGGTTTCTTGACCACAAAGAATGCATTGAAAAATAATATATGTTGGAATATTTTTTCACAAATTTATTTTTAAGCTGTCATTGAAACTTCTAACTTCTTAATATTTGGCATTTTTGGGGTTAAAAAATATTCACGGTTGAAGAGTACTTTTTTCAATAGATAAAATTGATCGGTTGGTAAAAATATGTTTGAAGTACATGTACATTGAAAGTAAGCTATTGATAATGATTCATTTTTTAAAGATGCTACATAATCGAAGAGATGTTTATAAACATTTTTTGTTTTCATCCTAAAAGTTTACAAATTCAATGAAAAATATAGCAAAATATATCTAAAATATATTACATAAAAATCTTGATAGTCTTTCAAACTATATTTTGGTAATTTGGATGACTAAAGACTCAATCTTGTTTGCCAGCTTCAGTAGGGTCAGTCTGATTCACCCTGTTGCAAATTCATCATTTAATGTTTTGTAATGCTTACTTGTATGATGTTATTTGATGTCTAAATTTGTTTCATAATGCAGGTTTAGAAAAAAGCTAGATTTTTTTAATGTGCTCAGTTCTATGTTGCCAGGTTATCTGAGCACTGTGCATTTTCAATTTTGGTCCTGCTTTCAAATTGTACTTTTCGAATTGTGAAATTACTTGCAATGCCTGTTTTTCATGCTTGATTAACTTATTTTATCATATTCTGGTACTAAATTGAGATGATAGGTGGAATTGAGCCCGGGGAATTGATATAAATTGAATAAATGACGCAATACATCTGTCGCAATCTATGACTTCCTGTTATATATATAAAAAACCAATAAAAAACAAGGTCATCAAATGGTAAGTTCCTGTCATTTACAGAACAAAACAACATTTATCCTGTGCCATAAGAAGGTTGGTTTAGAGATTAGATACCTAAACAATTGTTTTCTATAAATAAATCCATATGCTAAAGGAACCATACCTGTCTCATTAATATTCCAGAGCTTGCCTCCATTTGAGACTGCATCTGTTGTAAGAGGTTAGTAGTGATTTTTTCCTCCTCTTCAGCTCTGTGTTTGGCATCTTCTTCCACGATGAGTGTTTCACCAGATCGCAGCTGCATGCTTGACAAGGACTTACTGTGGTCCGAGATGTCCATGGGTTTGGGTGGATAGCCAGTGAGAATCTTGACTGCCTTTCCTGGTATCTTGGTTAGCTCAGAGATGGCAGAGGTCAGTTCTGCAAGGGTTGATTCCAACGTCAACTTTTTGAGAACATGTTGGCCATTCTTGGCTTTAAGTCTTAACATTAAGGTGCTAGCCATATTTCCTTGGCACTCGATACCCTGAAAAACGAAGAGTTGCTTTGATAAGTTGCAAAAAACAAAATAATAAATTAAATATTCTATGGGATGAGGAGAAATATTTAGGAACAGATGGGTTCAATTAACTTAAAACTGATGTTATCCTACCTTAAGATTGCATAAATATCTTTTCAGCTTAAATCAGTGCTGCCAAGTTATACTCTCTCAAAAACTTTGCAAGAGAATTCACTTTAAATGTTTCATAGATATTATGTTAATGGCACCAAGTTTGGTACAAATTTCAGCACAAGGCCACAAGTGCTTTTTAACACCCTGGTCCTACCCTGATAATATCAAATCTCAGCTTCTGCCTATAGTTTCTGGTTATCCAGAAGAAAACTGGTTGTGTGGCTTGCATAGAAACAGAGCAAGGACCAATTAAAATGTGAGATAGGCATTTAATCCTTCCATCATTTCAGCAAAAATAATTTTGGCTCAATATCTTTTTCTGCTGCCACGATCATTCTTTAAATTTACAATCTTTTAAAGTCATTAAGGCATCTTGCACAACAAATTCAATTGGAAACTATCTGCTTTTGATTGGTATAAATAAAGATAAATTGGTGCTTCACTTGTGACACAGATGGTAAACAATGACAGGAAACATAACAGAAAGTAAAGCAATTCCATAAATATATAAACAAACAAACCAAAAGTTTAAAAAATGAAACAAAATTGAACAAACAAAATAAAATTTAAAACAATCATTGCAGGTGTGGTGGTTGACACATTCTTTGTTATCTTTTAATAACATTTATTTTGGTATGTAAACAATTTGTCGGGGACAAATAGAGTTATTTTGATAGGTGCCTGGATGATATGAGCGTTTAACAGCATGAGCATGGGACGTTATGAGCGTGGGACTACATGAGCATATATTCAATTGACATTATGTGGAAACTAAGACATTGGACTTATTTTTTTAAATTTCAGTATAAAATGGGATTATATCATAGTTTTTAAGCAATATTTTACTGCAAAATATAGAATTATACTTTATTCATCAATCATGAGCATATAGAAATATATGAAAATTGATACATTATCCAATGTTCTCTGCCTAAAATGTTTAGAATTGACAGACTTAACAATTAGTAATGATTCATTTGAATATTCCTTCTTTTAATTAATTTTACATAGAATTATAAAAGATTTTAACATTACACTGACATAGTAATTCTATGATGATGATTGAGACCTCATAACATCTGATACTCATAAAAGTCCCTGCTTATACAGTCTAACTTTCATATCGTCCAGCATTCTTTATATATAGTCTCAAGTATGTATCTTCTGCTATCACTCAGGCACTTAGACAAATTGTCAATTGAACTTTTGTTTTTTTCCTTTTAAAATGTTTCTGCTAACTGCAAATTTGAACTTAACCAACTTAAAATTCATTGATTGGAAAGTATCTCAAGGCAATGTGAACACATAAAATCACATGCGCAGCAAAGTTTTTTAAGTGATGGCTTCATCACAGGCTACTTTTAATATGATATAGGAATATATTCATATGCAAGAGTGCATATTCAAATTAGAATCTTTTACAAAGTCTCAGACATGTACTCCACAGTGGCACCAATTGCATGTAAAGCTTATTGACTCCAGAAAAAATTAATAACAGCCCACAGGAAATGGATACACATTCCCATACCAATCACAGTAACACAGATAGTCCTTTTTGGCTTGCATTTGTTTTGCCTTCAGAGCTGGATGTTTGAGGTTTGATTACTACGTCGTATTGTCACCCAGCCTCTTTTACCCTGCAAGATGCTTTTGCAATAGAACTGATACACATGAAAAGTTATTTGTACATGTGAGGTGGCCTTATATATGGCCTTATCGAATACAAGTGAAGTCGGCCCCCAAGTGAAGTCGGCCCCACTGTGGGTAGGTGAACTCGGCCCCTAAGAGAAGCCGGTCCCAGTCACTCTGTTACGGCTCAAAACTCATGAAATCTCCTTCGAGACGGCTATTTGACCCTAAGGGCATAAACTAACCCTAGGGACCCTTGGTAGCCGTTAATTATCTACCCGTAACTTGATAGTCTAGTCACCTAAATGTGGGAGCCGACTTCTCCTAGAGGCCGACTTCTCCTAGGGGCCGACTTCTCCTAGGGGCTGACTTCTCTCGGGGGCCGACTTCACTCAGGGGCCAACTTCACTTGTTACCGCCTCATCAAAGTAACATTTACTTAATAGACTGTTCAAGCTTGAATTTTTTTTCAAGGAGGTTTTGAACTTTTTGAAAATCACTACCTTTTTGATACAAAAAAATACCATCTATGTACAAAAACAAAGAACAAACAAGAAAAAGTGGTGCTCCACATGTAACATGGATGGGAAAAAATAACAAACAAAACAAAAATTACAATAAACAAAACAAAAATTACAATAAACAAAACAAAAATTACAATAAACAAAACAAAAATTACAACAAACAAAACAAAAATTACAGCAAACAAAACAAAATTTAAATAAACAACAAAATACATTTAAACACAAACAATCATTGCAAACTGATGGGGTAGTTGAAATTATTTTGGTTCATCTTTTAAAAACATTTAACTTGATATATGAACGATATTTTTAGCACAACTCTATGCAAAGATGTGCCTTTTCATACTTGATTACGTAAGTTGCCCTAATATCGCTCAGACGATATCGGAAATCATCGATCAGACTTTTGCATGTCATTTCTGTTCTAATTGTCCGATTTACACCAAATTTGAAATAAACTTACTGAACATTCCTTGTTCTTGCGATTGGGAAGCAATTTCAAGCAATTTAAAGAGATGATTTCATGAAACGATGGGCGAACACGATGACATAGTTTTGGACATTCTGCTTTGTTTACATGACGCACTTCTTTTCTTTTGTTCACTTCTTTTAGATATGTATTCATTTGCCGGACGCATGCGCGAATTGGAATCTTTCGCAAGCTCACGACGAACACTCCACAGTGGCGTCAGCTGCTTTAACAATTATGACCACAGAAAAAACCGAATTACATCCCACAGGAAACGACTACCCATTTCCCACGATCGTACCAATCACAGAATAACACAAATAGTTCCTTTTTTTGACAAGCATTGCCGATTGGCAATGCTTGTCAAAAAAGGAACCATCCGTGTTACAAAAAAAAACAAAAAACAAAAAAAAAAAACAAAAACAAAAAAAACTTCACTGACCTCACTGGTATTCCCCAATAATCATACTCTCAACTCAAGCCCTGGAGGGCAGATTTAGCAGGTTTAACCTTATCAAAGCTAAGCAGATTTAACCTAATCAGTGGTTAATATCAATCCCTATTTGCTTTCATGATAGCATGTGTGCTCGAAATGTCCAGTATTCTTGAGAACGTCCATCACTGGCATCAGTGTCAAAGTGCTGACTTTCTGGTGTCTGCTCTTTGTCCAGTCAAGACTCAACTTTTCTCAAGGCAAGGATCCGGCTGCGATCGGTTTGGTGCGTTATATTACTCTCAGGTTTGATCGTACACCTCAGATTTTCCCCCCATGAACTTTTTACAACTTACGTAATGTTGGCCTCTTCCTCCCAACCAGTTTGTTGAAGATTTGATGAAATTTCGCGTGAAATTGACTGGGCTTTGAAAATGAAAGTGTTTCACACTGCAACAAAACAAAACGATTGTGTAGTACGTCACCGATATTTGTGTAAACGTCACTTCCGGATTATGGATTCGTAAACACGAGTGTTGAAGATGTCGAGTTCGAAGAAGACTGCCTCACGCCTTCATCACAAAAGAAGTGAGTGTTTCCTCATCAATATATTTTTCAAAAAGGCACAGTTTTACGAACTAGATATGATGTTAACTGTGTTAAGATTTCATGACAATCCGAGACCAAATATGGTACAAAACATGAATTACACGTGGGACAAAAATATCAGGACCACCATGTTTACGTTGCACGAGCACGAATGATTTTTTTTTGTGGTCAGATAGCTATGTTTTCTGAAAGGCAAACATAAATTATTCCTCACAGATACTGTAAATTATTTTCAAGTAAGGACCTTTGACAAGGAAAGTGTCTTCTCAGGTAAACAAATTTTTAGAAAAAATATTCCAAACAAGTGTCGATTTAAATTCGAATAAGTTCGCAAAATCTTGACAAAATCCAACAAAATTTTCCATCTCTACATATCAAATCAAATCAAATCAAATCAAAAACTACACATTCACAATTCACTTCTTATAAAAAAAAAGCGCTATCTGACGGTGAAAGCAGAAATAACGTGTCAAAAACATGGCCGACATGGACCGATAATAGGTGGAGGTTCCATAGACTTCCAGCGGTATTCCTTCCAGCTTAATCATGTCAAAAACTCAAACATGTTTGACGTCATTCTGGTACTATCTGGACAAAACATTTCATGACGTCATAGTTATATTGCCATACTTTTATGACATTTTACCTTTCAGTGCCTCTATGATAACACTCCACATAGAAATGATTGCAAGAAAGAAGTGTGCCTCCATAAGTAGGTTATAAATCCCTTTGAAAGAAAGTCCAGGAATTGAAGTCATTTTGAAAAGCTGCATTTGGACTCACTTCAGCTGCATTTCAATTCACTTCCGCTGCATATTATCTTACTCTTTCAATACAATTAGCAAGGGATACAACACTGGTGACACACCTTCATTGAAATCTCTGGGATTGATATGCAACTCATAACCCCTAACGGACTAGCCTATCTGAATTTTATTGAGTGGCAGGACTAACCATTTTTTTTCTGGACTAGTGTATGTGAATACTAAATTGATTAACTTCATAACCATGATTATTCAAGATGCTCAATGAAGTGCTGGGGTCATAATTCAATCATGTATCTGTAAGAAGTGCTTTTATGGTTTGGACAGGTGGATTGCAGATCTCCGTGTTTTCTCACCCATTGCTTCACCATCTCATTCAGATGGTATGCACTTGCCTAAAAACAGATAGCATACATTTGATTTACATCAGACTTGGACTTGTCAGAGTCATACTGGGGACAGACAAGTTATTTCACTGGTGTCTTATAACACCAAATACAAGAGCAGAAGCCACCATTGTAGCTGTTGAAGTACATTGTCACATTGTCGATATTCAAAAAGGTGGCCACTCAGACAACTTCAGTTTAAAAGACCATTCTAAAAACGGGTCCAGTTAACCCCAAACAGACAGGAAGGACTAAAGGATCCACATTGTTCTGACTAAAGTACACCATTTTATAAAGTTTTCTCAGGAGCTTTGAACCAACATGGTAATGATGTGAGGCCACTTTGGTAAGGAGTACACATCGTCCTGCAAAACAACAATATATTACATAACCAAAAGCAGAATGGAAATGATCAATGCTGAAAGAGGAGGTAACCACCAGTATGAACATGCAGGCCTTGACATACACTCTGACCTGGCAGCCCAGGGCCTTATACACAATGCTCTTTATTATATCATGCATCCTATTATCCTTAGAATCTTCAGGCTACCACTTCTATTGCTCTGGTGGCCCAACCGGACAACCAACATTTTTCTCTCTATGTCAAGGCCTGACATGACATCAATTGTGACAGAGCAATTGAATATCACAGGGCTACAGAATGTGCCTGTTACCTAGAATATGAAAAGAGCTAGCGCTCCAAAAGTTGAATCTATCGCTGATCCCAGGTTTCCAGCAGGAAGATTGGTTGCTCAGAAACAGTACCCAGGGTGGGGAACTGTGAGGGATATATCTCTGAGCTAATAATACCTTGCATATCTAAATACAGATTCCTCTGGACATGAGTAACCTAGTTATCCCCCACATGAGACCTCTCACTATGGGCCCTAAGAAAGAGGCCCTGATGGGCTATATTATCATTGTTGAAAGTTTGCAAACAAACATATTTCTCATGCTCCCTCATTTCAAATTCCAGTCTTTGTCATTATGCCCTTTCAGCTCTTTTAGTTGTGGATTAAATAGTCCCGAAGGCTGTATTTCTGTGTGTTTTGCCCTCAAAATTTGACATTTCCTATTACTTTTCACTAGCTTGGTCTACAATTGAGAACCTTGCCTTTGCAATATCCATGGCAAATTATTACACCAGGGCTGAAAAAAGTCTAACGAATAGCCACATTCATTAGCCAATAGCATGATCTCATCCAGTCATGCACAGCTGTTGTAGGACACTATTTAGACAAGCAGTACTTATATATATATAGCAATATTTAGTCTTGCGCTAGCCATGTGTGACCTTATTTTGGTCATGTTGATGTGTGAACATACAGATGATTGGACTTTTGACTGGTTCTGATGTGGCATACCTGAAGGAATTTATTTCGTGGGAAAACACAGCAATACATGCAAATATAAATTTAAATTTATGATCTCTGATAGCTCCTGGCATTGAAAATAACATAACTATGAAACTTACATGTTGCATTTTTATGTACATGCTATGACACATTTTATTTAATTACGATGGAGAGGTTAATCAATTTCACAAAAATGTGACATGAATTGTGATATAGATTTATATTGCACAATACACAATGGCCCAAACTATACATAACGTAGGCTTTGGCAGCTATCATAATTGTGAGACAGATGTTATAGTTCTGGCTGTACACCAGAACATATGGTCATCCATAACATACATACAACTATGTCAGCTTTATGGATTGCATGAATGTTATTATACAAGAAAGAAGGAAATATTCCCTGCCTCGTATCAAGAAATATATATATGTGGAAAATGGATGTAAATTTTTGGTTATGCTTGATTACTGGAACAGAGATTACCTTAAAGTGCAAACCCATATGCCCTAATACTAGTAATAGCTTGGGGAATGAAATGGAATATAATAGCATTTTGTGCGTTTTGCTTATTTTTCACCAAGTTTTATCTCAGCATTATGCATTGGTACCTCAGTCCTGTGATATTGAAATGTTCCAGTAAATTTTGAACACACTTTGGCCACTAACACTTTGGCCACTAACATTCTATGTATCTGTCATTTAGGGATTTGTAAGTCTGAGGTTTCCTTGTCAGTATGACAACTTTGGTTGTGGTTTCCCCCAAGTGATCCAAACTATCTTCATATCATTGCAAAGTAATAAAAAAATACATTGGCAACACAGTTCTGATCAGCCAGGGACAGCAAATTATATCAGTTGAGTGTTTTTTGGCAACAGAAACTTTTATTAGATATATTAATTTCTCAACAACATAAAACAGTTTATGTTCTTGAAGTTTAAAACTGAGAGTAAGACCTTTTTTAGCTCCTTGACAATTCTTGTAAATATGGAGACAAGATGAGCCGATTTACTTATTTATTCCACGTGACATAATGCTCATTTGTTCCTATAAGTTACAGAAGTGCCACATTCTCTAAACAACTTAAATGTGTCAGGAAATATATGCCGATCACATCTCAATGTTCTTTTGAAAAGGTTTCCATCAGGTATCTTTCTGGGTTGTTATTTCTCTCAGTCCTGCCCTCTGGTGGGATTTCAAAGCTCAGACACATTTAGAAGCTATAATATGGAGGCCAAACATTACAGACTATAATATGTGAGTAAGATTAAGAACATTTTTAATGATCAGCATTTGCAATATATGTTGTGGCATCTGGTGGTTTACCAGTATTGTCAGTGACATCTGGTGGTGCTGTACTTTCAGTGGGAGGGATAGCCACCTGGTGTCGGTTTCATAAACCCACCAAACTTGATGACTGGTGTGACATTGGAGTAAACATTGTTATAAGTGTCCTCTGTATTGTGAAAGGTGTTTTCAAAGTTTATTGATGGTTCTAAATGTGACATCTATAAGTTAGTTATTTTAATGCCAGTATCATCAAATTATTGGTGAATAACAGTATCATCAGCATCATCTATAATATTTGCTTTTTACCAGCAGTATCAGGTAATATTGCTCCATCACCCTTCGCTTGGACTGTCTTATTTACAAGTGCTGTCAGAGACATCTAGTGGTTGGTTTTTAAATGAACCCATCAGCCCTTGTTATTCTCCTCTTTAATATATATGTAGTGCCATTGAGAATAACAATAGACTATAAAATAGAAATACATTCTGTTTCTGACGCTTTAAAGGTATAAAAGCGGGAATCCTATAATTTGATGTGTTAAAGTGTGTCTACATACAAATATCATGACATATTGAAGTTTTAAGTAGAGTAATAAGATAACTTGCAATGAGACATAAAAGTTGCACTCTTAGTAGAGATCTGTCTCAGTCATCAGTTACACGTGATGGGTAAACACATATAGAATGAACTTTTTTACCTCAGGTGAGGCTCAAAGTAGGGCAGCACCATTTGACATCACTCTGACACTATTCAAAGGACAATGCCTTTCATTAGGTCAAAAGCATAATGTCATACTCTCAAGATGTCATTTACCTTTCAGTGCCTCTGTGATAGGACTCCACACAAAAAGAAGTGTAGAAAGCAGTGACCTTTCAAAAGGTGTCATTTAATTTGGTTCTTGTGTAAATTGGTTTTACAGACATTTATTGGAGCACTTCCATCCAGTAAAATAAGACATGAAAGGTCAATACATTTATCACCAATTTTTATGTGTTTTCTTTTAATTTAGTGCGTATTTCTTTTAACTACAGTGGTATTATACGTATTTCACCAATTTATGATTTTTAAATGCTTTCAGTGCATAATTCGTTGAACATCAACAGGCCACCATACATCAAAGTGGTGAAACAGTTTTTTTATGGATATTTTGTTCAATATATATGTGTTTGTCTGTGTGGGATGGCAGGTTTACATCTTGTTTTTTTTGTAATGATTGGATTCAGAGAGTTTTTTGTGCACTTCCAGTGTTGTTTTAAATGGGGCAATTTAAGGACCCGCCAAAATCAAACAGCTGAAAATTGCAACTTTAATATTTGAACTGTTTATGAGCAAAAACCATCTATTTTCAAATTACACAAAAATTTTGTTTAGGGGTTGTATGATGGGCAGTGATGGGTAATAACATTTGATGAAGTTTATGGTGTAATCGTTTGTATTATGTTTAGAAAAAATGCTCGAAAATCTGATATCATGAAAGCTTTAAAAAGAAATTATAATGTGTTGGTAAGATGTCATGAGGATTCAATATTAAACAAGAAAGATTTTGTTTAAAAACTATAAAAAGAAAGAAAATATAGTGCGGATAAGATGCCATGAGGTTCCAAGGATAGTTTTAAACAAGAAAAGATTTGTTTCAATATTGGGAGGGATGTTTTCCCTTGTGAGTACATTTTGGGCTCACTTGCATACAGTACGTATATTTGCCTGTGCAATTAGATTCTTGTTGAACAATCTGAGAAACAAATAAGGTTTTACAGAATGTTTACATGATTATTAAAATGATATGTTTGGACCGCACAAACCTGAGAACAATATGAAATAAACTTAAATTATATTTATTACTGCTCTCAGCACAAACTTATATGATTTCCATACGAAATCCTTATGTGCTTAGTACCTCACTCTTCTATCAAGAGGTATTTTTGATAGATCAAGATAATAGCACATTACAAAAAGGAAAATTTTATGAACTTTCTCATGGAAGTGTAGGTGGGCATATTTCAGAATTGACAACACAATGATGTTGAATTGCATTTATGCAATTATTCCAGTTTAAAGGTCTTGGGTTCGAACCCTGGCCTTGCCGTGATTGAGCTCATGATACAATTTCCCATATGAGCTGAGGCCTGTGCCTAAAGGGTTAACCCGTTGTCCTTGTAAATATGTGACCGGGTGGGTTGTCATGTCAAGGACCTGCGACATGACAATTCAGTGAGGCAGCACTATATCTGCTACAAGTAGGTCTCATCACGAAATGACTGAAATAATGTTGAAAGTGATGTAAAACCCCAAACCAAACAAACCAGTTTAAAATTAGTATACTGATGTAATCTACAATGACAGGAATAAGCTAATAGTGGACAAGAAAATCACATTTCCATTTCCATTTATTTATCTGCAATTTGTAAATTACATTGGCAGGAACTTTGGCGGAGTATGAGTGTTCCAAATAGCCCCCTTATGAATATACATTTTAATCAGATGGAAGTCATGTTAATCAGCTCAGGGGGAGTCAAGTGTTCTTAACAGTTCATAGTTCGATGTATTGACATAGGTAAGAGATAGCACTGTTCACACAATGGATGTCAAACAGTCAAATTCAGATCATAACATTATCACACATGACAGTTATTTCATAAAGATCCATTCTGTCAAATCAAATCATATTTATATTTCACAATCACATCATTTGACTGGGTTATTCATCTATAAAAATGGGTTAGTATTCTATATGTATATAAAACTTTTTCAGAACAAGGTTTGCTACATGAGGTCATACAATAGCCTGCCACTCGGACACCGTGCCTTACTCTTTTTAAAAATGGTTTTGGATCTTTTATTGCGAAACAGACATGAATACAAAAGTATTTTTGGGTCAGAAACCTATGATAAGTTGAGGTCCACTTTACAACTCCTCACTTACCTGGGAAGCAAGCCCAGGCCTCAGGCATGGGTTGAGACCTCTACCATTGTGTCATGTTCCAGCCCAAAGTTGGCACGAGAAGATTGTAAAAAAAAAGACTTGTTTCAAATATTTGTTGAATTTTCTATTCAGATTATTTTCTTAATTATTTTCCTCATTATTGGTAAGCAAATGATCTGATGAAAGCACAAGGAAATGAAATTCTCAAGACCTTTGTGAACTGAAGAAAAGGTCATGGTTTTAGGGGTTGGACTTCACTCTCTCTCTCCTAACACATCAGAGCATCTAGAGCAATGCCAAAATAATCAACCCAAAAGTGGAAACAGTAAAACTTGAATGTGACACACCACACAAATCATTGGTCTTTGGCATGACTTTGAGCAGGGATTTGCATATGAAATAGGAACTTTATTTCCTGAAAAATACAGTTGACTTTATTTATTTAACCTCAGACACATATGAACCCAACAGCACTTACCCTGTTTAGGTAGCTCTCCTCACAGATCACACTTACCCTGTTTAGGTAGCTCTCCTCACAGATCACACTTACCCTGTTTAGGTAGCTCTGCTCACAGATCACACTTACCCTGTTTAGGTAGCTCTCCTCACAGATCACACTTACCCTGTTTAGGTAGCTCTGCTCACAGATCACACTTACCCTGTTTAGGTAGCTCTCCTCACAGATCACACTTACCCTGTTTAGGTAGCTCTGCTCACAGATCACACTTACCCTGTTTAGGTAGCTCTCCTCACAGATCACACTTACCCTGTTTAGGTAGCTCTGCTCACAGATCACACTTACCCTGTTTAGGTAGCTCTCCTCACAGATCACACTTACCCTGTTTAGGTAGCTCTCCTCACAGATCACACTTACCCTGTTTAGGTAGCTCTCCTCACAGATCACACTTACCCTGTTTAGGTAGCTCTCCTCACAGATCACACTTACCCTGTTTAGGTAGCTCTCCTCACAGATCACACTTACCCTGTTTAGGTAGCTTTCCTCACAGACAGTACAGATCCTTACAGATTGTGTGGTAAAATTTATTGCTTATAAATATTTATTGGTTGGAATGACATGATGTCTTAGTTGGCTCTGGTCCATAGTGACAGTCACTGCTTTGGACTGGTGCTCTGCCAACTGAAAGTGGTAACGAGTCCACTTATGATGCACATAAAAATGTCTGTTTAACTTTGATCTTCTCTTCTGAGACTACTTGTCAGAATTCCTAGCTTTAAGTAGGTAAGATGTATTTTCAGGGGACCTATGCAATCTATTTTCGTTTCTGCTGTGAATTTTGTTTTCATTTTGTCATTGGCATTTGTGTTAATAATCTTAGGGATGTCATTTATATCCATTTTTTAAAGCTTAATGGATGAACCCATTTAATTGATGGATGAAACCAATAAATTGCAAAATAAAGGACGTGAATCTAAATGAGTCCCATACTGACTGTTTAGCATTTATGATATTAAAATAATGCGTGACCACAAATAAATCAAAACACAACTGTTAAATGCCCAGTGCAAATCAGATATCTAACTCTCATATCTAATGGAACTTGACCAAAGATATATCACTAGAATAACAGATGGAGATAAGAATGGAGTAAAGAATATTAGAAATTATCACTCTGAAAAGGAAACTAACCTGGAATTCATACATTTCTTATCGATCGCCTACAGTGCCACTATCAGAATGAGTGAGAACAAGGTTGGCCAAAAAACTGCAGTGACAAAGTTCAAGAAAAGACAGCAACGTTGGTCAAAGATTGTTAAAAAACCAATGGGTAAGTCATCCCAATGGCCCCTACTCTGCATGGCGAGGTAGAGTCATATACTACCTCTGCCACAATACATTGTTCCTTGCATAGATTTGTTCTGCGCATGCAGTTACTACACAGTTGGCCAATTGGTTGGCTCTTGTACTGCTCATGCACACACAATTATACACATGCTCATGCCCTTTTCATATGTTCAAAAGTAATTTAGAATGGATCATTCATAATTTGGGAGGGGGTATATTTGTTTGTTTGTTTGGGGCTTTACATCACTTTCGACATTATTTCAGTCATTTCGTGATGAGACCTACTTGTAGCAGATATAGTGCTGCCTCACTGAATTGTCATGTCGCAGGTCCTTGACATGACAACCCACCCGGTCACAGATTTACAAGGACAACGGGTTAACCCTTTAGGCACGGGCCTCAGCTCATATGGGAAATTGTATCATGAGTTCAATACCGGCATGGCCGGGGTTCGAACCCACAACCTTTGGATCACCACAGAGGAACTGGTGCTAATAAGCTGGCGCTCTAACCAACTGCGCCACGGCCAGTGGCCTGGTGTATATTTGAAACATCTGGTTGAAGAAGTATACCATTGATATCTTTAAGTTCAGGGACCAAAAAGTTAAGATTTTTTCCCTCCTCCCCCCTTGAGAATTAATGGTCCATCCCCTGCTGACTATATTTGTCTAACTTTTTTGGTACATATGTCACTAAAATCTCAATCGTTGTCCTCACTTATAATAACAATGACACCAATTTGCCATGTTACCCCATGTGACGAAATATTTGACTCATTGTCTACTGGCTGCTTGTACTGGGTGTGGCCTCTGAGCACTCATTCAAAGAGTTGAAGATGTCATTCAGTTGCAGAGCCAGGTTTAAGTCCAGGATCTGCAGTGGAGAGTAAATGGCCCCCTGCCAGTCTCCATTTTCAATTATTAAATTTAGAAGAGTTGTACAGTTCTGGTCCCAGTAAAGTTATACAGTTCCGGTGTGTACTTTTTTCAATGGAGGAAAATACAACATGGAGATTGGCATTTGGCTGATTTATTTCATATCTTTTGTTTTTTTTGGGAGCTTATTGAAAATTTAATAAATTTAATTTAATAAAGTTAATTTACTTAGTTAATTTATTAAAGAAAATTCTCTTTGATTATAAAAAGCTACCAGGATCGACCGCAGTCATGACCTTTAATAAAAATCGGGCTGAGAAGTGATTGGTGACAGAAAAAATGACTATTCAAACAGATTCTTCTTGGTTAGCATCTCAGTCAGCCAAATGATTACAGGTCATGACCTGAGGCTGGTCTGTTCTGATTGTATGATATTTTGATGGGCGTTACTCTCATCAATGAGATATCTAGTCTTGTTGCTCCCATGCATGACAAGACATGGTGTTCCAGATTTTGAACAGTGTCAAAACAGATCAATGACGGCAGTCGGAATGAGAACATTGAACAATTATGAATACTACTGATCAATATAATGCAAAGTAGAAGAAAGGTGTATATTAGTATATTTTTAGCCCTCATGCTTCAAAAGTAGGTCGGTCAGTCACTGCATGGCAGCCTCATCTGTCACAACCAGTAGTAGCTATGATTATGTTATTGACTTATCAACTGTTTTTCATGACCTGATAAAAATATTCTAAATTTTGCATGATTTACTGTAGGTTTATTTGTGAAAACATTTCTGCACACTTTCGTGTTGATTGATCAAGCAGTGACTGAGAAAAAGTTACCAATAAATAAAGCTAGCACACTCATTCACTCACTCAGGGAATACAGAATAGATACAAATGGATAAACAATATGTATAAAAAATATCCTCTGCATATAGTTCAGCTATCATTTCTCACAAGAAAACCATAAACTCTGATGACATATTTGCAAAGACAAGTAATTTGTTTGGAGTATCTGTCAGCATGCAGTTTCATATCTGTACAAGATATATATTTTACACATCAGCAACAAAATGTTTGTAATTTTGATGGAAAAAAATGAAAATATTATTACCCATTCTCTTGATGAACAGATAAAGTTGCAGCTCCAGAAACAAGTGGCTGATTATGAATGATGATACTTGACTGATAAAAATTAAAAAGAAATATTTCATAACAATTATAAGTGATAAAATCAATATTTAACTTGAAGCAAATGCGATAACTACGCACAAAAATACATGTTAGATACATTGGGTATATTTTAACAGGCAAAAAACTGGTCAACTTTTTGTCCTTGATGCAGGGCACGTGAGTTTGAATAAACAAGAAAGAGCTTAAATTGGCAGAAGTTGGGTAAGTCCTTGTAAACACAGGTTACTTTTTCTGTCTGTGTGCAAAAACACCTGTAAACACAGTCAGAATATTCTTAGTGTCAAAGCCACTATACTAAGCAGACAGACATGTGACCTCTCCTTGCAATTTTAGAATATTGACCCTTTGTCACTCATTATCCACATTGTTGCACATAAACAATGTGGATAATGTTACTATAATATAGCTAAACTGATATACAGGTTAGAGACAGCGACACCAGTGACAGGCAGATATACAGCAGAGACAGCTACCATATTTACTCGAATATAGGACAAGAAATTAGGATCCATACCTTTAGTCAATGTTTGGGGGGGGGGGGTGTCATCATATGGATCACTGACACTACATATTTACGTTTTACCTTTAAAATGGCCACCAAACTTGAATGGTAGCAATGCCGATGTCTCGAGATTTCCCAACTTTTAAGGAAGAACCGGCTTGTTCTTTAATCGGAAATTGGCCTTTTCAAGCTAAATAACATTAATATGGGGGGTTGTCTTATACATGGGTTGTCCTATATTCAAGTAAATATGGTCCCCCAGTGACAGGCAGATATACAGGTCAGAGAAAGCTACCCCAGTGACAGGCAAATGTCACTAGGGTATATCTACACCAGTGACAGGCAAATATATCTACACCAGTGACAGGCAGATATATCTACACCAGTGACAGGTAGATATATCTATACCAGTAACAGGCAGATATATCTACACCAGTGACAGGCAGATATATCTACACCAGTAACAGGCAGATATATCTACACCAGTGACAGGCAGATATATCTACACCAGTGATTATGACAGATATATGTGCACTAATTTACATCTAATATCAATCAAATGTTCAAGACAACACATCATAAAAGAATGAATTATTACAGCCTGTTTGATTGAATTCTGCAATGAAAAACATACATGATTTATTTTTCTTTCATGCTCACTGTAAAATTTGTGCTCAATGACAGTACATCATGAACAGAATATTATGACCTTCAGTATTAAGAAGTTGTTTATGATTATAATAATTTCAATTTATGATTGTGATAATTTCAATCTAAAAGATATTTCTTTCTCGTTGACATACTATTGACTTGTCAGATCTTGTGGTTGATTCAAGTATACATGACAAGCATCAGCATTTGCAATATCATGATGAGAATATTTTGACCTTCAGTAATGTTGTACTGTTTTGAAATTGCAAAGTTTATGCACCTCAGACTTGGAAGCATGCCAAAGAGGTTAAGATATACATGTAACACAGTTGAGTTGTATTTTATTCTTTTTCATTTATTAATAATTGACATAATATTACTGCTGGCATTTTGTCAGAGTATCAGATCTAAATGATAACATTCAAAGACAAACTTGAAACTATTTAATTTGGTAAGAATATTTTAACAATTCAGTAATATGCATGAGAATCTTGTGAATTTAAGAGGCTATTAAGTGTGAACAAGTATTGATAAGTGGTAGCTTAAAAGTTTATGAACTAGTCATATCAACATATTTACACCTTCAAAGAGCAAGGTTGGGAGGGGATGGGGTGGAGGGAGTTTGTGAGCTGTTTAAAGAGATGGCATGGTGGGTGGAGATAAAGAACCCAATGTTTATTTTGGTTTCGATGTATGATAATGATACCCAAGTAGGTCAATATAACACAGCAAAGGAGTTCTTGTTATGCCTGCTTTGTGAAGAAAGCTGTCTCCCCTGTGTTATTAACAGGGTGATTGTCTCCGAGCAAGTGCCAGTTTGAATAACAAGAGCAGGGTTGTGTTTGCAGCAGACAAGGGGCAAAGCACAGGTGAGCTCAGCTGTTTGAGGTCACATTGGCATTGCCAGAAGTTGTGTCCTTGACCTTGGGCCCAGTGGTGCTTCACCGTGATTGGCCGGCCATGCCAAGCCTTTTGGTGATGTCATCTGAGGCACGTAAACATCAAGCTTGGAGGAACCAAGCAGAGTGTAGATGATTGCTGGTCCATTTTGGCAGGTTATACTTCTGTGCTTGCTCAAAGTGCAACACTAACAAAATGCCGGGACCATCGGCACCTAGGCGAGTGCGTCGACGCCATTCTAGCATCCGTCGTAACAGTGGATATTATGAGATTGAACCTTCTCAACAGGGAGGTGAGTGTGATTGTGATGGTAAACAGATCAAAACAACCCTTTTTTGTTTCCTTGATTTGTCATTTGGCATTTATCCGTCAATGGCACCTGTAGGGTTGCGATAAACAAGTCACATACAGTAAAAAGTGTGTCATGTCAGAACATCATGTTTTGTGTTTTATACCAGGGTAGGAAATATCCATGCACACAGTGATTTCTTTGTTGTCAAAAGATGCCTGGTATCCTGTCTGTAAAGGACACAGGCTTGGGCAGCAAATTGCAATCGCAAAGGGTTAAGTATAAACATTATATACCCTCTATAACAAATAAACGCCCATCACTTTCATTTATTGAAATAAACTGAGTTCAAATCTGGCCAAATCATGGGCAGGTAAAGGGTCTTTGAACTATCATGGGCAGGTAAAGGGTCTTTGAACTATCTTAGGGTCAACTGCGTTCAAAAAACACATAAAATGTGCACCAGCTATGTAATTTCAGAACAGCAAATTATCATGAACAGGTCAAAATTAAAGGTATATTTAGAAGCAGAGTTGACAGTAAATTAATATGGAGAGTTGTCATGGACCCTGCCCAGTTGACTGCTAAATCAATGCAGATCATTTTCATCTGCCAATAATATATAACTGCCTGGCATTAATATTTATCAGTCAATTTATCAGTCAATTTGGGAGACCTCAATATCATCTCTTAGTTTCACTTACCTGTGATTACAAGCACAAATAAAGACGCGACCATGGTCATTTTGAATTTTACCTTTTTTGCCAGTATATTTCATTTTTAACAAATACTGTAGCAGTCATGATTTCTATTTGAATTGAAACTGCATATCCCTGTCCTTGCATATAAATTTTTATGGATAAACTAAATTATTGATATTCATAATTATTTAAATGATACCCTATTATTAGCTCTGCAGTGAAGCAGAAAAAATTCTGTCTGTCTCTCTACTTTGGTCTTCTCCTCTGAAATAAATGGCCTCTTTTATTTTCAGGAGACCAATTCTATCTATTTCCATTAGGTATTGGAGTTGTTACCCTTTTTACATACATATATAAAAAAGCATGAACGTGATCAGAGAGGAAGTGTGGCGAGATTTGAAAAAAAAATAAAAAATTCCTATACGTGGTATTGGCCGAGTTCAAATTCGCCACTGATAAAAGGGTGCATTCTCGCTGTTGCATTTTTACGTTGCCCTCTGGTGGACGCTAGACCAGTCTCCACTTCAGTTTTATTTTGCAGGTTTATGCAATGGTTTGCGCAATATGTACATTAGGAATAGAGTGGTTTTCACTCATTTTTTGTCAGAATTATGATAGATATGAAATATTACCCACAATATGCATATATTTCTGTATTAGAGCTTTGTTTTCAACCACCGGCAATTTGACCTAATTATTGACCTAATTATTGAGCCAGTGGAGGTCCCACAAGGTTTTGCGCAAAGGGGCCTTCACAGATAAATCTCAAAACATTACTGAGACAGTTACAAGAGTGTGAAACAGCTGCATAAATGAGAGATAGTTACAGCAGTCAGAGATAGCTAAACCAGTGAGACAGCTGCACCAGTGAGAGACAGCTGCATAAGTGAGAGATAGCTGCATTGGTGAGAGACAGCTGCATAGGTGAAAGACCGCTGCACATGTGACAGATAATTACAGAGACCGTTACGAGTGTGAGACAGCTGAACAAGTGAGAGACAGCGGCACATGTGAGAGACAGCTGCATAGGTGAGAGACAGCTGCACAAGTGAGAGATAATTACAAACAGACACAGTTATGATTGTGAGACAGCTGCACAAGTGAAATACAGTTACAACAGTGATAGATAGCTGCATAAGTGAGAGATAGCTGCACCAGTGAGATACAGCTGTATAGGTGAGGCAGCTGCACAGATTAGAGATAGTTACAAACAGTATGTGACAGTTACAACAATGAGAGATAAATAGCTGCATCAGTGAGAGATAGTAAGAGATAGTTACAACAGTGAGAGACAGCTGCATAAGTGAGAGATAGCTGTACAACGTAGAGACAGCTGCATAAGTAAGACAACTGTGGGAGACAGTTATAACAGAGAGATAGCTGCACATGTGAGAGACAACTGCATCAGTGAGAGATAGCTGCACAAGGGAGAGACAGTTATAGCAGTGAGATATTGCTGTACAAGTGAGAGATAGCTGCTAAAGGGAGAGATAGTTACAACAATGAGAGACAGTTATAGCAGTGAGAGATAGCTGCACAAGTGAGAGACAGCTACATAAGTGAGAGATAGCTACAAGTGAGATAGCTACAGCAGTGAGAGATAGCTGCACAAGTGAGAGATAGTTACAACAGTGAGATACAGCTGAATAAGTGAGAGATAGCTGCACAAGGTGGAGAAAGCTGCATAAGTGATAAATATTTACAACAATGAGAGACGGTTACAACAGAGAGATAGCTGCACATGTGAGACAACTGCATCAATGAGAGATAGCTGTACAAGGGAGAGACAGCTGCATAAGTGAGAGATAGTTACAACAGTGAGACAGTTATAGCAGTGAAAGATAGCTGCACACGTGAGAGACAGCTGCATAAGTGAGAGATAGCTTTACAAGTGAGAGACTAAGGCAAGAACATGTGAGTGCAGTGTTCAGGCTGGCAGATCTCTCAAGTTGGTTCTGGTGGAAGGATCTCAAGAGTCCGAAGGACGAGTGAGATCCTTCCACCAGAACCAACGAGAGAGATCTGTCAGCCTGAACACTGCACGAACCTATGTTCTTGACTTTATCTCATACTTAACTCCTACAGATAGGTATGAGATAAAGGTTTTGGTTTGCTGTCCAATCTATTTAAAGCAAAACAGAGAGGAAAACATTGCAGCATGTGTGGACCTATGTTGTGTGTGTCAAACAACATAAACAATGCCACACCCCCTTTTTATGACGTCACACTCAATGACGTCATTACAACATATAATTTATTATGTTATGACGCCATTGAGAGGTGGGCATAGTGCCACTCTATATTGTGAGATCCTTCCACCAGAACCAACGTGATAGATCTGTCAGCCTGAACACTGCACAAACCTATGTTCTTGACTTTATCTCATACTTAACTCCTGCAGATAGGTATGAGATAAAGTTTTGGTTTGATGTCCAACGTCATTGCAACATATATTTTACTATGTAATGACGTCATTGAGAGGTGGGCATTGAGATCCTTCCACCAGAGCCAACTTGAGAGATATCTGTCAGCCTGAACACTGCACTCACATGTTCTTTTCTTAAGATCTGTACTTTTTACAATGTTAAAACTGGTCTGGTATATAAACCATCTGTGGTAGATAAATATGAGATAAAGTCAAGAGCATGGGTTCATGCAGTGTTCAGTCTGACAGATCTCTTTTGTTGATTCTGGTGGAAGGATCTCACTCGTCATTTGGACCAAGGATCATTTGCAAAAGTGGTTCGGCACATGGGTGATCTGCGAAAGTAGTTCGGCAGAGGGGTGATCTGTGAAAGTAGTTCGGCAGAGGGGTGATCTGCAAAAGAATATCTCATAGGTGCAGAACACCCTCTTGAAGCACCAAGTATGAGATAAAGCTACATAAGTGAGAGATAGTTGTACAAGTGAGACACAGTTACATAAGTGAGATAGCTGCATAGATGATAGTTACAGTAAGAGACAGTTACAACAATGAGACATAGACAGCTGCATAAGTGAAAAATAGCTGCACAAGGGAGAGACAGCTGCATAAGTGAGAGATAGCTACAACAATGAAAAACAGCACCCTTTCCCAGTCGAAGGCACTTGTTATGATTTAAAAAACAAATCTAATAGCTATCACTGAGTTATCAAGGAGGAAGGGGTGATCAGCATACTTTTTAGGCCATTGGCTTATGTTATATGTGAAAATCACATTTTATTGATTGCAATGTATGCAAACATTATGAAGGGGAAGTTGGTCTGTTGTGGGTTTTCTGTACAGATGATATTCTGATCTCTTATCAAGGTGATTATCAACTGCTTAATGGTACATTCTGAGTGTACTGACCTAAAGATTATCTTTTATAGTTATGTTTTTATTTCTCCGAAACCAGACAAAATGTGTCTCCTGTAAAGAGGACATATATGTTATTTAGCTTTGAAACATATTGAATATTGGGTCATTGAGTGGAAAAATAAGATAGACTGTTATTGCACAAATATTTATCTTATGATTGATTACATTGTTGAAAGTTTGAATTAAATGTCTTTTGTCGGAGAGGAGGAGGTGGGTGGTCAAATGCAGAAGAACTAATTTCCTGTAAGATATAGTCAGTCAGCCGATATTAATCATCTGGGAAACCTGCAATATTTTTATAAGTATCATACATTAAAAATTGAAAATGAACACTGTGATATGGAGGATTATTGGAGGATTGCTCTGATTGGTTCACTTAAATATAGAACAGGGAAACACTGTGATATGCTGAATAAAATACATATTTTACAGAGTGAGCTGCCATCTTTATTCATTAAAAGGAGAAGGAAACTTTCAATAAATAAGAGTTAGCATTTCAAATATCATTAATATGAAGAAATGTGAGACACGCAAAGAAATATTTTATATAGAATTTAAATACTATATTGTGTTCAAATTGTCTGAAGATGTTATCATCATGTGCTGGTGCCAGGGGATTATAGTAATACCAACCAATCAAAAACAGGTCATAAATTTACAGCCAATTTTCTGAGAACTGTTCATTTTCATTTTACGTATAATTGGTAAATCTGTCCGTGTCTGACTGTGTCACAAGTTTTGATTTTCGTCTTAACACAATTGTGCAAGGATAATGTGTTTACACTTGATTTTTTTTCTGTTCAGATTTAGAATCTGCTTCATAATATAGACTTCAAGTTAAAACCTGTCTTCATGGAGCATGCAGTGTTAGACTTTCCTAGTCCAAATATATTAGGACTATCAAAGGCCTCTCGTTGAAATGGGTTTGCACAGCAGGCGAATAATGGCACTAATTATTGGAGGATTGCTCTGATTGGTTCACATTAATATAGAACAGGGAAACCCCAAACAACAACCACATATTTTCTGTGACGTGTGACCGGAATTCCGACCACAGCATATGGGCACCTGCGAGGTGGTTTACTGTCCCTATTTGGGACAGCTATTGTGTCATGCACAAATTGAGGGGCAAAATTCCCACCAGGTGGGGCAATATTTCCACCAGGTGTCATTGCAGTCTGTGATACATCCACCAGTTTTCACTCCAGGTGTTTCTGACATAGATGATCTCTCTCCATGACCAAAGAAGTGTTAATAGCTTGAGAGATTTATTACTCTAGTGACTTATTCTTTAAGTGATTTATTGAAACCCATGAGAGTTTTCTTATTCAGATATTTAATGATTAAGGAAGATGATGATTTTTTCCCCCCTACATTTTTAAGTATGTTGCATTGTGCGAATTAAATCAAATTGACAAAATTTGTCGACTTAGCTTGAGCACCCTCCATTGTGTATGAACCCTCAGAGAATAAAACATGTTTATAAGAGAGGGTAAAAGTCAACATCATTTGGGTTAAACACTTTGAAACATAAACCAAAAATGAGGCTTCTGAACTCCCAGTCTGAAGTTTGAGCATTTTGACAACCAAATTACCAAAAATACTCGTCCACACATCTATTATCAAAAAATAAAATTTAAAAAAAACTTATATCATTATGATTTGACACCACATCATTGTTTCAGTCTTAGATTTTTATAAAACCTACAGAAAAGACCCCCTCCACTGGGTTGCCTTATCTTTGTAAATTTAATTATTAAAGTTTAATAGAGATCTGTATGGTCCTATCAGGACATGGTGTGATCCAGGTTGCAATATGGTCATGGATATACCTGACTAAATCAGGTTATCCAGGGACATTCTCTGACCATACTAGACAAGAGAGATAAGATAAAACATCAGCCGAACTCGCTCACATTGAATGATTAATGAGTTAAACTGTGTGCGACCAACTTTGTGTATGATCCTCTTGATGTTTGGCTGGAACTATTTGGTCACATGTGAATGGCGTGGACGCTTTGTAGTGGTAGAAGGAGAACTTACTGTTAATATCGTGATCACCACATGCTCTGTGTGTAAAAAACATTTCATTCTTTGCAGGCAAAAGTTCATTTGCATATATTTTAAGTGCATATATTTTAAGCTCCCACCACTTGAGTGGGACTGGAACTATGTGTCTGTCTGTCAATAGAAATTATGGCATTATGACCCGAGTCTACTGTTTGATATGTTTAGAAAGATGAATATTTTTGCCATCTGATAAGTATTGTTCAAAATACCCTTGGTCGATACATATATTTTTTATGAATTTTTGGAAGGTGAGGCATTTACTATCATAATGGTTTTCAATGGTACATTGTAATAGTGGCCGAGGCCTATGCCATACTATAGCCTTTAGCTTATCAGATGCAGGCTTAAGACTTTTACACCACTTGCATCCCATACAGGCCCAGATAGGATAACCTCAATTATGATCTTGACTTATTTTTTCAAGGTCACAGGCGTCACATTGTTACCAAAATGTTGACATTTTTCTAAATGTTATCACACAGACTCAAGATTTCTGACACACATTCACCTCAAGAAGGCTCACAATGAGATTCCCAGACATGACCTTTACTTTTTTTCCAAGGTCACAGACTTAAAAATATCCCCAAATACTTTTGCTGATGTTTTAGTGACAGATATACTTTAAGTTGTCAAATAATAAATGACTGACCTACTCACGAATCTAGAGTGCTAAAAATAGCTACTGAAAAAGCAAGATCATCTGATCCACTGCTGCTGGTTTTGGAAGATGAGCTGTGTGCTTTGTAAATGCATTAGCCTACTGACCTACTTTTGAATCATGAGTTCTAAATATAGCCACTTACTATGCAAGACTACAAGATTAATTGCCACTGGTAGAGAAGGGTTAGCTTTATTCATTTTGATGGCATTATTTAAACATGATGAAATAGATCCTGAACAAAGAAATTCAATTTTAGATTTCATTGTACATGTCTTTGCTCTCACAATCTGAGGGGCACATAAACTATGGATTTGTGTTCTGTATTCTGTATGTATGTGTGTACATTTGTCTGTCAACAAAAACCTTTTGTAATATGATATATAGCAACAAATTTACAAATTGACAGCAACAAATTTAACACATGTCTCCATGAGGTGTATGTTTCTTACTCCAGATGAAGATTTTCACATATTCTTCTAAAATGTGGTCTATAATATTTCAGTATATCTCACCAGTTTGACCAGCAACTAGTGAGCCTGTCTGGGGTTGTCTTGTTTATTCTCTTACTATAACAGGCAACGTGTATTCACAAAAAATGAATTATGATTTATCTAGGATGAGGAGAAGGCGTGATAGTTCAGATGATAAATAGCCCCTCTATGTATATATCTACATATATATATATACAGAACAACTACTGCGCATTTTGCCCTTGTGAAAGTGAACACAGCGAGTTGGGAAAGAATTTCTCATTCACGGAGTGCTTTTGTTTTTATAATGATGTTCAGGTGCTGGATGTAGGGGTTGAGATACAATATGCCTTCATAGCGTTGCCAGCATGACTGTTTGTCAGGCAGCAGCAAGCAGCCCGTAGCTGCAGCCATGTGGATATTGACGTAAGGGTGGGCCACTGCTAAACGCTTAGTACAAATGCACCAAGGATCATCAGATGTTTGGATCAGTATGCTGTGCGAATTACACTCAATAATTGACTGAAAATGTTGCTGATTTGATACAAGATACAAAGATATGTGTGTTTAAATGCCTTGCTTGAGGTTGATATCAATATCTCTGTTCATGGACACATGTATGCGGCTTATTTTGGTGTGAGTCGGTGAAGAGTTTCTTGTCGGTCATTGATTTGAATGAGTGATCCAGATCTTGCTTAGGAATATGGATAAGGTTATGTCATAGTTAATAAGAGCTCAACTGGACAACCAAGGCTGCATATTGTTATGGAATCAGGACAGAGAAGGCTGAAAGATAGTCTCAGGAATCAGATTGCAATGAAAAGACAAATTAAGGAGCGAGCTTGATGCATTTCATGGCAACATCAGTTCACTGACTGACGTAAACTTAATTGAACCACTGAGTTGGTCTACTGTCTGGCTTAAAGTTGATTGCACTTGATTTGACGTGTGAATTATCAGTCACTGAGGTGCAGAATGTCTTCACGCCAACTGTAAAGATATAAACTAAAAGAGCAACCGGATTTAAATGAGGGGAGCTTGATATTTGGAATATATCAAGGGTTTTTATATGTAAAAAGCCTTGGTCTTACTGCGTAGGATGTGTGTAAATGGACCATCCCATTGATTGACATGGGTGTAAGGTGAATCACACCACACAGAATACAGGAGAAATCTGTAACACCTGATATCTGGCTGATATATGAGCGTGGTGTGATTGTTCCATAACACACACCATATTATTGGCTCAAACCAAACGGAACTGAAGGAATCAAGGCGTCACTGTAGGGTCAGAAGGACTCAGTTATTAACACATGGTTCAGATAAGATTAAAACACTATAGAATTTGAAGTGATCAGAGAGTCAAAGAAGAGACCTATTGATATTACTATTTACAAAGGAGACCACTCATTTTACCTCAGTCATGGGAGCTAATGACGACAAACGTACACAAGGCGGCAAAGTATATCGTCGCTTCAAACACACATCACGATGCCTTGGTAGGTAGACATTTCAGTCTGTGCATAGAAATATGCTCGGTCTTCTGGTGTTTGAACAAGGGCCAACCAAACCGAGGGAAAAGGATCTGTACCAAATTATCATAACCAACTATTATGAAACATTAGAAAGTCTGCAACATTTAGGTCTTTTTAACAACTTGAAAGATTTCTTTCAAAAAGATATCATAATATGCTGTTAGCTATGTAGAAATAATGTGTTTTACATAAATTTTATAAGAATTTTATATTTTGGAGGGTATGAGTGCATTTTAGGTGCACATATGTACATGTGAATAGGTATGTGCTTGAGTGAATATGTGACATGTAAAAATATGTGCATGATTGAATATGTGTGCATGTGCAAATATGCATGATGTGGAATAAATAACACAATGTGCTGTATACCAAGTCTGGCACAAAGAAGTGTATCTGATAGATCCTGATCGAACATATTATGAATTACATCATATTATATGACTACATTCTTTTGATTCTGTTCTTCGATTGATATTTGTGAAATAGTTTTGATTATGGTTTATCCTTGGATCACATGTTCCCTGGATGATCTTGGCATTAATAATTTCAGTGTGGTTAATTAAAGGTGATCGTTCAAGGTTCTATTGTTACCTGTAGTATGCAGTTCTGCACTTGTTTATCAGGATAATAAGATTAGCTAGTGAGATCTGGGAGGAAGCTGTCAGTGGATGAGCATGATAAGTAAATTCCCAATATCCAGGATTATTACCAATAATTCTCATATTAGTGAAGAAGACTGAGATAAACAGTGATGATTAAATTTGATTTGTTTGGGTTTTTTTGTTTTTTTTGGTGGGGGGGGGGGGGGGGGGTGATTAAGTAAAAGCTGAAATATATGCTTAAACTCCAATAACAAATTTTACCACAAAAGAACCAACTATAGTTTTATCATCAGTTCTGGTTTTGAAGTAACAAATCAGTTCTGAATGCTAAATATGGCTTTTGAGAAAGCTATTGAGAAAATAGCCCTAGGGCTATTGCCAGTTGCCATTTTCTTGTTCCATGTTTCTTGGCAATTGCAACCAGGAAATATTTCTTCACAATGTAAAAGACAAGGAGACAAATAGCAGCATTTGATGTCTAGTTTGATGTGTATTATAATGGGATGTGTTTTCATTGTTGTAGCGCTGTGTCCAGATATTGCCAATGTGGCCATCGCACCATGCGTTATTGTCATGGTGGGGCTACCCGCAAGGGGCAAGACTTATATGGCAAAGAAACTCACTCGTTATCTCAACTGGATAGGCATCGACACTAAAGGTGAGTGGCTACAAATTACAGATTTAAAATGAAATGCTGCTATGTTAAAACAAAAAGAAATAATTCTGTGCCGCTCAAAGTGATGTTGTTAACACACTCATGTAGGAGATCTTTGTCAAAAGTATAAACATTTTCAGTGCGTAGGAAATTATAAAAATCGCAAACATAAAATATGTGAATACATATTTATTGTAATATTTTTTAAAAAGTCATATTTGGCACCAAAATTAGGCTGCTATATGTATGCACATATTCCAATGACTTTTAGAACATCAACTGTGAAAATATTAAGATTGGCTATGACAGTAAACATATGCTGTTAAATTGCAATCCTTGATAAATACCTAATTTTGAAAGATGCAGAAACCACAGTTTTTAAAGATCATATTTTTATATCATAGCAGATTTTTTGTTTTTGTTTTGGTAAATGCGTATAAGCTGAAAATGATATTTATCTTGATTGATTATTTGGTATCCATATACATAAACATTCATCCTTCGGTGGAGCATGAAAGATTTGTCTGATTGGGTATATCAGCATGGTCATCTTTTATCCTCTTTATTAATGAACAAAATATACCAGGAAAACATACAGGGGAAAGCAATCTTTGAAAGTTCATGAATTATTTTAATATTATTCATTATATCCAAATTGTGTACTGCAGGCTTAAACAGTGCAATAAGGAGATCTAATTTACAACAGTTCTCTGAAAGGGTGTACCTAATGTTATGTTAAATCCTGCAGGGGCCTCAACGTATCCACTTTGACAAGATCCGGCCCTATCCACCATGATAAGATCCAGCCCTATCCACCATGATAAGATCCAGTCCTGTCCACCATGATAAGATCCAGTCCTGTCCACCATGATAAGATCCAGTCCTATCCACCATGATAAGATCTAGTCCTATCCACCATGATAAGATCCAGCCCTATCCACAATGATAAGATCCAGTCCTATCCACCATGATAAGATCCAGTCCTATCCACTTTGACAAGATCCAGTCCTATCCACCATGACAAGATGCGGCCCTATCCACCATGACAAGACCCAGTCCTATCCACCATGACAAGATCCAGTCCTATCCACCATGACAAGACCCAGTCCTATCCACCATGATAAGATCCAGTCCTATCCACCATGATAAGATCTAGTCCTATCCACCATGATAAGATCCAGCCCTATCCACAATGATAAGATCCAGTCCTATCCACCATGATAAGATCCAGTCCTATCCACTTTGACAAGATCCAGTCCTATCCACCATGACAAGATGCGGCCCTATCCACCATGACAAGACCCAGTCCTATCCACCATGACAAGATCCAGTCCTATCCACCATGACAAGACCCAGTCCTATCCACCATGATAAGATCCAGTCCTATCCACCATGATAAGATCCAGTCCTATCCACCATGATAAGATCCAGTCCTATCCACCATGATAAGATCCAGTCCTATCCACCATGACAAGACCCAGTCCTATCCACCATGATAAGATCCAGTCCTATCCACCATGATAAGATCCAGTCCTATCCACCATGATAAGATCCAGTCCTATCCACCATGATAAGATCCAGTCCTATCCACCATGATAAGATCCAGTCCTATCCACCATGACAAGATCTAGTCCTATCCACCATGATAAGATCCAGTCCTATCCACCATGACAAGATCTAGTCCTATCCACCATGACAAGATCTAGTCCTATCCACCATGACAAGATCCAGTCCTATCCACCATGACAAGATCCAGTCCTATCCACCATGACAAGATCTAGTCCTATCCACCATGACAAGATCCAGTCCTATCCACCATGATAAGACCCAGTCCTATCCACCATGATAAGATCCAGTCCTATCCACCATGACAAGACCCAGTCCTATCCACCATGATAAGATCCAGTCCTATCCACCATGATAAGATCCAGTCCTATCCACCATGATAAGATCTAGTCCTATCCACCATGACAAGATCTAGTCCTATCCACCATGACAAGATCCTGTCCTATCCACCATGATAAGATCCAGTCCTATCCACCATGACAAGACCCAGTCCTATCCACCATGACAAGATCCAGTCCTATCCACCATGATAAGATCCAGTCCTATCAACCATGACAAGATCTAGTCCTATCCACCATGATAAGATCCAGTCCTATCCACCATGATAAGATCTAGTCCTATCCACCATGACAAGATCCAGTCCTATCCACCATGATAAGACCCAGTCCTATCCACCATGACAAGATCTAGTCCTATCCACCATGACAAGATCCAGTCCTATCCACCATGATAAGATCCAGTCCTATCCACCATGACAAGACCCAGTCCTATCCACCATGACAAGATCCAGTCCTATCCACCATGATAAGACCCAGTCCTATCCACCATGACAAGATCCAGTCCTATCAACCATGACAAGATCCAGTCCTTTCCACCATGATAAGATCCAGTCCTATCCATCATGGCAAGATCTAGTCCTATCCACCATGACAAGACCCAGTCCTATCCACCATGACAAGACCCAGTCCTATCCACCATGACAAGATCCTGTCCTATCCACCATGATAAGATCCAGTCCTATCCACCATGATAAGATCTAGTCCTATCCACCATGACAAGATCCAGTCCTATCCACCATGATAAGATCCAGTCCTATCAACCATGACAAGATCCAGTCCTATCAACCATGACAAGATCTAGTCCTATCAACCATGACAAGACCCAGTCCTATCCATCATGACAAGACCCAGTCCTATCCATCATGATAAGATCCAGTCCTATCCATCATAACATCCAGTCCTATCCACCATGATAACATCCAGTCCTATCCACTTTGACAAGATCTAGTCCTATCCACCATGACAAGATCCAGTTCTTTCCACCATGATAAGATCCAGTCCTATCCATCATGGCAAGATCTAGTCCTATCCACCATGACAAGACCCAGTCCTATCCACCATGATAAGATCTAGTCCTATCAACCATGACAAGATCCAGTCCTATCAACCATGACAAGACCCAGTCCTATCCATCATGACAAGACCCAGTCCTATCCATCATGATAAGATCCAGTCCTATCCATCATAACATCCAGTCCTATCCACCATGATAACATCCAGTCCTATCCACTTTGACAAGATCTAGTCCTATCCACCATGATAAGACCCAGTCCTATCCACCATGATAAGATCCAGTCCTATCCACCATGATAAGATCTAGTCCTATCCACCATGACAAGATCTAGTCCTATCCACCATGACAAGATCCAGTCCTATCCACCATGATAAGATCCAGTCCTATCAACCATGACAAGATCCAGTCCTTTCCACCATGACAAGATCCAGTCCTGTCCACCATGACAAGACCCAGTCCTATCCATCATGACAACAACCAGTCCTATATTGACTATCAGCTGTTTTGAAATAATATCATTCCTAATTTTGTGATAAAATGGCACCCTGAAAAAAAAATAAAAAAATTTGTGATTTCAGTTTTCAATGTTGGGGAATACCGACGACGTGCCACCGAGAAGTACAAAAGTCATGAATTCTTTGACCCAAACAACAAGGAAGCCATGGCCGTAAGAGAGTAAGTCCAGAAGGAAAATAAAGCATGAAAATATCTTCATAAAATAGATTTTACAGTGTAGGGTCAAGTTGGTATATGTGGTCATTTATTGGCTATTAAATAATCACATGATCACAGGTATTTTATGCCACAAAAGGGCAAATTGAATATATTTCAGTAATAAGAATATTTTTTCCATTAATTATTATAATTACCTATTTGAATAATTAATGCAGTCAATATATTAAACTCTACGGATCTATCAAAACTGCATATCTCTTGTTCTCTCTGTCAAAAACTCACTGAGGCTAAAACAAATAAATTGACCGAGTTTTAACCCAATATTTTAATATGAGCAAATGACATTAATCTTGATAAGAGATTTAATTATTTTGATTCATTAAATATACCATATTTAAGTTTGATGTGTTAAGATAAGCTTGGTTGTATTTCACAGGAGATGTGCCCAGGATGCCCTGGAGGATGTCTGTAAGTGGCTGGATGGGGGCGGAGAGGTTGCAGTAAGTTGAAAATTGAAATATGTATCTAAATACAGAAACCATCACATTTACTGTCATATTTATTCTTTAAAATTTATTGAATTATATATATGTGTGTGAAGTACGACGATGCCCATAATAGGACAACTGAGTTTGCATAAATTTGCATTAAACTTATAAATAATACAGGAAATATTGGTCACAACTTGATAAGAAAAAGTATTTAATCGATTTAAAAAGTTACAAATAATGTTATTTCAATGTGCTTCATATTGATTGAGTTGTCACTGAATTAAGTCGAAAATGTGAAAAATATGTGAAAATATCATATGAGATAACATCACACTTTTCAGATTTGATGAATGGTGAAATTATGTTGATTTTTTCCCCCAGGTATTTGATGCCACAAATACATCCAGGCACCGCCGACAGTTCATCTATGACTATTGCACCATCCAGAACTCGTACAAAACATTTTTTGTGGAGTCGGTTTGTGAAGACCCTAAGATCATAGAGGCAAACATCATGGTGAGGACGACAGGGACTCTCGGCCCCTACTCCAATGTAAATCTCTCCATTCTAGCTACACAGCGGGTGCCGCATTGTGGAAAATGATTTTTTTTCTTCTATCTTTTCAATTATAGAGTATCAGTTGTAGGCCCCCTGCCACCAGTTTCTATTATCAAAGTCTAAATTTAGAGGACTTGTACAATTCTGGTTCTGGCAAAATTGTATAGTTCCGGTATGTACTTTTTCTCAAGGGGAAAAACAACATGGAGTTGGGCAATCAACCTATGCCCAGGTTGTTGAAGAGTCATTCAATGAAATATGATCTTATATATGGTATTTGAATGGGGGAAAATTGTTTCCGCTTAGAAAAATATCTGTGTGTATTTTTTGGTTGTTTTATGACATAAAACATGATAATGATTTGAAAAATGATTCCAACATATTTATTGGGAAACACAAAACAAAAAGTCATTTTCCACACACCCCTGTTTTCAGAATAAGCTACAAAACAAGCCACAAATTTCAATGAAACAAACAATGATATTAATTTTTAATCTTTATAGAGTTCATTTTTTTTCTTCATCGAGACATGCAGAGGAAATGGAGAATAGAAAAAACGAGATTTACATCTATCTGTTCTGTGAAATGATCATTGTTGTTCAGTGTCTGATAATTGCTTGGTGCAAATATATTCAGTTGATATTCATTGGCAAATGAAATCAGAATTTTATAGAAATAATTATAGTTTTATTTTTAATTCCACTCTTTTTACTGTCAGGTGTAGCATTCTTGAATTTGTGCCTTGTTATGTAGATGCTTGTGTTATGATTTATCTTATTTGATTAATTTAATTAAATAATTGCTAAGATGTGCTGTATTGTTATTTTTAGTTGGAATCTAAAAGTATTCCTGTTGCTCTTTAGTTTGAGACACTGTTAAGTAATTGTGAAAATGGCAGCACTTATTATTTCCAAAGCATTATCAAATGATATCAGTAATAATTAAAATGAATAAAATTGCTAAAGGCATTGCTTTTGTAGAGGTATCCTTGGTTTGGTGTGCATGTATATGTAAGCTAAATCCAAAATTGGTATTTGCTTTCTAACATTTAAGCTGCAATTAAGGAAAAGTCACTTTTGCTTTAATCAAATTAGATATATGCAAATAGTAACATAAATTTTGCTAAGAAAAATGACTATATTTTTTCCCTTATTTTCAAATATTATTTTTAGGATAATTAAGGGAAATTATTAAAATTAAGGGTAATTTATGAAATATTTCAATAGGTATGTAAGAGTATTCATATTCAGAATGGCAGTTGTTACATATTTGATAATAATCATGATTTTAAAAAAAATCAATGACCAACAGCACAGACTTCTGGAGCATCTAGTGCCACATTCTGATAGTATAAATATGAAACTTCCAGAGAATAGCAATGTGGTGGTGACAGAGTCAGTCACCATTTGGATACATATCTTTTTGCCAGATTTGCCCTTCTCAACCTGCGAAGTTGGGTAAATATTGTGGATTATGATTTTAAAGAAATTTTCAGAAAATAGTACCAAAACCTTAAGGTCAGTACCGCTCTTATGCCTTCGGCCAATGCAAGTGTCCAGTGTGACTTCAAGGCTTTCCAGCATGGGATGTTGAATCAGTTCAGTGGTGAGGATTAATTAATAAAAAGGTGATCTCATGGAGAGAATAAAGCAATGGAAATTATTTATAAAGTTAACAACGTTAAATATATTGTTACCTTGTAAATGGTATATGGTACCCCAAGTATGGAACATTCATAGTAACCTCAAGCCTTAATGGTACCCCAAGTATGGAACATTCTTAGTAACCTCAGGCCTTAATGGTACCACAAGTATGGAACATTCTTAGTAACCTCAGGCCTTAATGGTACCACAAGTATGGAGCATTCATAGTTACCCCAAGCTTTAATGGTACCCCAAGTATGGAACATTCATAGTAACCCCAAGCTTTAATGGTACCCCAAGTATGGAACATTCTTAGTAACCTCAGGCCTTAATGGTACCACAAGTATGGAACATTCTTAGTAACCTCAGGCCTTAATGGTACCACAAGTATGGAACATTCTTAGTAACCCCAAGCTTTAATGGTACCCCAAGTATGGAACATTCATAGTAACCCCAAGCTTTAATGGTACCCCAAGTATGGAACATTCTTAGTAACCTCACACCTTAATGGTACCCCAAGTATGGAACATTCTTAGTAACCTCAGGCCTTAATGGTACCCCAAGTATGGAACATTCTTAGTAACCTCAGGCCTTAATGGTACCACAAGTATGGAACATTCTTAGTAACCTCAGGCCTTAATGGTACCACAAGTATGGAGCATTCATAGTTACCCCAAGCTTTAATGGTACCCCAAGTATGGAACATTCATAGTAACCCCAAGCTTTAATGGTACCCCAAGTATGGAACATTCTTAGTAACCTCAGGCCTTAATGGTACCACAAGTATGGAACATTCTTAGTAACCTCAGGCCTTAATGGTACCACAAGTATGGAACATTCTTAGTAACCCCAAGCTTTAATGGTACCCCAAGTATGGAACATTCATAGTAACCCCAAGCTTTAATGGTACCCCAAGTATGGAACATTCTTAGTAACCTCACACCTTAATGGTACCCCAAGTATGGAACATTCTTAGTAACCTCAGGCCTTAATGGTACCCCAAGTATGGAGCATTCATAGTAACCTCAGGCCTTAATGGTACCCCAAGTATGGAACATTCATAGTAACCCCAAGCTTTAATGGTACCCCAAGTATGGAACATTCATAGTAACCCCAGTCCCCATTGATATACACATTGTGGGACTTTGATTCTAACTTCAGGTACGACTTATGTTTTGATGTTTATATCTCTATTGATGGTGTCAAACTACATAAAATGTTCAACTATCGGTGTCCATGATCAGGAGTGCATCAGTTGCCACTTTTCATATCATTTTTTTATCCCATATTTATTTACGGCAAGTCACAAACTAAAGCAAAGTTGAAAATAACCTTTTCTCATTTTCTTAAATGGATTGAAAAGAAGAGAGCTCAATGTCTTCTCGACCTTCTTGTCTTAACACAAAAGTACTGAGTATACAATGCATATATTCACACCTTTTTGATAGGATTCAGTGCATGCAAATTGCAAGTTATCAGCATGATCCTAACCTGAGCATAGGGAGTGGAGCGATTGATACCATTATATTGTCTGGGACCCAAATTATATTTAAAATTAAATCCTAACATTGGAATATTTTTTATATTTCAGGAGGTGAAAGTGACCAGTCCAGACTATAAAGGATACAATATGGACAAGGCGGTGGATGATTTCCGACAGAGAATCAAACACTACGAGCAGGCGTATGAACCGTTCAGTGAACAGGAGGATAAGAAGTTTTCGTACATCCGAATATATAACCAAGGAGAAAAGTTCCTCGTGAATAAAGTCCAGGGACATGTTCAGAGTCGGGTGGTGTACTACCTTATGAATATTCATGTACTTCCAAGAACCATTTATATTACCAGGGTACGTGCATGTTACTTTAGTTGTGTATTTATATTGTGGCATCTAAATGTGCCTTTTTGAGATTTGAAAAAGAAGATTGTGAGAATATTATGGAAAACCTTAAAACTAAGTGAAATTTTCAAAACTGGAATATATATTTTAGATCAAGTCAATGAAACAAAAGTTTTTAAATGAGATTTGTTACAGAAATAATTCATCTTGGAAAAGTTTACTTATTCCTTAAATTTCAGCATGGAGAATCAAATATGAACTTACAAGGTCGCATAGGAGGTGATGGTGAACTCTCAATGAGAGGTCAAGAGGTCAGATCATTTTTATTGTGTCGCATAAATATAATCTCCAAACTAGTAGATAATCTATTAGTGGTTGTGAAGTTCCTTTTTATTTGTCTAACAAGAGACCACTCAATATTTGCATTATAATCATCTGCTTGGTTTTCCAGTTTGCTTCAAAGCTTGCGGATTATGTAGAAAAGGAACAAATTGCCAACCTAAGGGTTTGGACCAGTCTCCTGACAAGAACGATTCAAAGTGCGGCAGATATCAACGCTCCAAAAGAACACTGGAAAGCACTCAATGAAATTGATGCCGTGAGCCTCTTTACTCCTTGTATTAAAGTCTGGGTTTTTAGAGCCATGCATGGGCAGCACAAGTAAATGTAAACTAACTGAGATATGAAAGCCTTTATAGTCTATTATTCATTGTGAAAATTAAATTTCAGTGTCCTCCCTTAAAATGTTAGAAATATATTTTCTGTGGAACATACAAGAAAGTGTTGGGAAAATTAGCTTTTACAGTTAAACTAGAGCACATCACATCTGGTTAATGCAGTGTGTCAAAACAATCAGTGGAAATATTTGAAATATCTGTGAAATGGAAGGATCCGAAATTCAGATAATACATGCATAGAAACCAATGGTGTTAAAATATTTCATTCTGAAATTGTATATTTACAAACAGGGATATGTTTAATAGGTATTTGTAATAATGCATTCTATGGTGATTGTTTTCAGGGTGTTTGTGAGGGCTTAACTTACGAGGAGATAGCTGACCAGTTTCCTGAGGAGTTTGCACAGCGTGACACTGACAAATATCACTACCGCTATCCAGGTGGCGAGGTACGTCCCCGTTATCATTAGACACCACCTTCTGTCTCGGTCTCTCCACTTTCAAGAATTATGTACTAATTTGGATAAAAATGTATAAACAGCATAAATGGGTGATAAAGATATTTCTCTTTATGCCTATTATTTTTTTTGATTGATGTATCCAAATAAGTGTCAGTAAAACGCACTTGTAACACTCGTGCTGACCAACTGCCTGAAGCAGTATATTTTTATTTTTGGATAAAACATAAAGAAGCTTGATTCATATTTGGATTTAAATAGTAATTGAATGGATCGAAATAGATGCCTAAAGAAGATATATATTGACATTTAATTGTATATAATATATTGACATTTAATTGTATATATGATTTTGACATGTAATTATATATATGATATTGACATGTAATAGTATATATGATATTGACATGTAATTGTATATATGATATTGACATTTAATTGTATATATGATATTGGCATGTAAATATATATATGATATTGGCATATAATTGTCTATATGATATTGTCATGTAGTTGTATATAATATATTGGCATGTAATTGTATATATGATATTGGCATATAATTGTCTATATGATATTGGCATGTAATTAATTATATGGGTTTGTGGTATATATTTGCAGTCGTACCAGGACCTTGTGGCGCGACTGGAGCCAGTCATTATGGAGCTGGAGAGGCAGGAGAACGTCATGGTCATCTGCCACCAAGCCGTCGCCAGGTGTCTGCTCGCCTACTTCCTCGATAAAAACTCAGGTAACTAACAATCTCTGTATATAAAGGAGAACCCATGTGTCAGGCATGGCGCGTTGTGTGATTTTATTTAGTCATTTATGTCTCGTATCTGGGTAGGTGAGAAGAGATATCAACATATAAATCAAGAAGCTTATGTTTCCTCTTGTTCCAAGCTCCAGTTAAATTGCAATCTGTCTTTTACAGATTGGCCAGACATGTTTAAAATTCAGAAAATTATGACTTTTGATGTTATTTTTTTATGTTAATCCCCAGATGTTAATCCTGTGTGGTTGTGGTCAATCGCCTTATGTTCATCCCCAGACGCTAATCCCCTGATGTTAAGCCCATGTTGTTGATGTTTGTAGATGAGCTGCCATATTTGAAGGTTCCCCTCCACACAGTGATAAAGCTCACCCCAGTGGCATACGGATGCCGAGTAGAATACATCAACATGGATGTAACCGCTGTAGACACGTACCGTCCAAGACCTAAGGTCAGTGAATAATTTATCGTGTGATTGATGTATGGAAGAGCCTTTCAATATAACGAGCACAGGTGACAGGTGTTTTTTTTCAGATTTGAAAATATGCATTAACAATGGGAATTCTTTAGTTTCAAATGGCAATAGCAACAAGAAGATATGCAAAGTTTCAGCCATGAGTCACCAATAGGAGATGATATTTAAGATCACTGCAGATCGTGATGAATATTGGTCAATTAAACCAGTCAGTTTGGTTTATCATAACATTAAGAGTTGAAATCTGTCAAAGATCTCTGTTAAAAGAAACTAGTTTGGTAATTCGAAACTTCCGTTTATACTGATAGGAAGCTGATGAAACAAAATGGCTGATTGTTGTGCATGACAAATGATGCTTTATCTTAATAGAGAGATGATTTGTGTGCAGTTATGGTTGGTGAAAGTGATAATATGACAATATCCAAGGCTTGTTAATAACATAAGTTTGTTGACTAAAATGAATTGGAAAGGAAAAAGATCTCTTTCAAGGTTCTGACAAATAAAAGAAATGTGCATCACCGTGTTGTGGAAGAGGCTGATCTGCTTTTGCTCATTTCTGAAAATGGATGACGTGACGCACGATTTCCAACTATAATTTAATTGGATCCTCGGTCCCTGTTTTTGAAACTTTTGGGATTTGAGGGTAAGGGTTGTTCCATGGGTGGAAATTTGTGTTCGTCAATTAGAATGAAATTAACTTATTTCTCAGCTGTTTTCCTGGCTGATGGTGCTAGCCATTGCTTCTAAATTCATTAACACACTTGCTGCCTAGAGTGAGTTGTCTTAATTTGACATTAATGCAACCGTCAGCAGGGAGAGGTCTCCAATTTTCATATAATATGTATTCAAATTTCACTTGTGATCTGATTATGTTAAACATTCTTTTCTTCCTGCAGAATATATCCTTTATCATTTATTCCCTCCTGCTGAACATTCATTCCCTCCTGCTGAACATTCACTCCCTCCTGCTGAACATTCACTCCCTCCTGCTGAACATTCACTCCCTCCTGCTGAATATTCACTCCCCCTGCTCAATATGGTGTCCCTGCTGATTCACTCTCTGGCAGATCATTCACTCCCTCCTGCTGATTATGATGTGTCCCTGCTGATTATTCACTCCTCCCTGCTGATCATTCACTCCCTCCTGCTGATCATTCTCTCCCTCCTGCAGATCATTCTCTCCTGCTGATCATTCACTCCCTCCTGCTGATCATTCTCTCCCTCCTGCAGATCATTCTCTCCTGCTGATCATTCACTCCCTACTGCTGATCATTCTCTCCCTCCTGCTGATCATTCACTCCGTCTTGCTGACCTCCTGCTGATCATTCTCTCCTTCCTGCTGATCATTCTCTCCCTCCTGCTGATCATTTTCTCCTGCTGATCATTCTCTCCTGCTGATCATTCTATCCTGCTGATCATTCACTCCCTCCTGCTGATCATTCCCTCCTGCTGATCATTCTCTCCCTCCTGCTGATCATTCACTCCCTCCTGCTGATCATTCACTCCTTCCTGCTGATCATTCTCTCCTGCTCATCATTCACTCCCTCCTGCTGATCATTCACTCCTTCCTGCTGATCATTCACTCCGTCTTGCTGACCTCCTGCTGATCATTCTCTCCTTCCTGCTGATCATTCTCTCCCTCCTGCTGATCATTCTCTCCTGCTGATAATTATCTCCTTCCTGCTGATCATTCACTCCCTCCTGCTGATTTTTCACTCCCTCCTGCTGATAATTCTCTCCTTCCTGCTCATCATTCACTGTCTTGCTGACCTCCTGCTGATCATCCTCTCCTTCCTGCTGATCATCCTCTCCTTCCTGCTGATCATCCTCTCCTTCCTGCTGATCATTCATTATCCCAGTGTTCATGCACTCCCTCTAGCAGGAAATCCAACCACCCCTCCCAAAACAAAATTGCCCACCAGAAACCAATCTTCAAATTATTTGGTTCCCCTGCTGATTACAAAGCTTCTGCCTGCTGACTTGCCAAGTTGATCAATTTATTTTTGCAGCAGTTTGCACTTGCCTTTGACTGTTAAACATCTGGTTTAAAAAAAAAAAAAAACATGGCAACTAGAATAGTCAACCCAAATTGAGTCATTATCAGTTGGTATTAACTCACCAAATAGAAGATAGAGAAATGGGTATTGGTGGTTCAACATGTAGTTTGTAGATGTTGTAAACACTTAATAGTGAATGTAACAATATATTGATGCAATCTTGAAATATTTGTCTCAAGATTGCATAAGATATTGTTGACGTTGCTGGCATGTGGTTAGTGAGAATGGAATATCTGTCAGTTATGTCACCCAAGTTCCTAGCCTGGCTTGTATTTATTGGCAAGTAGTGGGTTAATCTATTCCTGGGTTTAGCTGCTGATGGTATATTCAATGTAATATCATTGTGATGCATGGTTGTGTGGAGATTTCCTCTGAAAACTGGGCAGACACCTTTATTTTTGTATTCATTTATTTAATTTATTTGTATATTTTTGGCATGATAATTACGTCAGATCCACAAGACTGACATCATTCACACTTTGGATTGAGAGCTCAATAATGTCAGGATCAATCAATATAGTGTTTCAATCAATGTTCGTTGCAATGTGAAGCTCAACATAGGATTGTACCAAGGGCTTGTATCCTCGATGCAGTAACCAATAACACTCTATTTCCAAGAGGATTGCACCTTCCATTTAGATCTGAGTATCATGGCACATTCATCTGTTAATTTGAAGTTTTTTTCCTGTCATATGTCATATATCTTGTGGTAACACATCTTAGACATGTTATAGACAAGAGGCAGATGGAAACTTTAAAGGAAGTCTATCCAAATTGTATTCATGAGTTTAATTTTGCGGAAGTTCGATCAGATTTCCTCTGCCAGGTGGCGCCAACATCTGCCAAGCTGCATCCTGTGAAACCAGCAAGTATGTATCAGAGGTATGACAGTTTAAATATCAATAAATTCTATCTAAAAAGTACATAATCGCATCCAGTAGGCAGAACATTCCTGAGAATAATGTATTTGTATGTTTTTGAAGGAAATTGGGGATAAGGTGTAACCCTTGAAAATACGCAAAAAATAAATGAATAAAAAATACTTGGAAAAGCTTGAAATATGCTGAAATATTGAAATATTCAACACAGATGGAAACAAGTCTTCTGATAGATTGAAACAACTTCTAAACAAAGGAAGCAGCTCTTGCAAACAAAATTGAGAATTGTGGTGTAAATTGCATGTATGTTGTGTAGCAGGCACATGTAGTGGATTTAAGGTATTTGCTATACCTGGTTATCCTGAAAATGTTGGATCTTCATCCTTGTTGTCAAATGATTTGTTGTTAAATGACCAGGTATTGCTCATCTATTATTGGCATTAGTTGAATTGTTTGTCCCCTCTCCAACTAAGTTGGAGGAGGACATTAAAATTGGCCCCGTCCATCCATGCATCCATCTGCAAAGCCCAAATTTTGCAATAAAACACAAATTATTATTCCAAAACTTTTATAAATTAAAATTGCCATTTTAGATAAGGATTTAAATGGTTTTTAGTACCATAAATCTTTGACACATTACAAGTTTTACGTGGGGGTACTTTTATACTTTGATCTTTGGTGGCTAGTTACATTAGATTATGTAACATCTGGGGACATATGGAGTATTGGATCTTTAATCTTTTGGTTGCCAGGCAATTATGAGTAAGTCAAGCAGAGATCAGACCCTGTCCTGATCACTGATGTTAATAATATTTCAATATTGACTGAAATAATATTGAAAGTTATTTTTTAAAAATCCAAACATACAAACAAACACACCAACACAATGCCCAGCCAGGTGACCTACTGACCTACTTTTCAATCAACAAGTAGGTCAGCTCTTGCTGGTTGAAGTATGTTGTGTACAATTTATGGCATTATTTAAGCATCTAAATAAATAAATAAACATATTTTTCACACACAAAGCTGAGGGGGAGTAAACATGTACTGTCTTTTCTTCCCAGATTGTTATTGGTTTTTTTGTACACTAAGTATCCATGGAGGGGGATACAGCCCGTCGGCTGCTGGTCTGTGTTGTAACCACCATACCCAGTGTGTCTGATTTCAATCATTTTCATTCATTAGTTTCTGTGTTTGCATACCCAAAAAATTAGATCATTTTTTTTACAAACAACTCAATTTTATGTTAGCTAATAATAAGGAAAAAAATGTAACAATATTTGCATAATGAAAGCAAATTAAATAAAAATAAATGAGAAATGGGTTTCACAAAATCATTTTCAAAATTGAGTTATGTTGAAGTTGTTTTCCTTTTTGTTTATTGTAGGACCTGCCACCGACGTTACCAGTGAGCAAGAAGTCAAAGAGAAGACAAGCTTCAGAATGTTCCAACTCTGAATGCTGCAACAAAACATAAAACCGTCGCACACTCTAGGAAATTGTATCTCTAGGAAATCAAAAAGAATATAATATTATTTTTTGTCACTCATTTCTGTTTAGAAGTTGGCTAGCTGAAAACTTAGGTTGGAAAATGATATCAGCCTGGACCATTCAATTATTATTATTTAATTTATAGAGAGGTGTACCCCACTTAATGTATTTATTACACACCTTTGTACCATTATTAAGACTTGACTTTAAGAGGATAAGGAAATCCTTGTGTGAAGTATTGATGTTTTTTTGTATGTTGAGTTACATTGAAAAGCATTGGGAATTAAGAAGAAATGAGCAGAATTAAGTACAATATATTACGTGAAATAAGTCAAGAAATGTTCGCAAAAAGGTTTGGTGCTAAAATAATGTGTTCTAATGAAATTGCAAATTGCAAACTGCATTTTACACTCCCTGGAAATAGGGATTGAGTTTATGATGGTGTGTTTTTTGTTTGAATTATATTTAAAAAAAAACATATTTCTGACCCTGCAAAATGTATGTGTGATAAAAGATGAAATATTTATTAAATTAACTTTTAATATAATAATACACTAGCAGTATTATGTCTTAAAACAAAACAGTCCATCCATCAAAATGTTCAATATTTGCATTTTTTGATGGGGGAAGGGGTTAATTCAATGTGATCTCTCTATTAAGGCACTGTATTTCATTGCTTTTATGTATTTGGTCTGTCCATCTGCCCAACTTGTCAACTTTTTCTTTAATTAATTGAGCGACTATATCAGAGACCGTTGAATCTTTGAGAAGACTCAAGTGAGCTGAACACAAGTTTGGCTTCACAAATTGCAAAGACAATCAAACATGAGCAAGTAGGATGACAATAAGTCAAGGTCAGATGCAAATATTTAAACTCCAAAAATAAATTCAGTATAATTTCTGCAGCTAACAGAATTTTGACTGTCTTAAGCAAAAAGAATTGAATTTAAAAATAAAAATATCCAAACAACTTAAGAACCGTGCCTTTTTAAAATATGTCTTTGAGATATCTAGTTCCACTTTTTTCTAAGGGTTGAAGGTACTATTTAATATTGTTAAAACATTTGCACTAACTAAGCTAATTTATTTTATTTAAAAAGTTCTGATTAACCAAATTTAGTTCCAAGCTTCTTTGATGTTAAAACATTTTGGATTAAAAAAATGAAATGGATTTGTACCCAATATCATAGCATTGTCTCCAAAAAAGACACTTCTTACTTGAGTATGATATCAAAAAGGTTTTTATTGAGACATACAGATGCTTTCCTACCAAATATGTTTTGATGCCAAAGAACACCCGATAGCTTATCTAATTAATATACATGTAGACAATAACATTTTCCCAGTTTTTCCTCTGTCATTCCATGTTCAACAAGGGCAGCTTTTGTAATCGACTTTAAGAAAGTGACCTAAAATCAATTTTACATTCTGCATCAACATGATGACATTTGATTTTGTGGTTACAAAATAAAAAAAAAAGATTTTGGTCATGGAGCGCATAGATTTATGGATATAAGTATAATGTTTTTTGAATTACGGATTAATAATATTTGATCAATACAAGAAAAAAAAATATTGTTGAGTATCTGAATATCTGAGATTTCATTCTGAGAAAGGCCATGAAAGGCTCAATGAGGAAATAGATTTAATTGCCAGACCAACACAGATCTATTTTTTAAAATGACACAAGCAGACACAGCTGCTGAACAAAATATTAAGAATTTACTTCCCACCTTCTTTTTGTGATTCAAAAATACCATGAGACTGTGATGATTTATAGCTATGCTGACATAGTCTGCATTGCATCTGCAGCGGAGGCTGCCATTTTGAATAACGAGATAAATATCAGCCATAAGGAAACAAGTTGGGGCTAAATGTAACATGCATTTTGATAGGCTGTAATTAACGTCTGCTCAAATCTGCTTCGGGAAGGATTTATATGATCATTTTTGAAGCAGTTAGCAGGCATTTCCAGATACGTTTCAAAAACACTCCAAAAAAAGCAATGATCAGCACAGTTCTGAGGCCAGTGGCCTATGTTTACATTTTCTACCTTTCATTACACACTTTACAGCGATCAATAGTATTTATTATTCCTCAGACCTATCACTGGATTTCATAAACAAATTTACAGCATAATATGATCTCCTTGTATTTACCTTTACCCATTTTTGAAAACATTATTTCCATGTATTTATGTTGCAATGTTATTTATGGCTGTTTCCCTCTTCTGAATAAATGTCTAATATGAAATTTGAAAAAAACAAAAAAACTAAAACAAAAACGAACATTTCGTGACCACTCTTCCAAGAGGAATTATATATTTCCACAAATTTATTGTTTTAAGCCCATTCTATTTGCAGTTTTCTTTTTAAATTCCCACACCATACTTTCCAAGCAGGAACACTTTTTGAATGAATACCGGTATATACTAAACAATAAATGCACTTATCATTAATAAAAGTTTACCCAATATATACATATATTTATTCATATATTCTACAGTTACTATATTAATAAATATGTAATTGATCGTCCTTAGATCACAATTTAAGCCTTAAAACACCATACATTTTTCTTAATATTTAAACTTACCTTATATTTCACTTTTCTGTAAAAAAATAGTGTTTATTTTTTTTGTCATGTATTCACAAATGGTATTAATATTCTTAATGACTTCACTGTTATCCTAATGATAGATGCCACTTGAATCCTAATTATTATTATCTTTATTACGTACTCAAGGTACACATATAAATACAATTACAATGATAAAACAATGTCCAGCATAAGAAGATTAATTTTGAATGTATTATTTTATTTGGCTTTTTTGTTGGGGGGGGGGGGGGGGGTTATTAGCTTAAATCACTGAATTGGTATGAAACACAATTACATAGGTTAATGTTATTTGTTAATAAATTAAAAGTACTTTTCAATAAGCTGATTGTGGAAGTGCACAAAAAGCTCTATGAAACTCAATCATAATAAAACAAGATGGTAACCTATTGGTTTGTCCAAAAAGCTCAATATTAATTTTTGTAAATAGGATTAAAGACAGTGATAAATTATTTGGTTGAAATGATGTATGCTCTAGCAGTTTTACAACCTTAAACCATCATATATATAGTTCACCAGTTATATGTACATATACATATGTAATTGGAATACCACTTGTGTCTGCATAAATTCTTATCCAATCAGATAATCCCAATATAAATATATTTCATCTGATTTATTATCTGATATCATTAGCTTCTGTGCCTATGGTCATAGAGTCTGATTTGCATCATGTACTGATGTCAAATTCAAGTTGTGATATATTTATATATTTAGATATGTGCTGCACAAATCAATATATAAAAAATATTAAATGAGTTTTTTATTATGTTGAGGCAAAAGGAAAGTTAACATTTTTGCTGCCACACTGTCATTATCACCAGTAAACTCATTATAAAATTTAAACTATCATTAAATATTATGTCCAAAATTTTAGATATACTGCCAAGTTAGAAATATTAACAAATGAAATATTCTGCATTTGTTGCATATAAGAGTGTCTTATTATTGGTTTTTATGGACTTGCATATCTGATAACTGTAAACTGGAGAGGCCAGCCATGAGCACAGACTTAGATGTAGCACAGACTGATATAAGATCCAGACAACATGAAGCACTGCCTGGATCTCCAGGCAACATGAAGCACTGCCTGGATCTCCAGGCAACATGAAGCACTGCCTGGATCTCCAGGCAACATGAAGCACTGCCTGGATCACCAGGCAACATGAAGTACTGCCTGGATCTCCAGGCAACATGAAGTACTGCCTGGATCTCCAGGCAAAACGAAGCACTGCCTGGATCTCCAGGCAACATGAAGTACTGCCTGGATCTCCAGGCAAAACGAAGCACTGCCTGGATCTCCAGGCAACATCAAGCACTGCCGGGATCTGATATTAGAATGAATATAATGAGTCTCGCCTCCCCTTAATACATTGCTTGTCCAGCTGATAATATCAGTGAATGTTATGTGCTAAGAATAACTGCTGATTAAAACATTAAGATTGATTAAGACAAATTTCCAGTCCTGATTATTGTTTTCATAATTCAAGCAAATCATTTGAATCACTCTCACATTGCTATGAATAAACAGGGTTATGCTGGTCCCAGCGTCTTGGGTCAGTGGACATATTGCTGATGCATTCAAGCTGGTTGAGCAGACATGTGACATGAAACTATATTGTAAAAAATAAACCTTCCCAAATGCCAGTTGCTAAAATATTTTTGAGCATTTGGCAAGGTTTATTTTGCCTCTATGATGTTACATCATTGGTGGGGTTGCTATGACAATAATCTCAGCCACAAATATGTCATATACGTATATACACAAATGAAACAAATATAAAGCTTGAGTATGCCAATATTATGTTCACTGGCCCAAATTATTCAGGAATCAAATGTGGCATAAAACATGGAGAATGCCATTTAAACAGTGTCTCAAATGAGCACAAGGCCCCTACATGGTAAGCTGAACATATCTTTCACATGGCTCTTTGATAGGGCCAGTCACAATATCTGATATTAAATAAAATGTCCAAATACATGTACATACAGCCAAAGATATTTATAACTGCATTTTAAGTGCATGTTTTGCATCAATATTTGAGGCAAGGTAGGTTAATAGGAAATGTAATGAGACTTAGACTTAAGGTAGAATGGACTACAATGCTGATAATTTCGATTGGTTGTATGAATATTAAGCAATGTCAAAGTATTATTGTACTTTCTAGGTAAATATATTAAAGTGACCATAGGTAATTAATGTGATGATAGGTAATGAATAGCATTCTGATTGTAAGGGTGTTCCTCAAAATCACAAAGAAAATTATGCACTGATTGATTTTGTGCTTTGACACTCTTCAGCAAATAGTTTTATTTTGGGTGCATTCTAAATTGTGATTGGCAGTGCATTAAATTGAATTGTTGTTTTGTTATTATGAAAAATCAACTCATTATGGCTTGAATTAAATTGTACGGTGGAGTGGCATTGTTTCAGTTTCAGTAATTTCCCTGCCATATCAGTACTACACATATCTGACAATTGACACTCTTTGTATACTACCTTTAAGATCACCAGATTGGAAATTAAAGCAAAAAACACACAATGTTTAATGAAATTCTATTTAATTATATTAATCATTTTAATATTAATTTTCATTTTGCTCCTCAAAAACGAAATGATGCCACATGCACAATATTAGAATTTTTTTTTTCACAAATATTGCAGGAAATGCAGATTTGTTACTTTGCAGATTGCCATTGGTTAATAAATCTCATTTGTATAAATGTATAATGATAGGTTTTAAAAGATAAAGATAAAAAGATAAATTAAATGGGTCTTTGAAGACTTCAAAGCATTTATTTATATGAGCCTGTCAGTGTTGAGTAAAGTAACACTCTTTTCTGCAGCTTTATATGTTCCCGACTATGAACTTGTAAACTAGATAAGACTATTGTACATTTTAATGATTTGTATAATTTAAGTCATTATTGCAACAGTGAAAAGTTAGACATGAAATAAAAATAAAGAACAATACCAATTAGTTTGTTGGAGTCATTTCACCAAATTGATATGTAATTTGGCTGGCCCTTATCACACATTTATTTTTATGGGAAGAAACATCCAACATCACTGCATTAACCCTTATTTTGTCAAAATAGGATCCTCTCAAATAAAATCAAAGAACATAAAAAGTCTTTGAAAAAGAAAATCTTTTGTTGTGGTGCAAATTTCTTTAAAGGCGAGGGGAATCTGGGGAAAATATAACACCATATAAAGTAACTTAAATCATTATTCATAAGCTTTTGAGAATTGCAAATAATTAAGACCCTCAAAACACCCTTTATGGCAGCCATGACACTTTTATCCCTTATGCAAATCACGGGAAATCATGAGAAAGTCACATTCTCTTTCTTCAAATAGTGCTTTCATTCAAGTCATTTTGAGAGTTTTTTCAATCATGATATAATAATTTGCCATGGAAGTTTAGAAAGCCAGGTTCTGAATTGTATACCAGGGAAGTGAGCAGAAACGTCTGATTTTTGTAGCAAAACACACAAATACAGGGTGGTCTGAGGTGAATGACAGACATAGCTGAAAAGGGCATGTTACAAGGATGGCATGACTGAAATTTGAATTTTCTGTCTGATAAAGCTGTTTGAAAAAATGGCTGAAAATAACAAATGAAGATCTCCTATTTCTAATTTGCTAATGTTTGAAGCCAAACATAAAGGTTTGAATTACACTTAGATTCTCTGGATATTTGGATGTCACATTCAAAAGTATAATGATATAATTCCTTGGTAATAATCTTTGTTTTTTGGTATTATTTTGAATTAACTTGCAAAGTTTTCATTGATTTTTCTTCTGATTTCAGGTTGTGGAAAAACATCGCAGTGTTGATGATGCCCTAGAGACTGTTCCTCCTCATCCGATGTGAAGCAGCACTTCTTCCTGAGAGGCAGGAAATAAAGAGGCCAAATATCATCATCTCATTGGTGTTTTAAAAAAAAATCATTTCGTTCAATCATCAATTAACAAAACAAAAGAGTTTTATAGTAAAATATTTAGTTTTGATGAGTTAAATTTGTTAATTGGATTTGTCAAGGAAAGTGTTTTTCTTATAACAGTGGGTACTATTAATAATTATAATTCTTACTGCTCGAGTGTTAAAATCTGTCTTGCATGGGTGAACTTTGTAGACCTGCAAGCTTGGCTCGTTGTAACAAATGCTGATTGACATATCATTTTCTTCCAATCAGTTTATTACAACCATTACTCTCTTACTATTCTTTTCAAGATTCCAAAACATTAATGTATTAATGTATTTCTTTCACAACACACAGAACAGTAGTCATGAATAAAATATGTTTAAAACAACAGTAGTCATCATATCAGCTGTCATATCTACAAATCTTACCCAGCATGCATTATATTTGACATGAGGGACACCTGGTGGAAGACAAATGTTGAAACTCAAACAGTGAGAATTGCCATGAAGGCTTATCTGCTTTGCACCCTAGGATTGAAAATATGATTTAAGTTTGTTTATAATAATCAATATACAAATGAAGCCTGTGACACTGCCAACTTTGTAGCTTGATATGTTATGAAGCTGAGTGTGATAAATGTAGTATTTTATAATTTGTGAAATGATTACATACTTTTAAATTAAAAGGTGTTTTGTTGAAAAAGTCACTTTTAGTTCATCTTAATACAGCAATCATACAAACAATCTTGGAGTGGGCATGGAAATATTCATACTTAACACAAAATGGAAGTTTTTGATTGACATACATTTTTGTCTTTGTTTCTTGAAAAGGTCAACAACATTTTTATTTATGTAAACCCCTGTTTCAAATATGGTAAGAATTTCATGAGAATGAATGTGTGTTTTAAAACTTGATGGTGGTTTACTTGGTTTTATCCTAATGAATTCAAATTCTTTAGTTTTAATGAATGGAATAAGCATGTCTGAAAAGGGTTGGGTGATATATATATATATATAATGTAAAAGAATGATGAATGAATATATTGTAAATAATAAACTCTTCAATTATTTAGCAAGATAATTCTGTCATGAACTTGTAAATAGAAAACATGAATGGATGAAAAAAGTATGTAGTTTTGTCAAGGATAGAAAAGTATTTTAATAATTGCATAATTTGTGATAAGGAAAAAAAGATATGATTACTTAGTTTTGTAAGCATATTTGTTAAAATATATGACATAGCATTGATTCATATAACGATACCTATTAATAGTTAAATTTGGAATGAAGTAAAACTTCAATATACTAAACATATGTATATATCAGATGCATAGTCAAGGGTAGTACCCCAGTATTTTTGTTGGACCTCTATAGACTTTAAAGACTATTTCCTTATAAATCCTTTTTGTGATATAAAATTGAAAAGGAGAAACATGTTCATCGTGAGACTAAATTTTTCTATACTGGAGGAGTAGCTCAGACAAATCAAATGTTTACATAGCATCAGGGATCATATTATAACTGTATGGAATTCTCTATACAAACAGTGAAAACATCAGGGTATATTAGTCATCATATTGATGAGAACTCATGATATGTGAATTAAGTCATATTTTGAAAGAGTGCATTGCACACTGATGCATTAACCACCACTCCCAAATGCTAAAGATTTTAGTTCTCAATGTTGAAAGTTGTATTTCATAAAAAAATGTACATACTTTAAGAAAAAATAAATGCAATTCAAATTTTTTGGGGTCACACATGTCAAAATTGTGTAATTTTGAGAGATTGTGTCAGTAAGATCATCACTGACCAATATTGATGTCACTGACCAATATTGATGTCACTGTGATTAATATTGATGTCACTCTGACCATAATTAATGTCACTGTGACCTTGTGTCACTGTGAGCTTGAGTCACTGTGACCTTGTGTCACTGTGATCTTGTGTCACTGTGAGACCAATATTGATGTCACTGTGACCAATATTGATGTCACTGTGATTAATATTGATGTCACTCTGACCATAATTGATGTCACTCTGACCTTGTGTCACTGTGACCTTGTGTCACTGTGACCTTGTCACTCTGAGACCAATATTGATGTCACTCTGACCAATATTGATGTCACTCTGACCAATATTGATGTCACTATAACTTGATGGCACTGTGACCTATTGTCACTGTGAGACCAATATTAAAGTCACTGACTGATGTTGATGTCATTATCTTTATTTCTTTTTATTGTGACAATCTATAATGCCATAAAGAGATGTGAAGACATGTCATATCATCTAAGTTTACAAACTTGAAAGATTTATCAGTCTTAGAAATGTAACTTCAGTGAAGTATTTTACACTGTAATTTAAGTCTGCGATAAAAATAGAGCAGTATGATTTTTGGGTATTATATAGCAAATAAACACGACTTCAGGGGTAAATCACAGATAAGGGACAGTCATGGGGTAGAATAAGGTTTAATTGGCATACCTGTGAAAACCTTAATATGTTTTGTATTGCCATGAGAATCATTGTGATACCTGTAGGCAAGCTGTGAAGCACAAAGATCAAGATGGCTGAATGTTAGTTCAATATTGCATAAAAATTTGTTTTGGACCTAACACATAATATTCCATAGTTGAGTTGTTGTACTTGAACAATTTGATGCTTACTTGTCATTTCATAAAAAAAAAAATTTGTCATTCATAAAAAAGAAAAACTGAATTTTTTAGTGCAGGAATATAGAGAAATTTAAGTGTACTAAATAGAAAAATATAATGTTACATTTTAGCAAAAAAAAGTAACAAAATTGAGAGGTTTTATTTTAGATGAGTTTGGAGGTTCATGTTGTGTTAACACTGTGTATCACCATTATGGTGTTGTGCCATTGAACATGAAAATAGGGGAATTTAATTGTGATTTAAGGTATTTTGAAAATGATATTTGTTTGTTAACTGTATATATATATTCTGTAGAAAAAACTCCCATATAAGTAGAGGTGAAACTATGACATAGTTTCTGATGACGAATTTTCCTACAATGAATCAGAAAAAAAGTTGAAATAAAGGAAAGGTTAAATTTAATGGTTTAGTTTATTGTTAGTAGCTGTGCTGACTTTGTTTGCAAGGCTTCTGCATTAAGATGGGGACACGATTCTGTAATACTAGTACAGTGTGTCTTAAAAGTATATAATATCTCCCTTGAAACTGCTGGCTACCCTATTTCTAGGCCGTGGACTACTATTGCAATGTCCCATCAAAACTATTGTAAATGACTTCCTTGTTTAGATACAGAAAAAATATCAATGTTGAGTATTTGAAAAAAAATATCAAATAGCAAAAATACCTTTCCCATAGCAAAGTATGAAGTGAAGTTTTTTGTAAATGCCTGTAAGAGTGCCACCTATTAGAAAAAAAAACACAACATAACATGGAAATACAGGAATGAGGCCCTTCAGCACAGTCCTTGTAATTAGCTTGATTATTTTTCTGATAGCATTGACAAAAGAGTGCCCACATTGAATTCATAAGCATATTGCCACAGTTGCTTGACGGCATATTACCTGTCAGTGTCTCTGTGATATCACACAATTAGAGAATGCAACAATTTTTGTGATTAAACCTTTTGTCACTGAATATTTCAGTATGCCCATCAAAACAATTTGTGATGATTTGGTGACAATCTTATCATTGTTTTCTTGTTAAGCCCATTTATTAAAAAAAAAATGCTTGTTCAAACAAAATACATATCCATACTTTTGGGGCTTAAAAAATAATTGGGTCACACCTGGTTTGAAATTAAAGTATTCTTGATAATATTTTAAAATGTTTGATATCACAAACTTCATGATCATGTTATTTATCACAAAGAGACCACATAATACCCCGAACCCCCCTTTGAATCAAATGGGACTTGCCACCACATCTGAAAGTCACAAGTGGTCCTGAGGCAAGATATTTTTGCTATATTTAAGTGGTGAAATTTAAAATCATCTTAAATTTTCTTTTTATTAATTTTCACAGCAGTGGTACTCATCTTTGCCATACCCCGAACCCCCCTTTGAATCAAATGGGACTTGCAACCACATCTAAAAGTCACAAGTGGTCCTGAGGCAAGATATTTTTGGTATATTTAAGTGGTGAAATTTAAAATCATCTTAAATTTTCTTTTTATCAATTTTCACAGCAGTCGTACTCATCTTTGCAATAATATTCTTTATTCCTCAAATTTAATTTCAACGAAAAACAATTAATGAAATTATTAAAAAATAATGAATAACATGAGGAAGGATAACCCATATGATAGCCTCCAGTTACGTTCTGCACAAGGATGTGACCCATTGTTTGACCTACATTTAACTCTATTTTATCAGATTATATCGCCAGCTACTAACTAATATAGTATTTAGAGAGTTAGTTCAGCTGAATGAATGCATACACATCATAAGAAAGCTTTACACAGGATAGGAGCTGAGGTTTCCATGGAAATGGCCAAACTCAGCTACTACAGTGGGATGAAAAAAATTGATAAAGAAGGTGAGTAAGAATAAGGCATATCACATTATTTTGACCAAGTCATTGATTCATTTGCCATGCTCCTGCTCAATGGGTAAAATTTAATTAGTTGTAGAAACAACCCTGCAAGGGATTTAACATTTAAAAAAGTGTAAATACCATATACATCGTACATTGATGACTATCAAGGTGAAATCCTTGTCAGAATTGACACATGATTTGCATTGATTGATTGATTTTCTTTTGTAATTTGCCAGAAAACATTCTTATCTGATGAATATTATTCCAGGCTCAGATATGTTTGTTGAATGTTTAATCTATTTTGTGTTGAAATTTATAGCATTTTTGTCATTAATGACTTCATTGTGAAAATGATGGACTAAATAGTCTCTATTTAGTCCACATGAAAACTTATTGAAACAGTTATAAAGTTGCATTATATTGAACATGTTCATTAAATACCCCAGATCATTTGAATGCCCCCTTAACAAAATCACACCAGACAGATATGTTAACATGTGTGTGTGAGTGTGTGTGTGTGTGTGTGTGTGTGTGTGTTAATGTGGATGTTAAAATTTTTGTAAAATGTTATGCCCCTTAATATATTCCATACCTGCATAGCATAGCATAGCATAGCATAGCATAGCATAGCATAGCATAGCATAGCATAGCATAGCATAGCATAGCATAGCATAGCATAATTTTGTGAATTCATAGTGACAATTATTTAAATGGGAAATCATGTTGATGAAAATAAAAGAATCTCATAATCATTGAGAAAAATAAAGGGCTCTAATTTGTCCACTTTTCAATATTGGTAATTTGTTAATTTGTCAATGAGTGTCATATATGAGAGCAATAATACAGTTATATTGCTCTCATGTAATATAAAGATAAATATTTATGTACTGTAAGAATTGTATGATCCCTGTTGTAATTTTTTAAAAGCAATGCCTGGTCCCAGATATGCGCAAAAAATCTGCGCAGTGGGCATAAGTGACGTGGTGGATCTTGCATCGGCCAATTTTGCCTGAAACCGAATATTTGAGATATTATAACAAGTTATGCACATGTTGAAGCGTGATAAGAAAGAAGAGGAAGAAGGTACGTAGTAACCAGTACATAATGTATGCTCAGAAATGTTTTATTAGAAGATGAGTCCTAAAATATTGCTATCAACGTCAATTCACTCAGCAAGTTTTAAGATTCGGACTGTCCCCTCTGTCCACATAGACACTATTCCCCCTCACGTTAAGTGAGCACTGAAGGGACCTGACGGACACAAATCCTCTGCATCCACGTTAATGAATAGATCAGCCCTCTGGAAGAAAAAAAACTTTGAGCTTAAGACAGTGTAAAGGGTCAGTAAAGTACTTCAGTCTCTGCTTTCAATAATTAAATTTAGAGTTCTGGATCCGGTACTTACCAACGACTAGCTCGAGGATCTCTAGCAGTGAATTTGCCTTTTGTTTATTTTGGGTCCGGCGGCCATTTCACGGCTAGAGAGAGATCGTCAAATTTAATCTGCCCTAGCGCAGCCCACTGAGCTGCGCGTTGTAAACACACACTGCAGGTGTCGTAATTACGTACTCACTGATTACATGGCCTGGTTGTTTGCAAAGTATAATCTGTTTTCTTCAATATCCAGTTGTAAAACAATAATTTTATTCTGTTTTAAGTCAGTTATCACACTTTTAAATGGAGAAGAATTTCAGCTTCTTCAGAATTGAAATGGCCGCCAATGTTAAGACTGGTTTAGACCACGTGACTCAATTTCACCCTCCACTTTTTGTTCATTGTGGGGAGTCATTTTTCACTGTCTCAAGAGTGTTTTTATCTGGTGATGTTTCCTGGCATTTTTACTGCTACAAACATTTGGATATTTCTTGTGATAAAATTAAAATTGTCATTCCTGATTTATCAGGCTTGTACACGTTTAAATGTTGAATTAGCAGGACAGTCATATTCTAAAATAGGTAAGGAATATTTGTGGTGAGGTTTCAATAAATGTCCCCCCAAGATTATTATGCAAACAGTGAATTTCCACGAAGAAGGCAGGAGAATGAAAAAAAACTGATTTTTTTACTAAAGTACTCCACGACCTAAAAACTGCCCCTAAGCTGCTCAAATATGTTTAAAATGCAAATAAAATATAGCAGAATATATCCTAAGGAAAGGGCTAGTTATTTAGGGAGTGGATGCCATGACTAACCAACGACCAGTTTTCTCCGATAAAATGGACCATGATTGTCATCCAGTCGGGCTTCAAGGGTTGTTTTTGGCTGCTGTAATCGGCAGGAATTGATAGTAACAGAAAACTTGTTGGGCACGAGTAAAAATGGATAATTCTGATGCGTATTTTTCAAAATGGAGATCGGCAATCAGCAGGATGCTGGGTTGTTTAACCCCTTAGGGACTAGGCTATCTAAATTTTGTTGATTGGCTGGACTAACCAATTTTTGTCTGGACTAGTGTATCTACACACTTAATTGATAAAATATATAACCATGGTTATTACTTGTGCTCAATGAAGTGCTGATGTCAAAAGTTCATGATCCAGTCAGTCTGACGTCATTATCATGATTACATAGAAACAAAGTTGCAGCCCAAGGGAATGTTACAAAATGACATCATCAAGCCAGAACAATAGGGACGTCAACGTCCCTCCCATCCGTTACCGGTGTTGGAGGTTGTCGTCCTTCCCATCAGTTAGGGGTTAACAAGAAAGTCTTCTTTATTTTTAAAGAACTGATGTAATTTTCTTATTGAAAACTATGATTATATTTCTCCAACCCCCAAATATCAAATGGCCTGGCCATATATCACGCCAAATATAGTTTGATAAGTTTGATTATGAAGCCCAAGGGAATGTTACAACATGACATCATCAAGCCAGAAATATAAGGACGTCAACGTCCCTCCCATCCGTTACCAGTGGTGGACGTTACCTTCCTTTCCATCTGTTAGGGGTTAACAAGAAAGTCTTCTTTATTTTTAAAGAACTGATGTAATTTTCTTATTGAAAACTATGATTATATATCTCCAACCCCCAAATATCAAATGGCCTGGCCATATATCACGCCAAATATAGTTTAGGATAAGTTTGATTATGAAGCCCAAGGGAATGTTACAACATGACATCATCAAGCCAGAAATATAGGGACGTCAACGTCCCTCCCGTCCGCCTGGCCATAAATCACGCCAAATATAGTTTGATAAGTTTAGGATAAGTTTGATTATGAAAATCAAATCCAGAACCCCCAAAAGACGTACTACTACTCTTGAAGGAAATGTGCACAGTCCAGAGTTCCACCATCCCAAACTCGCTACGGGAAATCTCTGATGTAGATACACCAGCCTTTGTCATCTATAATATATGGGTCTGGCCAAGTACAGGTTAACATCTGGGCAAAAAAATTAACAAAAACATACCTGTTTCTTAGCTATAGTATTCTAATTTCAAAACTATTTTATTTTTTGTTCTGCCTTAAGTAGAACATATTTAACAACCTTTTTTAGTGGAGCAATGATTTCGGACAGAATTCTTTGCCACAGTTGAACATTTGCCTGTGCAAATCGATTTTTATTTTTTGATGTTCATTATTACCATTTTAATATTTGTTGGTAATTTTAAGATCATGTTCTTGCTTGAACCAAATATTTACTTGTACCATTATGAGTTTCAGTCGACCTTCATAATTATTAATGGCATCTGTGACTGTATTGATTACTCAAATTACCAATTAGGGAGATAACTTCAAGGGCATTTTGAGTCAAGGATTTATGATTTTATAGAGTAATGGAAAAGCTGTGGGAACAAGCAATGGAGAGAACCACAGGAAAAGTTACAGATATAGGGCTGGGAGTATTTCCCCGCTCAGCATTCATGGGTATGATGCACGAGGCCATGTGTGGCCATGTTTGGAAGGCCCAATACTTAACAATTAATTGCCTGCTTCAATAGGAATTATACCCATTAATTTTTTTTCAGATTGCAGTCATCATGACACCAATATCTAAAATGTAATAAAAAAAGGATTTTAAGACCCAAATTTTCATTAGATAAGATATATTTTTGAAAAATTTTGGCAAAATTTCAATGATATAAATTTGAAATATGCAAGGAGATTATCTGAACAATGAAAGAAACAACAAATAGTTTTGATAATTAAACAAAAAATGTAAAAGTGATTAATATACTTCAATTTTTTCATTAAATCAGGAGAGAAAACCTTCCAAATTGTTACTCAAATGTTTAACTATATATTGGTAATCAATTCGTTTATTATTAAGATGTTATATATTGTTTCAATCATGTCAAAAGATAAATTCACATGAAATGATAATAATGGTAAATAGAATATTCAGATATTATGCTTTTTGCAGTGAATGCCTTATGCCAGAATGTCCTCTGGAGTTTTGCTACCACATCATAAGGTTTCCCCTGGTAACTTGTATGATTGGTTCCCCTTAGAATCACTAACATTGTCTCAGTTCAAGTTGCCTTCGTTCCCAATAATTACCAGTACAGATTGCTCTTGTTTCTAATCCAAGTTGACCTTTTGATTGGTTCACCATTTGTCAAAACAAACTTGTGTAATTCTTTTTTATGATATTAATATCTGCATGTATTTTATGCAAAACTTTCATTTCTGTAATAGATTATTAAAGAGATATTTGCTGATAATTTGTGAAAGATGTATATTTATAATCGTAAATAAATCTTAAAATAGAATGTACTCAAAAGAAGATTGTTTGATAAATCCAAGGAGTGTAAAGGTACAATTTAAGGTCACCTTGGAACTCCATTGAATATGATCATTTGTTGCAGTCACCTCAGAATGATGTCATCACTCCCAGGCATTCTCTTCACATCCAACTTGAGCTGCAGTTACCTTCAATTTTAAATTTTCAATAAAACAAATCATAACTTTGCAAATACTGGTCATGCTTTTGGTACAAGACAAACACTGATCAATATAACAATATAAAAAGGACCTTATGAGAGATTTTACATAAAAATAACATTCTTTGTTTTGATTTTTTAGGGGGTAGCAACCCTTTCTATAACCTCGAGAAAAGCTCTGTTCTGCAAGAGGTAAATTTTTCATACATCTTATTTCTTGATTTTTTTTTTTCATAATTTGTTTAATTCTAATTATATCATTGTAATTCATTGGATAATCTCCTCTGAGCTTATGAAATAAATTATTGTATGGCATGAATACAAATGAGATATAATGATACTGAAATTGTTGAAAGTTTTAAATAATTTATGATTATGTTTCAGGCTCGCACATTCAACGAGACTCCAATCAACCCAAGGAAATGTTGTCACATCTTGACCAAGGTTCTGTACCTGATCAACCAGGGGGAGCACATCGGCACCACGGAGGCCACAGAGGCATTCTTTGCCATGACCAAACTCTTCCAGTCCAAAGATGTATGTAACTATTTAGTATTTTATTACTTGGGGGCAAAAACATAATTTTGATCACACATTGAGGTGACTAAGTTAAGCTCACTAATAGCCATAGCCTGGAATTAATCAGGTCACACATAACTTGTGCAAGTCACAAAATGACCAAACATAACTTGTGCAAGTCACAAAATGGCCAAACTTAGGTTGTGCAAGTCACAAAATGACCAAACATATAGTTGTGCAAGTTGCAAAACGGTCACAAAGAAAGATGACCTTAACTTATCCCGGTCATGATTTTTCAGGACCAAATAGATGTTATTCCAAAATTATGGTCTTAAAGTTATGTTTAAAGCAGAAAATATTGTTTTGAAGGTGACATTGAGGAGGATGGTGTATCTGTGCATCAAGGAGATGTCAACCATTGCGGAGGATGTCATCATTGTTACCAGCAGGTGAGTGCTCACAGTGAGACCGTAGATCCTGGGGAAACTCAATACACTGCTGAGACTCACAATATTAAAATAAAAAAATAGAGCATTAACTAAATAATCATTTTCACCGAAAATGGTTTCAAAACGTTTTGTGGCAAAAATGTATACATATATACATATATAAATCTATGATTTGTGTAATTTTCTACAAATCCAAAAATAATGTTAAAGGCTCAAAAATAAGTTATATGGTAAAACAATTAACATATCATATTCTTAAAGAAAACAACAAATTATTAAACTTGAATTTGTTTTTTTTTTCAGTTTGACAAAGGACATGACTGGAAAGGTAAGGATCAGGAAAATATGATGACATTTTTAGCCTCTTATTTAAGTTGATGTGTTGTTGCTAATCAAATCCTTATATGAAAATCATTTAAGTTGACCATATATATTAACAAGCTTGAAATTGGTTACAAAATACCTCTACTTAAAGAAAGTGCTAACGTCTTAAAAAATATTATTTTTCCACACATCAGATTATATTCCAAAATGAAATCATTTGAAAACAAATTAAAAGAAACCATCTGCATTTTGTCAGTATTTTTTGGAAGATTATGATAATGATAAAATTAATAAGTGCTGATCCCAAACTTTGTCTGTTCAAAGTGATTAAGATATTCAGAATAATACAGACTAAAATGCTTGTGTTGAAACCTTTCAAAATACAAGAATCTTTGCAAGTGACAATATCTTTTAAATAATGAAGTAATCCGCCCTTTTAAATTGAGATACATTTATCATTATGTTCATGATTAAACAACAATGAATTAACATTAATGTTGTTATATTGATTGTTGGGAATTGAAGGAAAATAAGGTAAGATTTTCACAAGATTTGTGATGCTGGCCTAATAAAGGGGCTCTTAACATCTTAAAATGTGGCCAGTTGCCAGAATGAATTGGAAACAAATTATGGATAAGAAATTAAAGATTTTACATTCACATATTTTATTTTAATAAAAATCACCTTTGAAGTGTTTATGGCACAGTTATGTTTTAAAATGTTCTGGCATGTGGCAAATGAATAGGGCAAGAATTTGCTCACCACGGGTCTTTTAACAAAGTTTGGTAAATAACACATCTACATTCATGGTATGTGGCCATGGTGCAAAGAACAACGCAGGATATGCATTTATTCAAATTTCAAAAAGATAGACAGTCTTTTTCCAGGGAGTTGCACAAGCTGTATTTTACTTTTTGCACTAAAATTTTGAGATTTTTGTTTTCTTTGTAGGACCTTATGGTTTGTATTTTGAGCACACTGTCTATCTTTTTGTAAATATTACTTGATTCAACATCTCTGTATATCATGTCCTTGGACCAACATATAATTATTGTCTCACCTGCAGCAGCTGTCGGCGAGGCTTAATGTCACTTTTTGTCCATCTGTCCCTCCATCCATCTGTTTGGCAACATTTATAGCCATAAGCTGTGTTTAGTAGCTATTAAAAATGGAACTATTTTATTGGTGGGATGATATCTCTTGAGGAGAAGTATAAGTTACTGAGGTGAAAGTCATGCTTCAGTGAACAGTAACACTGCAGTGAGCACATTTTAAAATATTTTTGAGCAAAGAACTTTGATGTGACCGATAGGTATAAGTTATGCATCACAGAAGTTTGATTGTCACTCAGTTAATATGGGGAGAGAGAAAAATGAGGCGACAGGTGAGACCATACTGTGTATCTGGTATTAATTTGCTGTGCATATTCTCATAAACCTAATGCAATATATGAGGACATTCGTATTAGGAAAAAGGAAATACTGGTTTAAAAAAAAAAAGCTTAGCTTCATAATGTATAAAAAAAGTGGGTCAAATTAATCCTTTTCATTTATTTTTTATTCTATCTATTCACAATACTTGAAGTTTGGTCCTTCTTTGTCTCGAGGGACTACTTTTCGTTTTGTTATAGATCCTTCTTAACCAGCATTTAATCACCTGAATACTAGTTTATCACAAATAAAGAATATCACCATTCTATTAGAAGTCCATACTCCTGATCACGATTAACACAACTTGTTGCAGATGTCATTATTATGTCTATGATTTGGTGCAAGTGTTTCTTCTACATTATCATACCAATATATGATTCCTTAAAAATTACCAAATTTCTTTTAACATTAACCACTAGGAAATCAATGCTTGCAATCTTTGATCAATTATATTTTTCATACTTTGAATCCGAGTACTAATCCAAGTCAAATAATTCCTCACTCTCATATGCTATGTAGCAGTAAAAAGCTTTAACAGTTTTTTAATTTAATTTTTTTTCATTGATTTAAAGGGAGAGCTTTTTCTCACCTACTGTAACTAACTCAAGTAGACATTTATAACAAAGACTTTTGTCTTGTAATTTTAACAATCTAAAATCAAATGATTGCATCACACCTTCCTCAAGAATGATTTTATTAAGCCAAAAAAACCAAAACATTTCACCTTAACACACTCTCAAAAGCAAAATATAACAAACACAAAAGAGATAGGCTTTTTCAGAAATTGATGAGTATTTCATCATGTTTCAGCCATTCCAGTGTGGTCTTTGTGGAGTTGATGTTTAATGTGGTGCATATGTTATGTTACAGGAGGACCAGTTTAGAGCTCCAGCAATAAGAGCTTTGTGTCGCATCACAGATGTAAGAATCCAAATTCTCTGTTCTATTTTATGAATTTTTTGCTTGTAATATTAAAATATACATATAGTTCAATTTATTTTTCGTCTGTGTATGTCAAATCGACTTTTGACTGTAAATGATAAATTCTATAAATGACTGCTGTTTATGTTGACAATTAATCATTGAAATGTTTGAATAAAGAGAAGTAGAGGGAGTGGCAATAAGTTGTTTGGCTGTTTCAGGGCGCCATGTTGCAGTCTATTGAGCGTTACATGAAGCAGGCGATCGTAGACAAGGTGCATTCTGTATGCAGTGCTGCTCTCACTTCATCCCTGGTAAGCTGCATCCTCCCCTCAAAGATTTAATCATCCTCCCCTCAAAGATTTAATCATCCTCCCCTCAAAGATTTAATCATCCTCCCCTCAAAGATTTAATCTTCCTCCCCTCAAAGATTAAATCCCCCACACCTCAAAGATTTAATCATCCTCCCCTCACAGATTTAATCATCCTCCCCTCAAAGATTTAATCATCCTCCCCTCAAAGATTAAATCATCCTCCCCTCAAAGATTTAATTATCCACACCTCAAAGATTTAATTATCCACACATCAAAGATTGAATCCCCGATGCCTCAAAGATTGAATCCCCCGCACTTCAAAGATTAAATCCCAAAATCCATTCTGAGGTCTTTTTTCTTTCCACGAGCACCTTCAATACTAGCATGACCCAAAATACAGTATTGCTCTATTTCAAACCCCTCCCAAGATTTTATGCCCCATAAGCAGTGCATCTTTTATATTTATTGTTTGAAAATGTTGGTTGACCTTGTTATACAAGAGGAGGTGGTTTGGTTGTAGCATTTGAGCAAGCAGAGTCCTGATGTTGTGAAGCGCTGGGTGAATGAGGCACAGGAGGCTGTCAACAGTGACAATGTCATGGTGCAGGTAGGTGCTGCTCGCCTCACAAAGCTCAAACCAGATACATTTAATACAGACTAATTACATATTTATGTTAATCGTACGTCAATTAAATCAAGAATGGAAGAATTTGTGTTATAAATGGAAAGCTATTTATCGCTGATCCATAACAGTTGCACATTGGAGTTGCATGGTGCACCGCGCTGACACTAAGTGGCAGACCTGCTGTTTTCAATCTCCGTTTAAATATCTTTGCTCAAACTTAAGTCTCCATTCTTGTATAATTTTTTTTAGAGATGAGTTCTGGAACAAAATGATTTTTGTAATGCATTCTATAAGAGTTGTGCTTTGATTTCAGTACCATGCTCTAGGACTCTTGTACCATATTCGTAAATCAGACAAGTTGGCAGTCACCAAGCTGGTCAGCAAATTCACAAGACATTCCCTGAAGTCACCTTATGCCTACTGCCTCCTGGTGAGTAAACTACATTTAAGTTGTCAGAAAACGTTAAGCATAAAATTGTGTATTGAAAAAAATATATATATGTATTGTTTCTTCTTAAAGCTGGTGATTTTACATGGTTTATGCGATTTATGTGTCAACTTCTCAGAGGTTTTTAGATAATTTAGATAATTGAAAGCCAATCTTATTACATTGTTTTGCAATATTTTTTTTCTTCATAATACGAGTAAGGTAATAGGATAAATGTGTTGTTGTTTAGATCCGCATTGCCTGCAAGCTGTTGGAGGAGGAGGACGGTGGCAGTGACAGCCCCATGTTTGAGTTCATAGAGAGCTGTCTCAGGCACAAGAGTGAGATGGTGATCTACGAGGCAGCACACGCCATCGTCAACATGAAGCACACCACCGCCAAGGAGCTGGCCCCCGCTGTGTCGGTCCTGCAGCTCTTCTGCAGCTCCCCGAAGCCGACCCTCCGGTTTGCTGCAGTCAGGACACTCAACAAGGTCAGTCTCAGGAACGAATCACAAGTAAAATATATTGAAACTTGGTTAGTAATGCGGCAATAACAACTGGTGAGATGTATCAGATTTTAATTTATTTTGTCTCTATTATCCAAAAGTTGCAGTTATAAATTTTGCTTGTCTTTTTAGGCCTGAATGATAAAAAAAAAATTAGATTTACACAACTTGGTTATCATAAAAATTCAGCAAGATTGCGTTCAGATTTTTTTTTCCAATCTCTTTAACCAATGTTGTTAATATTTCCAAGATTGTTGATATACCCTGGGTATGATGTATACAGGTAGCGATGAAGCACCCGGCAGCCGTCACAGCCTGTAACCTGGACCTGGAGAACCTCATCACTGACGTCAACAGGAGCATCGCCACGCTAGCGATCACCACTCTCCTCAAGGTCAGCAACATGTTAAATTTTCCAATTTATTCTTTATTTTCACTGGCATACTTATCATTAATGACATGATCAGAGAAAAAAAATGTTAAACTATTTTAGAACATTAAGGTTCTCAATTAAATTTTTCATTATTTGTTAATTTTTTTAAATATTACTATTTTTCAGACTGGCAGTGAGAGCAGCGTAGATCGCCTCATGAAGCAGATCTCTACCTTTATGTCTGAGATTTCCGATGAGTTTAAGATCGTGGTAGTGCAGGCAATACGTTCCCTCTGCCTCAAGTTCCCACGCAAACACGGCATCATGATGAACTTCCTCTCCTCCATGCTCAGGGATGAGGTAATTGCCCATCTCATTATAAAAAAAATTTTTTTTAAAGGATATTTGTTACTTATAATTTTGAAATGCATTTTCCTTTACTTTTTAACCCAGCAAGCTGTATATTGTCAGTTATACTGCACCATGTGCCAAGTTTTATATTATAAGATTTGTTAAATAATAGGTACAAAATATCTGTTATTGAATAAACTTAATTTTTGATGATAATATTCAAGAAGCCAAGGACAGTTGAGAATTCCATTAACAGGCATAAAACTGCCAACTAAAGACTGCAATGAATTATGTGATTTATGTGTCAACTTCTTAGAGGTTATTAGATAATTGAAACGATTTAAAGTTATTAAAACTTAAATATAATATATCATGTTCTTTCAGGGAGGTTTTGAGTACAAGAAGGCAATTGTGGACACAATAATTGTGATCATAGAGGAGAATGCCGAGGCCAAGGAGGCAGGGCTTGCTCACTTGTGTGAGTTCATAGAGGACTGCGAGCACACCGTGTTGGCTACCCGAATCTTGCACCTCCTCGGCCGGGAAGGTCCACGCACGCCAGCACCATCCAAGTACATCAGGTTCATCTACAACAGGGTGATCTTGGAAAATGCAGCTGTGAGAGCTGGTAAGCTGGAATAGAAATGTAGATGCTGTTTAGTAGACAAGAGCAAAGCTCATTCATCATTTAATTTAGGAATGACAACATTGATATCCATTATTGACTGAATGATTTATTTTTTTAAATGCAGATACAGTATAAGTTGGAATATTTCAGTGCAGTGCAAACTTGGCTTGTATTTTATTTTTAAGGAAAGCCAGTGATTTATATTTTACTAGAGATATGCTGCAATAAAATGCCTTGCCTGGAAATATATCTGAATAAAAACAAACCCAAGTTGAAAGTCAAAATATTTTATTATAATCTCACTCTATGCCACAATTGTTTAAAATCATATTTGCACATTTAAAAAGCATTCTGTGAAAGGATTTCAATAAACTTTAATGATGAATATTCTTTGTCTATTTTAGCTGCGGTAACAGCCCTGGCCAAGTTTGGAGCTCACTGCGATGACCTTCTGCCTAGTATTGTCATCCTGCTGAGAAGGTCTGAGATGGATACTGATGATGAGGTGCGAGACAGGGCCACCTTCTACAGATATGTCCTGGAGGAGAAACAGAAAGCTCTTAACTCTGCCTATATACTCAATGGTAAAGAAAAATTGTTTAGAATTTAGTTTTTTTCTCATTTTTTCCCTTTTTGCTTGTTTGAAGGAAGCACAGCAGCAAGGTGCTATTTAGTCAATAATTTCTGTTTTACTTTATATTGAGATATTTAAGATTCATATGTGATTTCTAATATTACTAATAAATAATCCATTCATATTGATCACAGCTTCATAAGCAAAATATTCATTTCAAAATGTAAAATGATCAAGAGTAAAACTGCCCAATTTAATGACCCAACTGTAAAGTAAAGACCAATTATGTAATTTTTCAGGTCTCCAAGTATCGGTAGTTGGACTAGAGAGGGCGCTGCATAACTACACTATGGAATCGTCTGAGACACCCTTTGACCTCAAGACAGTTCCATTGGCTTCTCAACCAATCTCAGAACAAAAAGCGGGTAAGGTCCTCTTTATTTTTGTCCTTTTTTTGCTTATTTTTTATTATTATTATTTTTTTTTTGGTGTGTTTACCTGACTTATTTTGGGGATTCATCTGTCTCTTTGTCATTTGAGGTAGAACCCCAATCACAGAACTAGGCATGTAAAGATCAATCTATGTTTGTGTATTTCAGCTGTGGCAGGCCCAGCACCAGGTGAATCAATGGTGTCCAAGCCATCCCAGGACAAAGTGGCTGCCTCCAGACAAGACATCTATGCAGGTATGGACCCATATATATCTGTATCTCTATGTATATCTTGCTATCTTTATGCACACGCTAGTATAGAACACAGTTTACATAACCCAGAAATATTTGTGTTCAGGTTATATCCTGATAAATAATATTTCATACATTTCATATGCCCCCTCCAACCATACATTATCTTCTATTAACTAAATATGAGCAGTGAAAGAATAAAGAAAATCATTACATAGAGGAATGATATATATTCTTGCAGAGCAACTTGCTGCTGTTCCACAGTTGGCTAACCTCGGTCCACTGTTCAAGTCTTCTTCTCTGCCAGTGGAGCTCACAGAGTCCGAGACAGAGTACTATGTGCGCTGTATCAAGCATACCTTCCCACATCACATTGTATTCCAGGTGAGTACATGGTCAAAAATAATGATAACTTGCATGCTATTCAGAGTCAAAAATTTCACACTATTGTTTGGTTTTTTGTGCCTGAGTTTGGATAAAAATATCAAGTTGTACAGCAAATAGACATGTAAGTAATTTTTATTTCAGTTTGACTGTACCAACACACTGAACGACCAGGTTCTGGAGAATGTCACTGTTCAGATGGAGACCTCTGATGGGTTTGATGTGGTGCGATACATTCCTGCTTCCAGTCTGCCCTATGACAAGCCAGGGACCACCTACACTGTGGTGGAGATGCCAGAGGATCCCACAGCAGGTCAGATACCTCTGCTTACCAACACATAGACATACACAACACATCTCTTGACAAGCTTCAAAATATATCATATCAGTAGCCCATGAAGGTCTTTATATATAGGTTATAATTGGATCAAAGTTATGAGAGAAGTTACGGTTCAAAGACATTAGAGAAATTATTTCTATCATTTAGAAACATTCAAATTTATTAACCAAGACATACTGAGTATTTGGGCATTATGTGAATTTCCAGTAATAAAATCAGAGCAACTTGCCTTTTGAGTACTTTATACAAATTTTTAAGTATGATACCACAAAGTATAAGTACCAAAATATAAATGTAAATGACATAACACTAACACAAGTGTGGAGAATCAAATATGTCATCTGGAGTGAATTTTTTTTGTAGTTGTTGGTACATTCAGCTGTACACTGAAGTTCATAGTGAAGGACTGCGATCCTAACACTGGAGAACCAGATGATGATGGTTATGAAGATGAGTATGTGGTAAGTATATCATCTATAATTACATGGGGTATAAATCTATTAGGAAACCCACAGTGCTTATTAGGGCACTGAATGGGGCATTAATATATTATTAACATTTGCATATTTAGTGTAAACTAATGAAACCATGAGTATGCATGTCAAGTGTAAATGAAGGATGTGTAACTACTATGAATCTTGTAATTTGGTTGCATTTTTATCCTGGAATTCTACTCAAATGTATTTCTTGTCTTTACAGTTGGAAGATATGGAGGTGAAGGTAGCAGACCACGTACAGAAGGTAATGAAGCCAAACTTCGCTGCCTCCTGGGAAGAAGTGGGAGAGGAAAACGAACTTGAGGACACCTATGTTCTCTCAATGAAAACTGTGGAAGGTACGGCCATTGTAAAGTGAAATATGACTTTTAAAACACTTAATGTATGAAAGGATAAACTGTAGCTTCTTGAAGCAATTTGCAATACTCAACTTACTAAGAGCCTTACTAAAATGCTGAAATATTATAATTTTGCAGAAGCAGTTAAGAAGATAATTGACTTCATGGGTATGCAGCCGTGTGAGCGGTCAGATAAGGTCACTGAGGGTAAATCCTCACACTCTCTGTACCTGGCGGGGGTATTCCGTGGCGGATATGACGTCCTCGTACGAGCAAAGCTGGCCCTTGCTGAGGGTGTTACAATGCAGATTACAGTGCGCAGTGAGGATCCAAACGTGTCTGAAATCCTTGCTGCAGCTGTCGGTTAATTTTACAATGATTGTAAATTTCACATTGGATAAGAATGAACTATGATTAATATGGTAAAAGTTGGAATTTTTTTGTTGGTAATTTGTAATTTGTTCTGTGTCAAAAAATATATTGCATGGGTTATGCAGATAAAATACTTTAAAAAACTATCTCAAAGCAAATATTTCTCACATTTAATGTTTACAGAGATTTAAATCGATTAATAAATATATATCTCTTCTTAAATCACCCAAACATTTAATTGAAGATATTGCATGAAGAAATAGTCATCAAGGAAAGAAATTACAAAATCTGTAAAATCTGTAGATTATGAAATAAAATGTATGATTGTCATATTGAAAAAAAACCTTAATTTGTGACTTTTTATCACATTACTTGTAATCACAGACTGTTTAAAGGGATTAAGCAGTGATTTTGAAAAATACATCTAAGTATCATAATTTAATGATAAAGATATTTGGGCCTTTGATATTTATATATTGTTTTGGTTGATGTAACCCAATAAGTGTCTGTAAAACCTATTTGAACACGAACCTACCTTATAGCCCCCTTTTGAAAGCACGCTACTTTCTTGGTGTCATTTTTATGTGGAGTGTGATCATAGAGGCACTGAAAGGTAAAATGACGTCAAGAGTATGGCAATATGCTTATGATGCCAGGAAACGTATTGTCCTTTGAATAGTGCCAGTATGACGTCATACAGTGCCACCCTGCTTTGAGCCTCATTTGAGGTCAAATAAAGTTCACGCTACCCATGTTTACCCGTCACGTGCAGCATATGCGTCAGACAGACCTCTGCTGGGAGTGCAACTGATATGTCTCTTAGCAACATATCTTATTATGTAAATATGCTTTTTACACACGAAAGAGTTAGTGCTTAATACCTTTAATATTGCCAACCCATGCAAGCACAGCTTTTTACAATCCTTGATTTTGACAGGTATAATGCAGTATACAGTTCTGTACATTGGACCAAATAATTACTGAAAAATAAAAGCCCCCAAATTATATAAACCCCAATTTTTCCCCCCAAACTGCCCACAGCCCTCACTTGATGAAAATTCCTTTCAAAATGTGGGCAATAACTGATCTTTCTATCTCTGGTGGGCGTGTCTGGGGCATGTCAGGTGCTTGTTATAATCCAAAAAGTATTTACATCCTCGTACTGATTAGTATTTTGGTAAGAATTCATATACTGTTTATATGTCAATGTTAGACATTTACATAAAAATCAAAAGGAAAATTTATTCAACACCAATGCTATTTTATTTTCATACCTTCATTTCAACTGGATATTATTACAAATGGCTTGAACCTTTTCAATAATAATGGATATGTATAAAAATAATTTCCTGACAATCCCCAATATTTAATTTATGGAGGGGTTGGGGTAAAATGTTTCCCATCTCAATAATAAATGTATAAAATATATTAAGTGTGGGTCACGAACTACAGCAGTTGTTCATAACTCTTCATAACTTTCCATTGGTCATTTATCAGAAATACATTTATTTCTCCATACATGCACACTTTCGTGATGACTAATTAACCAGTTACTGAGAAACAGTTTCCAATAAATAATGGACTCACTCGCTCAATCAATCAACCACTTAAGCTGTTATTTTTTTTAATCTGTGACTGCTTGGGCTGTCATATCAAAGACTTAAAGCTTTCGTTAAATGAGGTTCAAGCACCTTTTCCTTGCATAGTATACATGTTTATACCCCAAACTGTGATCAAAATTTCTTGCCCATCATATTTCCCCTACATAAATGTCTGCCATTTGATCCAATCATCCATCAGACATTTTGGTAACAGATTTTGTTCAGCTGACCAGTGATCTTGTGCAAACACCTGGTTAGTAAAGTCTTGCTAACAGTGGGGCACCTTTAGATTGGGACAATGGAATAATTTGGCTTACAGAACCCTGTTTGTCCATTAATGTTTGTCCATTGGTACAGGCCTAACACCCTGACAGACCACAATAGAGGTCACATGATTGTATACATGTGGCCACCTGGTGGTTAAAAGAGTACAGGCAGTACTTGGCCATTTCAACAAAACACAATGATGTATTTTGGCTGAGTTTAGTGAGATGGCTTGCTTGTATCACAGTTTCATGGCCACATATCATTTAAGCATACCCCAAACCTCTGTAATATTGCCTGTGACCTATGTGGTTTCATGAATACTTTAATCTATCATATGTACCACACCAGGTCTTGTCATGAAATGACTAAAATAATGTCAGAAGTGTTGCTAAACCCAAACAAACAAACTCTACACAGTTCGTTTTCAATTCATTTTCGATGTACATGCTTTGTAGTCAACGCAGAGAAAAGGTTGCCAAATTAAACATTGAATTTGTACTCTCTTGGCTCTCTTCCCGAACCCGCATGTTGAAATCAAGTGCACCACCAACAAGCTGACAGGTGTTTACATCCATTGCGCATGCTCGTGACCTAACCGGAAGCCATTGACGAGCGTCAAGAGTGGGCAAAAGTTTGGTAAACTTTTTGCTTTTCTCGCAACAAATGTATTTAGAAGGTAGGTTACGTACTAATCAAATTAAAAAGTTATGTATAACTTATCTTTGTGTGAATCGAAGTGTATAATTGATTGATATCCATGTCGAAAGTTCACTAAAACAGCGAGAATGTTCCCAAGTTGGTGACCATCAAACACCCCGGGGAAATAGGCGAGCTGCGAGTACCGTACGGCTGGGCAGGTATCAAAGTAATTCCAGACAAAAAAAGATCATATTTTCTGTGTTTTCTCGGGAAATAATGTGTTTGCTCTTCACAATTAACCTCAGAAAATTTTAATAACCCTACAAGAACATATACGAGTCAGATATTCATAAAAATCTGACAGTCAGGAACTTGAAGTCTTGATCAGCTGGTGATGTTTGCCTGACTTTACTTTCGAGTTACATGGTCTCGTCCAAGTGGTGTTGAGAGTGAGAAGTAGTTTCAAATGTCTAATGGGCCGATTGTGGGATGCATTACTGCCCCATTGGAAACAATACACCGGAACTACACAAGCAATTGAAAGTGCACAAAAAAACTCTAAAATCCAGTCATAAACAAGAAAAAGTAATGTAACACGGATGGGAAAAAATGATCAAACAAAACAAAAATTACAACAAACAAAACAAAAATTACAATAAACAAAACACAAATTACAATAAACAAAACAAAAATTACAATAAACAAAACAAAATTACAACAAACAGAACAAAATTAAAATAAGCAAAACAAATAAATAAACAAAACACATAAACACAAAATGAAACAATCATTGCAAACTGAAAAGGGAGTTGAAGTTATCTTTGTTCATCTTTTAAAAACATTTAATTTGGTATGTGAACAAATATTCTAGCACAACTGTATGCAAAGCCGAGACAAATCATTGCTGACAGGCAGTGACTGTCAAAAAAGGATCTTTCTGTTAAAATAACTGCTCATTTAATCACCACGCTTTATTTTTAGAAATACCAAATAAAGATGCATTATCTGCACTTCTAGGGGATCTCCATCACCTAATATGGGTAAGTTTTTCTTCCAGCTGGTAATAGCAACCATAACAAAGATCTATATTTCAAAACAAATGCAAAAGTATTTAAAACATTAATTTGAAATTTTTCTTGTATTTTTGACACTAACTTCTAAGGGTGAAGACAGGAAAAAAATAATTATTTGTCTGAAAATTTAACACACAAGGAAACCTTGTAATGAATTCAAAATTGTTCAGTTTTTCTTCTTTCCACAAAACTTATTAGAGATATGTTTTTAATAATTATGTATCAAATGTTTTCTGAAATTAGATGTTGTTGAGTATCTTACTGTCCAATTTCTGAGAATTTGTTTTGTTTTAATCCCTCTAATTCTTAGATAAATTCTTCATTGCAGGTATAACCATGACTGGGCCGAATATGATGCTCATGGTGCTGGCATCATCATTGGTGCTGACACCTAGTGGATTAAGCGCAACTAAGGTCGTTGCATTCTTCAGCACAGGAATACCTGACCAGCCATTCCAGATGATGGTGCGAGATAAAAAATCTGGACATATGTATGTTGGTGGGACAAATCGGCTTTTGCAACTTTCAGAAGATTTGGAGTTGTTGCAAGAAGTGGAAACAGGACCAATGAATGACAGCAAGTACTGCCCGCCACCTAGTGTCAACTGCACGTGTCCTTACCTCAGTGGTGAGAGCCACTTATGTGATAAATACAACAAAATTCTCACAGACAGTATCACAAAGGCGCTGGTGATAGACAGTAGTGATCGTAAGCTTGTTCATTGTTCATCCCTCTTCCAAGGGTCATGTGAGAAGATGTCGTTGACAGATCTCACAATCAGGGAACCAATCTATGACGCGGTGGTGTCTCCAGATCCACATGTACCTGTCAGCATGTATATTGGTTTGGGCCCTGGTGGCTCCAAAAATTTATATATTGGTTCATCGTGGAGTGAAAAATCTCAATATAGCAATGCTTCATGGGCCAATGTCCCCCTAGTTTCAAGCCGAGACACTCAAACAATGGAAATCGCAAAGCAATCAGAGCGTGGAAAAACTGCATTGTACATGAAAGAGGAGTTCAGAAAGAATAAATTTGTTGTGTTGTATAAATATGGATTTGCATATAATGGATTCAGTTATTTCCTCACAGTGCAGAAGAAAGGGAAATCTTATGAGTCTCGCATTGTTCGAGTTTGCCAGAATGATCAGTGGTTCTATTCATATAATGAGTTAGAGTTGCAGTGTGGTGAGGCAGGAGAAGATGGTCATGCTGTCCGCTACAATGTCCTAATGTCAGCTCACCTCGGCAATGTTGGAGGAGATTTAGCAGAAAAATTGGGTATGACTGGACCCCAAAGAGCATTGTTTGCAACCTTTGCTCAAGGATACGAGGAATCCAGCATCCCCATGCCGAGCTCAGCATTGTGTGTCTACAGCATGAAGAATATAGAGCAAATGTTTGCCACACTCGTGGGTAGCTGCTTTGGTGCCCAGGACACTGCTCAGATAGGTCCCGCCCACATCGCAGACGTCACAGAATGCCAGCAGCTGACTGTGGTAAGTTTCATATCATGTATTTTAAATGATATATCAAATAAATACTATCATTGAGTGTCAAACTCTTTCCCTTTGATTTAACTGCATTGGAAACTGGAAGCTAGGCATCGACCAAGAACCATAAAAAAAACTGACATTGAGTAATTGCTCACCATGACTAATCAATGAGTAAGGCTCAATTTTAGCAAGGCTGACTATGTCAACATAGCTTCTGCAGTGAGGGTAGAGAATTGTCTGTCATTCTGTCTGTCCGTCAACTTTGATCTTCTCTGAAACTACTGGGCAAACTTTTTATTTATTTTGGGCAAATTCTTTGTATTTTCCACGAGGCTCAGATTTTACCCATTTTTAAATAACAACTCATAAAAATTGAGATTATGTCAGCAAAAGTTCGGCAGGTATGGGGGGGGGGGAATTTCCATCCTTCAATATGTAACATGTATGCATTTTGATTGGCTGGAATTATCACCTGTTCAGGTCTGCTAGAGGAAAAGATTTTCAACTTGTCAGGAAAAAATGTTTGAAGCCATTTAACCAGGGCAACAAAGGACAATTTTTTAAAAGTTTTTTTCTTCAGTTTTTTTCTCCAATTTTTTTCAGATCCTTATCACTTACACAGCACTTACATACTCTCTATTGTTACTATTGACCTACATTTGAACCAGTGTTACTTCTAACCTCTGACATAGCTGGTGGTGGTATTGAGTGTTGTATAAAGTAAAGGCATTTAAGCAGCAGCTCACACAGTGTGTCCCCCTCCATGCAAACTTAATGTACAATGAAGCCAATGACAACCCAGGAAGAAATGACAATATGTGTGGTGTTATTCAAAGCTTACTGTAGAGTATGTTGTTATTTGTAAATTGTATTCAGGTCACTGGCATGGAGATGGGGCAGGGTCTTGATATTTAACAGGGTCTAAGAATTAGATCAGAGAGCAGAGTAAGCACACTTAACAGCCTTTGTCATTAGGGCAGATATCAACCAGTGCAATGTATTTAATATTAAGGAATCTGGCTTCAGCCATGAATACTTAATATTATTGTTGACACCACAGATAATTACAGTACCAATTGTGACAATCATCACAAGGTATCTAGTTTTTAATTGTTATGTTATTAACTTGAAGTTTATTGCTGTACATAATAAAAAGAAAGTCATTTTTAAATATTGGGGCACTAGCCTTTTTCTACTCACATGTGGCAATGTACTTCCTTAAGATCTTTTTTTTTTAATGTCATCAATCATCTATTTAGTCGTACACAAATATGACCAAATGAGCCATGTTATAGCTTAGCTTGACCAATGAATCCAGTCTTTTTCTAGTGCCATTGTCTCATGAAACCAAGTGAAGTCTTGTAATGGCCTTGCCAGACCTTAAAGTAACAGGTTAGGGTTATGCATGAACAAACAGATGTCTAACTCACAAATTATGAACCATAACTCATCATGCTCATCAGTGTTCTGTTGGCAACTGTATAATCTCCCCAAGCCAATACTGGGCCATTTTCAACATCCTGGTGCTACTGACCCTGAGAACCAGAAGGAAAGAAGCATTTAAAAGTCTTGCCCAAGGTCTTTTCCTTTCATCTCTCAGTCATTGTTATCATCATGTTTTGTGGAAGTTAGTTGGGGGGTCTTGGTGAAGCTCCTGGTACATGCAGGTAGTAGGCGTGAATGGGAGCAAGTGATATACGGTGCACGTTATTGTCGTAACGCTCAAACCCATGTCCCAGCTCAAGTAGAGACACTCAGCTTTAGCAAGTGCTACACACTGACAATGAGCTTATTATCAGTTTAGGCATAGCACCCCATATTCGAGAGAAAATACAGAGCTTTATACAAATATACCATTTGGATGTTAATGTCTGCTGTAGAATTCTGCTTTTTGACCAACAGCCCCTAGGCTATTTTAAACTTCCCAGCAATTGAAATTGGGAGGTTGTCATTATCTGGTGAAATAATCTAAAGGTAAATGGCACACCAAATAACATAATCAAATTGTGAAAGAAGGATATTTGATAAATAATTCTCTGCAAAACTTGCACAGAGTTACCAATGCCCCAACCCCTATAATTTTGCATAATTAAATGTAACGCTAGTCAGTCATTTAGCCTGCATTCATAAAAAGTGTTTTTAAACATCTATTACCGTATTTACTCGAGTATAAGTCGAGGTTTTTTTCCAAAAACTCTTAGTTAATGCTTAGGGGGTCGACTTATACACGAGAGCAACCTGTGGACGAGGATTTACGCCAAAAAATTACGACACTATGAGTTTTCATTACGAACATTCTTATTTTCGAAAAAACGAATATCGGACATAGCGGGTCGGTTTAACAGTCTTATACTCGAGTAATTACGGTAAAACGTAAATACGATCTTCATATTTTCGAAATAACGAATATCAGTCGCAACAGATTGATTTTAATTGCGTTTTAAATGATAAAGAAAGGTATTTACCCAATATTACTGGTCTATTATTCGAAACGCTTTGTTTTGACTTTGTTCTCACTGATTCCAATTATCAGCGTTCACAGTTTTGCAATACGTCTTTGTTTCCACTGCTTTGAGTCGTGTCTTCCCGCTTGGAAAGAAATGCTTTCACACGTGGATCGATTTTAATTGCGTTTTAAATGATAAATAAAGGTATTAACCCAAATTGTTCGAGAACAGAACAAAACCATCAATCCATTTAAAACGCAATTAAAATCGATCCCCGGGTGAAGGCATTTCTGTCAATTTCTTAAGATCGTCAACACGTGGTCGCAACACGTGGTTGCAATTTAGAAAGGCGGAAGTGACGGGAAGAGGCACTTGTTTTTAGCGCGAAAACGAGTTTGATATTTTAATTGCATTTTAAATGATAAATAAAGGTATTTACCCAATATTATCACAAATTATGCTTCGCAGGTCGAGAGTTTATCCATGAAGTAAAACGTAAATATCATGTACGTGACGTCCCGTTAATTCACGTCTGCAACACGAGGAGAAGCCAGGGATCCATCATTGCGCAATATATTAATATTTCAATGCGTGTTAAGTAGGCTCTGATCGTTTTCGCGCCAAAAATAAGAGCTTGTCCCCGTCACTCCAGCTTTTTAAAATGACGACCTCGTATTGCGTAATGCATGTTAAATGGATGAATGGTTTTGTTCTGTTCTCGACCTGCAAAGCGTGTTTTGTGTTTATATTGGGTATATGATTTTATTTATCATTTAAAACGCAATTCTCCTGCAAATCTGCAAAGTCAATGATCACATGATATGTGAGTCACGTGGCCAATCGATCCGCTACGTCACGGACATCGTATTTGAAAAAGAAAGGTATTTACCCAATATTATTGGTCTATTATTCGAAACACTTTGTTTTGACTTTGTTCTCACTGATTACAATTATCAGCGTTCACAGTTTTGCAATACGTCTTTGTTTCCACTGCTTTGAGTCGTGTCTTCCCTTGTTGACAGAAATGCTTTCACACGTGGATCGATTTTAATTGCGTTTTAAATGGATTGATGGTTTTGTTCTGTTCTCGAACAATTTGTGATAATATTGGGTAAATACCTTTATTTATCATTTAAAACGCAATTAAAATCGACCCGCTAGGTCTGATATCCGTTATTTCGAAAATACGAACATCGTATTTACGTTTTACCGTATTTACTCGTGTATAAGACGTCTAATATCTTATATCGTAAGCATATTTAAGTTTCACTTTTAAAATGACCGCCAAGTTTCAGCTGAAGCTTGAATGGTAGCAGAGCCGATATCTCAAGAAAAACCAACTCGACTTATATTCGGAAATTGTTTTTTTTCAAGAAAAATAACCTCAATTTTGGGGGGTCGACTTATACACGAGTCGACTTATACACGAGTAAATACGGTAAGTCCTGCTTGAATATTGCCAGACAAGTTTATAAGATAAGACCAACTCACTGACTGCTCCATGCATCTCGCATCATATAAGACACATTGTGACTCCTCCATGCATCTCATATCATATAAGACCCATTGTGACTCCTCCATGCATCTCATATCATATAAGACCTATTGTGACTCCTCCATGCATCTCATATCATATAAGACCCATTGTGACTCCTCCGTGCATCTCATATCATATAAGACCCATTGTGACTCCTCCATGCATCTCATATCATATAAGATCCATTGTGACTCCTCCATGCATCTCATATCATATAAGACCTATTGTGACTCCTCCATGCATCTCATATCATATAAGACTCATTGTGACTCCTCCATGCATCTCATATCATATAAGACCCATTGTGACTCCTCCGTGCATCTCATATCATATAAGACCCATTGTGACTCCTCCATGCATCTCATATCATATAAGACCCAATGTGACTCCTCCATGCATCTCATATCATGAGCCTTACTGACTCTAATGTACTAAATCTGTCGTTTCCTTTTACTGATTATTTCTTGTATCTGTATAGCATCGTTTATCATATTCATTCTTTCTTTAATTTGATCCCAGATTTGTTTTGCGGCTTATAAATTGTTTTTCCCATGTATATAAATGCTTGATGTGTTAGTCTAATTTTAATTATTTTGTTGATTTGCAGGCACCAGGTATAACCAATCGTTACTGTGGTGTTTACGGCACAAACCACCCCATAGAGGGCGTTGGTGTAGCAGTGGACAGCATTCAGCGTTTGGAGTTCCCGGGGACACTTCTGACTGCAGTTGTGTCGGATCTTGTTAATGGCAAGACTGTCGCATATATGGGCTCCAAACAAGGCCAACTAGAAAAGGTCAGTGAGAGTTTTATTAAGCAATAAAAAGAATAACAGATATTTAAATAATTTGTCAATGACCATGCATCTTTCCAGGAAGGAGGCTCTGTCAAGTATAACAGATTTTGTTCTCATGGTTTTCATTGGTTTTGATGACAGAGCTGTTTTTAGACAAGTCATCTCGGCACATGTTAAAAGTTAAAAGAAAACAAAAATGATACCCATGAAAGTTGACAGAGCAAAATGTTGTAGGGAACAGACCTGATATTCTACTTATTTTTTAAATTTATTTTTCATTTATTTTCTCAGTCTCATTTACATAATATTATAACCAATGACAACAAATGAAAGAAAGCTTAAAGGAAACTGTCATATGTCTGTCATAGCATTGCCATTGGTCATTTGCTATTTGTATATAATATATGATGGACTCTATCTTGGAAACACGAGGTCACGTGTTTATAGCATATTTACATATCTTTTTTACAGGAAGTTATTTTACAGACAGTTAGGTTTCAGAAAATGTTTCGGAGGGTTTGAATTCATCATTACATATATGTTACTCTGCTTCTTACCTGAAGGGAATGCAATATTTTTACTTTCACTTGATTCGTAGGATGAGAATGATTTCTAGAATTCAAGATATTGTGTGTGATAGGAGAAAATACACATTGAGTTGTAAGCACTGAAGGGATGGAGGTCTGAGTCCTCAAATAGTCAAGAAAAAAACCTCAGCCATAAAGTTCTGTTGAAAAGTTATAGCTGACAACAAAACCTCATAACATAAAGTACTGCGAGGAAGTAATAACTGAGAACAAAACCTCATAACATAAAGTACTGCGAGGAAGTAATAACTGAGAACAAAACCTCATAACATAAAGTACTGCCAAGAAGTAATAACTGAGAACAAAACCTCATAACATAAAGTACTGCCAGGAAGTAATAACTGAGAACAAAACCTCATAACATAAAGTACTGCCAGGAAGTAATAACTGAGAACAAAACCTCATAACATAAAGTACTGCCAAGAAGTAATAACTGAGAACAAAACCTCATAACATAAAGTACTGCCAGGAAGTAATAACTGAGAACAAAACCTCATAACATAGAGTACTGCCAAGAAGTAATAACTGAGAACAAAACCTCATAACATAGAGTACTGCCAAGAAGTAATAACTGAGAACAAAATCTCATAACATAAAGTACTGCCAGGAAGTAATAACTGAGAACAAAACCTCATAACATAAAGTACTGCCAGGAAGTAATAACTGAGAACAAAACCTCATAACATAGAGTACTGCCAAGAAGTAATAACTGAGAACAAAATCTCATAACATAAAGTACTGCCAGGAAGTAATAACTGAGAACAAAACCTCATAACATAAAGTACTGCCAAGAAGTAATAACTGAGAACAAAACCTCATAACATAGAGTACTGCCAAGAAGTAATAACTGAGAACAAAATCTCATAACATAAAGTACTGCCAGGAAGTAATAACTGAGAACAAAACCTCATAACATAAAGTACTGCCAAGAAGTAATAACTGAGAACAAAACCTCATAACATAAAGTACTGCCAAGAAGTAATAGCCGAGAACAAAACCTCATAACATAAAGTACTGCCAGGAAGTAATAGAAGACAAAACCTCATAACATATTTAGTATTGCCGAGAAGTAACAGCCAAGAACAAAATCGCATAACATAAAACTCTACTGAGAACAAAACCTCGTAACATATTTAGTATTGCTGAGAAGTAACAGTCAAGCAGTGGGGCGGAGAGAATGTGTTGTTGTCTGAAGGGATGTGAATCACATGGATACGGGCTTCACTGGAATGCAATCATAGACAACTCACTGGGCAAAATCTCAGTACAAATCCACTCCCAGTTGACAGGCTAGGATGTGCCTCACTGATAGTTGCCATGGAAACGTGTTCATATACACCAGATATGTTTTGTCAAGAAGCCGCCGCTGAAAAATGATCAGTAGATGCATGGTATATTGTGTTGTATTTGCTTAAATGTGGGTACAGACAGGTGATATGGAGAAGACGGAACTTTGAGGTGGAGATGAGGAGGAGGGTGAACATCATAGGCTTCAATAGAAGCAGTCGCAACCAGGCACACGCAGGTTCACCAAGGTTATATGTTGGGTGAGCCTATTTGGTCATCTTACTTTTTGTGACAGATTTGAACAACTTTACTTTTGAATTAATTTGGCCCAGGGCCCGGGGCTCAGGGACAGATTTTTTCATAATGACATTTCTCTGGAAGTTGACATTACATTTTAATTTGTGATTATTTTTTTTATGTCAATATAGTTACATCATTCCCTCCATTTATGTGACCAAAAAATCATGATGCATTTGATGACATCAAGATTTATACGACACATGACTGCATGTAAGTTGATGTATATTCACAGATATTTATGGAGAAGAATTGAATCTAACTAAAAATAATGTTAAAATCTATTGCGTTTCTGTTTGCTTTTTATGCAGAGGAAACTTGTGACTGAGCATGGAAAAAATAAGATTCCTGATGATCAATTAGTGTTGATGTAATCTGGTAGATTGTCACATGGCTTACTGTGTTAATCAGGCAGTATGAACACATTATCAGGTATATTATTAATGATGTTTATCTCTATGTCCACATTGTATGAGCGAGTCAACAAGGAAACTCGGATGGGGTCAGCATGAATAATAATAAAACAATTTCCCTGTTTCCTCTGGATGTGACATTCCTATCAGCATAATTCTGATGATTAGCGAATGGAATCTAGGGCTCTGTATTAAATACTGTGAAGCAAAAATGCTAATTCTGGCCAAAGTGGAGATCAGTGGGGCAGGCCTTTCATTAATTCAGTGAAAATTTGATTCATTTTTATCTCCACAGCATAATCATAGCCACACTTACTAGGTGAGGAATTCTGGACTGAGGGGCTTTCCTGGCAACCAAAAACCCCACTGACTAAGCGTTTGACTGCTAGATAAACAGTTTTTGTTTCCATATCAACAGTCTGAAGTGATCTTTGCCAGTGTGTAGGGTTTTCATCATTACCAACAGTGTCTATATATATATCTACACCACAAATTTACTGAATGATTGCGATTTCGAAAAAAAAAAAAAAAAAAAAAAAAAAGATACTTTTCACATGGCATGACATGTTTATGGAAAGAGATGTAAAAATATCATATGTAAAACAAAGGTAGTAAATTCTGAGAGATGGCAATGAGATAGGTATGAGATAGGTATGAGATGGATAGAGAACAACACAGTGTTTGAAATTTGAGCTTGCAGTGTTACCATTAGAAAGTAAGTTCTGGCCTGGGCCAGCAGTTTGTTTAGGTTTTTTTTTTTAAATTGTTTTTCCATCATTTAAATCATTTTAAGTGGTGCCAAGCAACATTTTAAACCATATTTCAGACACTGGTACAGCAAAGGATATCATTTAAATGGCTTCAGTTATATGCCACTTTTATGGGCAAGAATATTTTTAATCCTTGCTACCAAACTGTGAGTTAATTCTTTCCGCTCAGTGGGATGGTAGTGTATATATACTGCAAGGGGAGGGCCCAGTGTTGATCTAAGCATCTCAACCATGAAATCCCACAAACACCTCCTTTCTTTACTGTCACGGTGCGTGGTGCGGGGAGAGTGACAGACATAAGGTTAGAGATGCAGTGCCTTGTCAGGTTTACAAGCTATGTGGGCTGAGAACATTCAGTGTATAGATATCTATGTTGCGCCTTATCGGGTAGAACATTTCATTATAAGATTGTATCTTCTTCTCTTTTTTATTTTGGTTCTTATAAAACCAAGTAAGTTGAATTTTCAATTGCTCTTTTTTAAAGTGGACTGCTTTTTTAAAAAATAGTCCTCCGCAATTGCTTTTTATGACACAAAGATTACTTTATCATAACCCTGACTGCAAGCTTTACTGCATATATGCACAAGGATTTTGTTGGTGTGTCTGGGGGTTGACCTGGGGAGGGAGACTGTCCAGAGGCCAGACAGGGTGATGGTGAGGATCAGCCCTACTGGCAGGTGTATCAGATGAGAGCCAAAGCCAACTGCAAACACAAAGTGCCTGGGACAGGGTCATGTGAGGTGCCCACAAACACACACTGAGCAATGCTTAATACAATTGATCTGACAAAGAAAATATTATTTTCTTATTTGCATTACCAGGAGCCCAGACACCAAGCTGTTTATATCAGTGCAAGCGAGGTGATGGTTCAGTGAAGCCATATAAATATATATATATAATTTCTCTAAACACATCTGTGGCTCGGTAGGTAGTTTCTAGCAATGCTTTTCCCGGCATATAGACAGGCCATTCATCATACTATGCTCCCAAGTTTAGTAAGATTTTGGCCAACTCTCCAGAAAGCATCACTTCGTGCACACAGATAAAGCGTTTAAGCTTGTGTGCCTATATGTGTAATTATTGCACACCTGGCTTATGCCCCAGACTGACTGTTTGGCAAACATATAAATTAGACTCACATTCAGAATTCTTGTTTTTGTGTATTTAGATTACAGGATTATATATTTAAGATGAGAGAAATATTTTAGATTACTGAATTATGATATAAGAAGGTTTTGTCTTCCAGTCATACCAAACCTTTATGTCAATATTTCTTTGTTTTTACTAAATTTCTCAAAATTTTCTTGTTGTCAATACATATATTCCACACATGAAGCCAGGAGACGAATCAGCAAGGCATTTGCATGATTACTCAGATGAAATGTAGCATGATTGATTAACCAGATTATCTTTGCATCCATATTCGTGCAAGTTATCATGCTTTCATTAAAGATAGCAGTGTGTAGCCAAACCCCAGTAATAATATGTAAACACATCTGATAACTCACAATGTGCGAATCAAAAACACTCTTGATGCTGAATGTGTGATACGTATCAAACTTAACACTGTTTGGCATGGAATAACATGCAAAACTCATTTGCTCATTTTTTATTTGTGTGTGGTAGTGGCTAAAGTCCAACATGATCAGTCAAATAGATATTTATTTGTTGGAGTGTTCATTGCACTGGATGTGATGATTTTAGATACTCTGCATTGTTTATATTCACCCCAAGGTCAGAGCTGTTGTTTTTTACAGAGAAAAAAATGCATGTTTTTATTCAGGATGTGGCTTCTGAAAAAGCAAATGATTGTATTTGTGACCGGGAGGAAAACCCTGAATAATAATGGATTTTATTTCTATTCTTTGAATAATAGGGGATTTTGTCATTCTGAGGACAAACCTCAGAATAATATCGGATTTTATCATTCTGAGGACAAACCTCAGAATAATATCGGATTTTATTAATGGATTTTATTAATGGATTTTATTACTCTGGACAAACCTCTGAATAATATGGGATTTTATTACTCTAGACAAACCTCTGAATAATATGGGATTTTGTCATTCTGAGGACAAACCTCTGAATAATATGGGATTTGATTACCCACAGGACAAACCTCTGAATAATATGGGATTTGATTACCCACAGGACAAACCTCTGAATAATATGGGATTTTATTACCCACAGGACAAACCTCTGAATAATATGGGATTTTTCATTCTGAGGACAAACCTCTAAATAATATGGGATTTTGTCATTCTGAGGACAAACCTCTGAATAATAATGGATTTTATTAATGGATTTTATTACTCTGGACAAACCTCTGAATAATATGGGATTTTATTACTCTGAAAACAAACCTCTAGAAATGTAGAATAAGTTAAACTTTAAACCTATTGGCCAATTGTTAGTCTTCTTGTGTATTTTTCTGGGGAAATACTTGTTAAATGATTGGCACTTGTCCATATCTGATCTAATTTATTTAAATAAGAAAAAACAATGTATTTTTTATATCAAATTTGGCAAAGTATTGTGAAAATTGCAATACAATATGCAATGCAATTCCATCTCCATACATATTTATTCAGATTGTTTGTAATCATATAGATATCTGTCAGGGATGAGGTCAGATGCAAATCTATGCATTTTTTTTATGACCAATCAAAAATTTGACAAAGTATAGTGAAAATTTTCTGATCTATTTAAAAGTGCAATTCAATTAGCATACATCATTTTTCAGACTGTTTGCAAAGTTTCTGTTTATTCTGGAGGCTTAAGGTGATATGCAGACGATGATGGTCATTTCTGATCTATTTAAAAATGCAATACAATTCCATTTGCATACATAACTTTCCTGACTGTTTGCAAAGATTCTGTTTGTTCTTGTGGCTTGTGGTGATCTCATGCAGACGGTGATGAGATGGTGGAGAAAATGGATGATGCACAAGGCAGTGTGGACGGGTGACAGTGATGTGGTCCCTGCTAGCCTATATGCTCTACATCATTTTCAGTGAATCACCAGTCAAGTCAAAACCTATGTGTTCAATCAATATGGGTAAATGTGATCAAAAATGGTCACACAGAACTATAGGTTGACTTTCATATGTCATATTTTGGGGTCAGAATTGCATAGAATTATGCTGCAATCTCATAGATAACATAGAGTTGCATGTTAATCAGCACGATCTCAATTCTCAGGTATATGTGAGAACTGATAGATTCCTGGACTGAACCGACATCCGGTTATTTGACAGGGGGGCAGGTCAGATTCCAGGGACAAGTGGCCACTCAGGACAGTGTCATCTCTGACAGACAGATGGCGCTAGTTATGTCAGTCATCAGTCAACCCCCCCAAAATTGTGATCAACAATGACGTGTGTTCCCATTAGTGTATTGCGGACGAGATAATTCATAGACCATGCTGAACCTGAAACATTTAGATAATGTTTAGTCATCATCAGCCTGTAAAGAAGGACACATGTTTGACATGCTTTTTAAAGTGACATAGTTGTGGTGTATGTCCTCATAACACACATGACAATTAAGGAGCCATATGTCACCGCATATTTACATGAAACATGTAATCATGTAAATGTGGTCACAGCTGTAGGCCTATAAGCAGGTGTACAAAATATCCAGCGTTGATTATATTATATGCTGTGATCTTTATATGTGCCAGATAATCAGTTTTTTTTACAAATGTATATTTATAATATTGACAGAGATTTTGCAAGATCAGATGGCTTAATCAATCTACAAACAATATTTCCTGGCTTGTAGAAAGAGGAATAAAACATGGATAGAGAAAATGAAAATAATTTTGTCGAACTAGTTCAATCATATTATAAGGTAATTGTTTTTAGTGGAAAGTGAAACAAGACAATTGTTGTTTTCAGCTGTACTCATTCACTTAAAGAAAGTTAGAAAATCATATGAAATATATGCTTTGTTTTTTATATGACAGCTTCATATGATTCTATTAATTTAGCATTTCTCATGATAATCATGATATATATTTTAGTTAGATTCAGAGAATGTGTTAAGTTTTTATGTTTGTATGAGGGTGTGACTCATATTCTACTCAGCACTTGGCCCTGTCTATCTGCAGCATTCTTGTCCATACAACCAATACATCACAAATTACTCCCTCTGGTTTGGATGTCATTAAAGAGTTAACATAACTCCTCTGTGTGATGCTTACACATTACATGAACATTTTATTATGGTTGTAGGTAAAATATGTAAGGGAATAAGGGAATAAGGGAAATTTTATTTTCTTGAACATGATCAAGTATATCGAAACTTGAGATAAATACATAAAATGTACATGAAATTATTACTGACAGTATGAAGTTTTGCCTTTAAAGTCCATAAAAAACTCAAGGTGGTTGGTTTTGACCTACTCCATAATGTAGACACTTCTTACTTTTTGCTGTTTGTCATATTTATCCCAAAAAAATTAACCTCGCCTCATAAAAGGAAACCTAACTTTCACTAAGATGTTATTAAACTGATTTATGGTGTTTAGAAGGATGAAGTATAAAGTGTCATGATGTTTATTGTGAAAATTAATAGCGTAATAATAGCGTCTCCATGAATCATAATTTGTCATGAATAGATATGGGTAAGTTTATGGACTTAAGCCATTCCTGGAGTGGCAAGGAAGCTCATACAGGACCTAGGGTGGTCCAAGAAAGGTCATACAGGACCTAGGGTGGTCCAAGAAAGGTCATACAGGACCTAGTGTGGTCCAAGGAAGGTCATACAGGACCTAGTGTGGTCATAAACGACCGAGTGTGGTCCAAAGAAGGTCATACAGGACCTAATGTGGTGTCCAAGGAAGGTCATACAGGACCTAGTGTGGTCCAAGGAAGGTCATACAGGACCTAGTGTGGTCATACAGGACCTAGTGTGGTCATACAGGACCGAGTGTGGTCCAAGGAAGGTCATACAGGACCTAGTGTGGTCATACAGGACCGAGTGTGGTCCAAGGAAGGTCATACGGGACCGAGTGTGGTCTAAGGAAGGTCATACAGGACCTAGTGTGGTCATACAGGACCTAGTGTGGTCATACAGGACCGAGTGTGGTCCAAGGAAGGTCATACGGGACCGAGTGTGGTCTAAGGAAGGTCATACAGGACCTATTGTGTTCATACAGGACCGAGTGTGGTCCAAGGAAGGTCATACAGGACCTAGTGTGTTCATACAGGACCGAGTGTGGTCCAAGGAAGGTCATACAGGACCGAGTGTGGTCTAAGGAAGGTCATACAGGACCTATTGTGGTCCAAGGAAGGTCAGTCCATAATAAACAAAGGGTCTGAGCATATGTGAAGTCATAAATTATATGAGGTGATAAATGTGTGAAGATGGGGTCATAAATGTGGGAGGATATCAGAGATGTGTGAGGTCATTAACTTGTGAGAATATATGAGGTCATAGATATGTTAGGATAAATACGTGTTTTTTATTTTATTTTATTAATTTTTTTATTATTATTTGTGTTGTTGTTTTGTTTCATCCTGTTTCTACATCATGTTGAGAAGATGCCCGGGCAGGCTCGGTCTGCTCCCTCCCAGTGTGGTCCAAGGGCAGGCTTGGTCTGCTCCCTCCCAGTGGACTACTATCATGTACATCTGGGAACACTTTGATGAATTGGTACAGTGGTCATCATTAGCTACCATTTACCCAGGGTTGATGGGAGCGGCTGCTGACAGGTTGTCTGGTCCTGTGAACAAACCACATTTTTCTCATCTCCCAATGTTAACTAAAATCTGCTGAGAGGAAACTAACAGTCTCAAAGTCAGTGAGAACGCTTTATTTCTCTGGTTGATGAACCATTTAATGATCACTTTGAGGAAAAACAGTTCAGCACCAGTCTCACACATTAACAGATAAGCACTGCAAGACCACAACATGTAAAGACTATCAACATGTAAAGACTATCATGTATAAGGTCATTCCAGGGTCCATTAATAAGTCACTGTTTTCCAGCATGACCTGGTCACCTTCAGGCATTTGAACTGATTTGATGTATTAGATTGGCATAATATATAACAACACCATCTAGCATCAACTTAGATCTGTCATGTGGACTTCACATCTTATCAAAGATGATTCAAGTATTTTCTTAGTTCATTTATTACAGAGAAGATTTATATAGTGAACCAGTTGAAACCTGGCATCACAGAGAACCTGGAATTACATCTTTATCATTATTTCACTCAGTGATGAGATATGAATTATTACAGGGAGATAACTCTGAACTCTAAAGATATTATTAAGTTATGTTTGTAACCAGAGATATTCATGTTATGGAAGAGAGAAAAAAATACATATATTTGACATGTTTGGCAGATCACCCACTTTAATGCACCGAATACATGCTAGAGCATATGAGGATGTCCTTTATACATGCAATGATGGATGCTCTCAGAGCAGACTGTGAATGAGTGATCACAAGGGCACCTGGTACAAGATAAAGCAGCCAAGGATTGGCATAGATTATCCTGGTGCAGACTGGGAATCTGGGTGATCCCGGGTACAGACATGTATGTATACATATATTTGCATGGTGCGGATCACCCTCTTGAAGCACCCAACACGAGATAGGGCAGATGAGCTGGATGAGTGCAGTGTGAGGGATGGGGGGCAGAGCAGGAAGTGAGAGGGGGGGTTGGGGTCAACTTAGAGGTCATCACCTCGCCAGAGGGCAGCACCACGCAAGGGGGCAGCACCTCACCAGAGGGCAGCACCTCACCAGAGGGCAGCACCTTGCCCCCTGACTTATGTCAAACATTAAATAGTGTTATCACATTCAGGAAGAATAAAGGAGAGACATTTGTTTTGGTTCAATATTTTCAAGCTGTATGTGTTATTGCCAAAAGATTGTGCGATCATGTTGGGTTAGTTCTATTTGATGGACGATGAAATTTGGCTTCAGAGTTATTGCAAGAATCTTTACACAATGTCTTTTAGGAGCTGGTTGATTTAATCCTTATGAATAAGGAAATAAAACTCTGCATTCCATAGAATAATTCATAAAGCTACATTACTGAGAGACATTTTTTTATTTTTTTGGTTCAAGACGACTTCTTGTTACGATCATGTTTTCTTCTGCTCTCATATATTACTGAGTGACAGTTACAGAAATGACAAAAGCATAAATGAAAGACAGCATCACAAGAAAGAGACAGTTGCACAAGAGATACATGCTTAAAAAAATAGCTGTACCTCATAGACAGCGAGACAGCTACAAAGCTGAGAGATATTTAGATTAGAGAAACACCACATTCCAACCAGAGGCACATGTGTGGTAAGAAAACATAATTCTGCAATAAGAAATTTATCTTCACCGAAACGTTGAGTTGAAGACTGTAGAAAGAGATTAATACATACAAATGTTATGTCTGTGCTGGAGTTTTACTAATTAACATATGTTGCCAATGTGTAAGTGTGGACTGTTGTGCATGCCAGCAAACCTTTTTCCCTGCCCTAAGGGTGCCCTGACTGGCATGAGGTGAGAGACTGATCCTCAGTCAAGTGATACTCTGCAGCTTGGTTTTCCCACTCATCAACACCTTGAAATCCCAGACAAAAAACTCTGACAGTTTATTGCTCCTGAGTGTGCTGGACCAGTGAGCATCTCATGTGAACGTATTGTATTTTCTTAATAAACTCAAATGTCACATGGGCCAGATTTAGCTGAGCTCGGATCTCTCTCTTTTATTCTTGTCTTCATTTTCTGTATTTTTGTGGATTTTGGACAAACTTGATCATGAGGCCTAAAAAAGCTGATCTACCCAAGATCAAACCAATGACCCCAAATTATTTTTTCACTTTCAAGGTGAAAAGGGATGTTATCAAGCCATGTTTATCAGATACAAAGGCATTATTTTTATAATGTAATTGGCAATTAAAAAAAAGAACAAACATGCAAATGTAAAAGTATGATATTTTCAAACATATCATCTTTAAAGTGTCAGATGAAGATAAAAAATATTTTTTAGTTCATCATACCTCACGGATATGGATAACTTTTTTGATCCCAACATTTGTTGTGTGTGATATTGCCTTCTTCGGTGCTGTTTGATTTACATTTGCTGACCTGATCTGATCTGGAATAAGTTCACTGCAGTACACTGATATAGGCAAGGGTAATATAAATACGATCCAGTGATGAAATGATCTGATCATCTTGTGTCACATCTTTTTTCATGTTGGAACTAATTTGGTGCTTTCCATTTTCAGATTGTGTTAGATTGGGTGATACCAGGTTTACCAATTCCTCGCAAACAGATTGGTCATCAGAAAATAGCGGTCATTGAGAATGATCTGACCCTTGACAACAACGGGCTCCACCTTTATTTCAGGACTGGTGATACAGTGAGTATGTTTGTATATTTTAAATACCAGTGTTGTCCTGTGGTGCCCAAGTTAAATATTATGTGATCTATAGGTAGAAGTATCATAGTTATGTGAAAAATCACAGTGTCAACCAGATGAGAGGTATATATGGAATATTACAGATGATAGAGTGAAGTTCTGCCATATTTAGTCTCACAGGATTTGCATAAATAGTAGCCATAATAATAAATGCTGAAGAAAGACCATAACTATCTTTTCCAAAATGAACAAAAATGTTCCAAAATGAACAAAAACGTACGGCATAGCCCTGAAGAGAGGTCAGCAAAACCTCGAAACAAGCTGTAGGCAGCCGCAGAGTGTGCATGCTAAATTTCATATTTTCAGTCTAATAATTAATAATTATCTTTTGTTTAGATATACAAGATGGAAACGTCAGAATGTGGCGTTCATTCAACATGTGAAGACTGTCAGGCAGCCAGAGACCCTCACTGCGGATGGTGTGTATGGAACAACAGGTATGCAAAACAGAGTCAATTTTAACATATGGGAATGATGTAAACAAAAGTCATGCTTTTATGACTTGATAAAAAATGGAAATCACAAAGTTTTGCAATGTTCCCAAGGTAAATTCACTGGCAGTGATAGTTGTTAGCAATAGACAAAGATAAAAAGTAATAAAGTTTTTGAAAAATACATTAAAAATTTATAATCACTTTCTGTCATGGTACAGTGATAAAGGGGCCAGATGCAGAATATCCTAATTTGCAATCACTAAAACACAAATAAATTACAGTTAAAAGTCCTACATTGTTTTTGGCATAATTCCTTGTAACACTCAACAGTGGCCTTAAAATTACAGATGCAGTCAGAAAGGTGAATGTAGCGTGGGTGGTTGGGTGGCCACTACCTGTCCTTCTATCACAAGCATAGAACCAGGCGTCCTGCAGTATGCCTCACTTAATACCACACAGGTAAGTGTGCCAACCAAAGCCAAAAGACATCACAGATCTCAGTGTGCCTCACCAAATACCATCCAAATCCCAACTAGAAGCCAAAAAGACATCACAGATATAAGTGTGCCTCACCAAATACTATCCAAACCCCAACTAGAAGCCAAAAAACATCACAGATCTAAGTGTGCCTCACCAAATACCATCCAAACCCCAACTAGAAGCCAAAAAACATCACAGATCTAAGTGTGCCTCACCAAATACTATCCAAACCCCAACTAGAAGCCAAAAAGACATCACAGATCTAAGTGTGCCTCACCAAATACTATCCAAACCCCAACTAGAAGCCAAAAGACATCGCAGATCTAAGTGTGCCTCACCAAATACCATCCAAACCCCAACTAGAAGCCAAAAAGACATCACAGATCTAAGTGTGCCTCACCAAATACCATCCAAACCCCAACTAGAAGCCAAAAGGACATCACAGATCTAAGTGTGCCTCACCAAATACCATCCAAACCCCAACTACAAGCCAAAAAGACACCACAGATCTAAGTGTGCCTCACCAAATACCATCCAAACCCCAACTAGAAGCCAAAAAGACATCACAGATCTAAGTGTGCCTCACCAAATACCATCCAAACCCCAACTAGAAGCCAAAAAACAGCACAGATCTAAGTGTGCTTCACCAAATACCATCCAAACCTCAACTAGAAGCCAAAAGGATATCGCAGATCTAATTGTGCCTCACCAAATACCATCCAAACCCCAACTAGAAGCCAAAAAGACATCACAGATCTAAGTGTGCCTCACCAAATACCATCTAAACCCCAACTAGAAGCCAAAAAGACATCACAGATCTAAGTGTGCCTCACCAAATACCATCCAAACCTCAACTAGAAGCCAAAAAGACATCACAGATCTAAGTGTGCCTCACCAAATACTATCCAAACCCCAACTAGAAGCCAAAATGACATCACAGATCTAAGTGTGCCTCACCAAATACCATCCAAACCCCAACTAGAAGCCAAAAGACATCACAGATCTAAGTGTGCCTCATCCAAACCCCAACTAGAAGCCAAAAAACATCACAGATCTAAGTGTGCCTCACCAAATACTATCCAAACCCCAACTAGAAGCCAAAAGGACATCACAGATCTCAGTGTGCCTCACCAAATACCATCTAAACCCCAACTAGAAGCCAAAAAGACATCACAGATCTAAGTGTGCCTCACCAAATACCATCCAAACCCCAACTAGAAGCCAAAAAACATCACAGATCTAAGTGTGTCTCACCAAATACCATCCAAACCCCAACTAGAAGCCAAAAAACATCACAGATCTAAGTGTGTCTCACCAAATACCATCCAAACCCCAACTAGAAGCCAAAAAACATCACAGATCTAAGTGTGCCTCACCAAATACTATCCAAATTCCAACTAGAAGCCAAAAAGACATCACAGTCAGATCTAAGTGTGCCACACCAAATACCATCCAAACCCCAACTAGAAGCCAAAAAGACATCACAGATCTAAGTGTGCCACACCAAATACCATCCAAACTCCAACTAGAAGCCAAAAAGACATCATATTCGACATTGTGATAAATCATTTGAAACAAGTGTTGATTTTAAAAAATCAAGCTCGCATAAGTTTGCAAAATCCCAATGCAAAATCCAAGAAAAGCGCTATCTGACGGTGTAAGCGAGGAAAACGTGCCCAAAACATGGCCGCGATGGACCAATAATCAGGGTATTCTCCATAGACTTCCAGCTTTACCATGTCAAAACCTCGAACATTTAGCCCTAAAGTCAAAACAAATGCGAGCGAAATTCATAGATTTAAAATTGCTTTAAGGAATACAGAGTTGTAATTTCTGATTCGTTAAGATGTTATTTAAGAATAGTAAAGTAGTACAGCTTATAAGGATTGTTTTTTTACAGGTGATGATAGACACCTCATTTCTGCCTTCCCATGAGTCATTGGTGCTGCAGTGCATACTGCGTGAGGGAGAGTTCACTGAGGAGGTGGGGGCCGAGGCAGCAGGAGGCAGCGTTACCTGCCACCCCTTCATAAGGCTTCCACCTGTCTCACCTATAACAGGTCAGTCTTACACAATAAAATATGAAGAAAAACAATAAACACAAGGTTTCAATAGTTTCATAAAGACAACACAGACTTTATTTCAAAATGGTCTGAACTCAGTCTGAAACATAAAAAAAAATTACATTTCTGAAAGGGGTTAGGGATATCTTCAGGTTAATTTTAAAGGGTTTCAGGTTTTTTCCTGAATGCTGTTACAGCAACAAAATGTCTGCTGAAGATGTGCATTTCAGACTCTTAATAAAGATTTTGACTTGTTTTTTCAAACTTTGACCAATAACTTTTACTTTTGAATAATTCTCACCATTTTGAGAAGCAACTGGTTAGAGCCTCCGGGACCCTGAATTGTTTTATTACTAAATAAATGTTTTAAATGATAAATATAAGAAACACTCATTGTGGGAGACATTGCCAAGACACTGATGTGCCATGATTGTCTAAATGAATGGCTGCAATTTATGCCTTTTTTAATATTTCAGGATATTTGTGGATGGACTTGATAGTTAATGCTGATGGACATGATCTCTTTCATAGAAAAATACAGATCTACGACTGCACCACCCTAACCAGGTAACAAAAGATGTTATGAACTGTGCCCATCTGACATATTAATTACTTTACAAAATAAACAGAATTTGTTAAAATCATTAGAATATATGGTTTTATCTTAGAGTGAGCTTAAAAATTAATTTCTCGAAAACATATAGAAAGGTTGCATATAGCTTATCCCAAGACAATGCCAAGACTCATTGTTAATGTGTACCGAGTGTGATAATTGAATGTGGTGATATGTGTTTCAGTTGTGTGGCGTGCAGTAACAGCAGCTTGGAGTGTGCATGGTGTGTGGACAGCCATCGCTGTACATACAAGTCTGCACTCTCCAAGCAGTGCCACAACCAAGATGTTGTCTATGCTCAGCAGGTTAGTATTCCTTTGAAAATTGTGATTTATTTTTGATTTAAACAAAATATGCTCAGGAATGATTAATTGATGAAGCTTTAATACATGATTCTGGTTAATCCATTAATTTTCTCAATCAGCAATACATCCTTGCAAGGCCTATTACTGAGAGTTATTACTCTTAACATGACATTTGTTTTTGTTTCATCATTGGCAGATAAGTGGTGATTTTTCCCAGGAACCAGAGGTACCAAGAGGTCCATATCAGTGTCCCCGTATTGGGCCCCCCATGGAAGAGATCCAGGTGGCAGCAGGGGTGGCATCCGCAATTGGCGTTTATGGATACAATATAAAGGTTAGGATGCAAAAACAATCATAAGATATTAGTATACAGATTACCCAAGGTGCCTAGCAATCCTAGATTTCCTCAATTTGTGTATCAAAAGAAGCTTTTTTTTCGGTATGCCTCATGTTTTCCCTGATATTTCTAAACTTTCTTCTGTCTTTGTTAAAATGTATTGATAGAGTGCCCTGAATTGATGCTGAGTGTTTATTTCAGAGCTGGTGGGAGTTAGCTTGTGAGTACAGTCTGGACAATGGTACCGTGCTGTCTGTGTCTGCTAACCTGGAATTGTCTGCGGAGGATGACACCAAGTCACTCATCATCTGTAGGAAAAAGGAGGTAAGTGAATCATAGAGGGCGCTGCATACAATGTTGGGTCATAGAGAGTGCTGCAAACAATGTATTGACAACATTTCTGAAGGCTAAAAACTACCAAGGGTTAAACACTATCAAAGATGAACCACTTATTTCCCTGATAACAAATGTTGCCTCTTGGTTGGTGGGAGCTTCCAGCTCATTGACCAAGGGCCAGAACATGTTATGTGTAGTAATTATTGCCATAGGCATATCTCTGGAAATATTCTGGGACAACATGACTGCAGATGTAATGTTGTTATAGTCAATGTAGTCATATTTGTGTAATTTTTGTGTTTTGTGAACATTCTTATTTTGAATATTTTGATTAATCTTTTGTTTTGTTTATTCCTCTATGATTTAAATGTTGTGTTAATGGTACCTGCATGTGTTGAGTGTTGTGTTGCCATGGTTACAGCTTGGGTACGATGCAGAACTTGCCTTCTCCTATGTAGCGGTGAATGTTGTACGTGTGCCTGATATGGCTCTGGACAACCCCAACAATGTACAAGGTAGGCACGGCAAGCCAGCCATCTCTCTCTCCCTCTCAACTGCAATGTCTTGCTGCCTTGTATCTATCCTTATTATTGTTGTTGGTGCCTATATTTGTTTGTTATACATGTGAAGTTGTATTAGACTCTTAAATGTAAAAGAAAGCATTCACCGAGAAAATTTGACTTTTTGAAAATAGTACTTTTTTCTGTATTTTACAATTAAAAGAAAGCATAAAAAAGTTTATCTAAATATACAAGATTTCTCAGCAAAAACAATTGGGATCTGCCGAGATTAGATGTTACTTTTAAATTTAATGATTTGATACATGTGGTTGTGTCTGACTGCAGTGAAGCTTTACAAGTGTGCGTATATGGTGACGGACTGTGGCCGGTGCCTGACCATGGATGTCCAGTACGGCTGCGGTTGGTGTGGGGAAACCTGTGAACAGAAGCATGACTGTAATGGAACCTGGCTCAACAGAACAGCAACATGCCCAGGACCTCTCATTACTAGGGTAAACCTTTATTTTATTTTATTTTATAAATTTTATAATTTGTAACAGATTTGTATTTGATTTAGATTGCAAAGACTAAAAGATTGGGTAAATTATTGAATATATTCCATAAAATATAGTGAAAATGTGTTTTTTAGTTTGTGCCACAGTCTGGTCCCCTTAGTGGTAGCACAAAGATTGTAGTCCATGGAGTCAACCTGGGCAAGGCAGCGTCAGACCTCATGGGAGGTGTCACAGTCGCTGGTGTCCCCTGTGAAGTTCAGGAGGAGGGCTACGAGCCATCAACAACGTAAGTCGCATTTCTAAGGTCCTTTTTCTTTCAAATATTGGAGAGTTTATCCAGTATATTTCCGGGACATTTCTTTTGATTGGTCTTCTCTTCTATGAAAACCCTTGGCAGTAAAGCAATACTTATATTCTATGATAGACCAGTAATTGTGATCATTGATATTTCCTTCTCACCATCAAGAAAGTAAAGATTGGGATTTTTATGTCCTTCAACCCTATTTCCAAAATAACATTTTGATAATGAAGTACATAAGTTATTGAATAATACATTAATGTGATATGTTTCCAATCCTGATGGTGATATATAATATGTTACTTCTCGATTTTTGTTTTACAGGTTTACATGTGTGAACAAGGCCACCCTACACACTAAGAATGGAACAGTCCAAGTGACAGTCAAAGGGCTATACTCAGGATCATCGACTACAAAGTTTGCCTATGTGGTCAGTATGACATGATAATCTGCAATTAAAAATGATTAATGTTAAGACCTGGTTTCCACATTACCTGACATGTTATGGAAATGCTTTGATCAATTACATTGAAGGAGGTATAACGAAGTGTGATATAAATGAGAAAAACATAAAAAAATAAGATACTGTTTTGAAGAAAGATTAGAAATTTAAATTGAAATACCTATGCAAGGGATGTGAGGTCCAAGGAGTGTAGACATTTGGGTTTATGTTTTGAAGGATCCGGTAGTGTATGACTTCCATCCTCCATATGGTGCTGTGTCCGGGGGTACAGCGGTCACAGTGATTGGACATCATCTCGATGCTGGCAGCAATGTGAAACTGAGCCTCGGCAAACAGACAGCCACCATAGCCTGGTAAACCTAACAGAAACTATATCTGAATAATACACATTAGAACAAGTTACCTAATATATTCTACTGTCAATATTTATTCAACTTAGAAAGATACTACCACCAAAGATTTGAAGAAAAAATATTTCGTCGCATTTTTAAAAAATCAATTTTCAAGTAGAATCTTTTCACCCAAAAAAAGGACTTGTATTGCTGCAAAGCAAATTGCCGAGAAATAAATCAGAGTTTGGTTTGTATTTCAGGAGGAATACTACTCATCTAGAGTTTGCGACTCCATCCCAGAAACAGCCCCAGGACACTGAGCTGAGATTTGACTTTGACCACACCATCGTCGTGTCAGACGATTTGTTTGAATATAGGTCAGACCCTGTCGTGACAGAGGTCACTCCCCTCAATGCCCTCACAAGGTCAGCTTACTGTCCATACAGCTTTGGTTTTATTTTGTTAAAATTGTTTCATTATAAAAGTATAAATAGTAAAATTAAATGCTTCATCCCTAAAATATAGGTCAAAATACAAGAGTGAAAAATCAATATTATAAATAATTGATGCAGAGATCTTGTCCAAGAGAAATATTTACTCTCAACTGTATTTATATCACAACAAATTGATGTTGATGAATCTTACTTCATGATATATCATACATACTCAACTCATAACAGAACGCTCACACCAGTGTTATAATCAGCTTGAAATCCTCATTAATGATGTTAGATTTGTCTGGTATAATAATCTGGAAAAAAGTTTTGATTTATGTCCAATGATTTTTCAGTGGGGGGAGTAACATGACGTTCAAAGGAAGCAATATGAACGCTGTCCACTCTCCCAAAATGGTGACCACTGTCAATCACATCTCCCTTACTACTGTAAGTCAACATATGTTACTATCTTTAACTAAATGTACATATACTAGTTGTGAGTTTTATTAATGCACCTTTTTACATTCTTTTAGAAATGATACTCTTTTTGATATAATTTTTTGGCAAATTTTCTTGAAATTTTTCAGGATTGTGTAGTAGAGTCTGAGCACAAGATGAGTTGTGTGGTTCCTGATCTCTCGAACATCGAGACCTCAAAGTCTGAGACGTCGAGCATGTGGAGGGTAAGGAGGGAGGAGCCGAGTCCTCAGGACAGTCAGGCCCACTATGGGCTGCTGATGGACGGGGTGCTGAGCCTGCGTAACCTCTCACAGCTGCCAGGCTTTGAACCCATAACTGTCCATCCCAACCCGAAGGTGTTCCCACTTGATGAGGTGGTCATTTATGAGGAGGGGGCTACGCTAACTATTCAAGTGAGTAAATTATTTTGTATTTATACTTATTTGTCCATTAAATTCTATTTTCCCATAAATCAATGGAATTTCAACATTAATTCAATACAATTAAATTATTTTTTCAAGTAAACAATTAATTAACACAAAGAAATCAATATGTTAATGCACATTTCTATTGCGCAATAATGTAAATTAAAACATTTGTTTTCCTGACTGGCACACAGTACATTTAACTGGATGATGCTATCAATACTGTAAAGTAAACATCAAACATTTAGACTTATAGTTTTTTAATTGAAGTCTTAAGGACCCAATAATTCATTGTATTTAACATTATTCACACCAATCAATGGTGTGTCAGCAATATCCAAACTGTCAGCTAAAAGTTTGAGAGAATCAGGTCAGATTCAAACCTCTTAAAAATTAATGATAATTTTTTTTTTTAAATCAATAAAAAAAAATCAATAAAAAAAAATCTGGTGTTTGAAACATTCTGAAATTGATTGGAATATTGATTTCTTACTTATTGCAATCTTGATTCCTTATTGCAGTCTTTGCCTATATTCCAAATCTTTTTTTTTTAAAGACAATTTATCAAATTCTCTCCATTGCATATCAGACTTCTGTATTTCGTTTTGCTTCAGGGTGCAGGTCTGGGTGTGTTGGAGGTGGTGCCAGGCCTGGAGGTAATGATAGGTGGCACCACCTGTAATGTCACACAAATACAGGATCAGTACCTTGTCTGCATGCCCCCACCAGACACAAGTGTGGACGAAGAAGGCCTGGCTGCCATCAAGGTAAAATGATTTATTAATTCTGATCGAAGTACAAGATTGTAACTTGATGTACAATGAAGTTAATGACAATCCAAGAAGAAATGACAATATATATATATGGTGTAATGTTTGTTGTTATCTGTCCTCAGGCCACTGGTATAAGGCCTTGATATTTGGCAGGGACTTGATATTTAACAGTTTCTATGAATTAGGTCAGACAGCAGAGTGTAAGCACCGTTATTAGGTCAGATATCAATGCAATGTATATAGTATTGAAGTATCTGGCTGTAGCCATATATACTATTACACCATAGATTATTACAATACCTTTTTTGACATTTGTCACAAGGTATCTAATTTTTCCTGTCACCAGTTTACCTAACTTCTAATCAGCAAAACCAAGAAAGGCAATCTCTGATTAAAAAAAATATTGCATTTCCGAAAGGGGGTTTCATGAGCTGAAAGAAATTTTGTGCAGTATACATGTAATTTGGTTTATTGAAAAATATGCACAAGTGAGCAATATAACATGGTACAGGAGAGTAACATGGAGAAGAAGAAGTTACAATATATAGACATAAAAGTTACAATACCTGCAGAAGCCTGTGCTAACTTAGTTACAATACCTGCAGAAGCCTGTGTTAACTTAGTTACAATACCTGCAGAAGCCTGTGTTAACTTAGTTACAATACCTGCAGAAGCCTGTGCTAACTTAGTTACAATACCTGCAGAAGCCTGTGTTAACTTAGTTACAATACCTGCAGAAGCCTGTGTTAACTTAGTTACAATATCTACATAAGCCTGTGTTAACTTAGTTACAATATCTGCAGAAGCCTGTGCTAACTTAGTTACAATATCTGCAGAAGCCTGTGTTAACTTAGTTACAATATCTGCAGAAGCCTGTGCTAACTTAGTTACAATATCTGCAGAAGCCTGTGTTAACTTAGTTACAATATCTGCAGAAGCCTGTGTTAACTAACTGCTGCTTGTCAGGGGTTAGGATGGGTAGCGTGAACTTTTGTGACCCCAGATGAAGCTCAAAGTAGGTTAGCACTGTTTGCCATTATACTGGTGCTTTTCAAAGGAAAATTCTGTGGTGCAATGTGAGATGTCACAGGTTGATTCCAATACTACATCAGAACTTACAGGGCTAGAGATGGGACAGAAGGTAACCTTGTCACAGCCTCCACAATTCACCAAAACACAAAATTAAGTGCAACTAATCAGCTCAAATTGGTATAAACTGTTAGATGGAAAATGTATTGAACAAAACATTTATTCAAGACATTTCATGATATATAAATGTCTACTCTTGATGACTGACTTCAGGGCACTTGTTTATGTCGTGTTGTTGATTCATTATAATGCTATTGTAAATTGTAGTGGGGGTGGCAATGATTATGAAGGGGATGGTGGTGATGATAATGGGGATGATGGGGATTATGAAGGGGATGGTGGAGATGATAATGGGGATGATGGTGGAGATGATGATGAAGCCAGTGATGCAAAGAGGGAGGTGGAATGAGAGTGACAGACAGCAGACTGGAGCTCACAAGAGCTTATCTCTCATGTCCTTAGCCATCATCCAGTATTTACATAAACATTGTAAACAATGCAGGACTCTGATGCTATCTGCTGCACTCACTCGTCCCTGCTGTAGCCATCTACCTTACTCTCTCTAATTAGTGGCTCAACTTGGTAAACACATTTACCATACTCTCCCTAAATAGTAGCTTATCTTTGCAGACATATACCATACTCTCCCTAAATAGTAGCTTATCTTTGTGCAGACATATAACTTACTCTCCCAAGTTAGTGGCTCAGCTTAGTACAGACATGTCAGTTGCTCTTTAGTTTATACATTTACCATACTTTCCCTAATTAGTGGCTCAATATTGTACAAACACATACCTTACTTTCGCTTGTTTGTGGCTCAACTTGGTATAGACAAATACCATACTCTCTAGTTAGTAGCTCAACTTGGTTAAAATATATACCATACTGTCCCTTGTTAGTGGCTCAACTTGGTATAGACATATACCATATTGTCACTAGTATGTGAAAACTTGATATAAACAAGTACCATACACTCCCTAAATTGGAGCTCAACTTGGCATAAACAGTAACCTTTCTCTGCCTTACTTATAAACAGCTACCAGATTATCAAATTTATGACCAGAACTTGGTATACAGGCGTGTAGTATATTCTCTCTAATGTGTACCTGAGCCATATATGTAGATATACTCATAATAAATCTCCCTTTCATGGAACCTTGAACATACATTTTTAGACACATATACCATATTTTTGGAAGTCAATTGTATTTGGTACCATATTTCTCTCATTATAAGCTGAGCTTGATATTGGCAATACCATATTCTCTCAATTATGTAGCATATAAGTGAACCTAGTACATAAAAATCTATCATATCCTCTCAATTAAGAATCTGACTATAGGCATTAAACATATTTTATTCAGAACCATTATATGTCTGAATCCTATATTTATCAAGGAGAGTCTTAGGATGCCTAGTGAAAACAAGATACTTATTCATTCATGACATTTCCTTATCAATTGCACAAGGTTACACATTGTGGAAAATATGGTAGCCATCAGTTAACCTTGTGCAGTCAGAGTTAGTCTAAACTGTGGTGGTCTGCAGTGTTGGACACAATCAAGCATAGCACTTTGAGTGAGAAGTGAGCCAGGGATGTTAAGGAACCCACATGAGAATACATAGCGATGTGGCCATCTCCAGATCAGAGGACATGTTAGAGTTTGTGACAAGACACTGTTATGTCAAGATGTTATAGTTGTTCATTTATGCTTGTATATGTATGTTATATACCTGTGTTTCAGGTTGAGTTGGGTAACTTTGGAGCTGAGGTAGGAGTGATGAAGTACCCGTCGTCCTCCTCCAGTCCTCCTCTTCTCATCGCGGTTGTGTTTGGAGTGGCCATCCCCATCCTCCTGATGATCCTCCTCGTCTTCTTCTGCCTCCGTAGGAACAGCCGTAAGCACAAGAAACGCCGCCGTCATAATTACGACAATAACGATGCCGAGGTCAGTCCGGGAGATCTGGTCCTCCCGTCCCGCTATCCAATCCCTGCCCGGAACCCCGCCCGCCGGTCCCTACCAGATATCCCAGCCGAACAGATGCCACTCCGAGGTGCTGATATCAGTGATGATGAAACGGATCAACTTAGACCACCATTCCTGACGGCAGAAGAAGCCATTCCACTTCGACCGCATCTCCACACTCCGGATGAGGGAATATTCATGGATAGCCAGCCATCTCCCTCTCCAGATCCTCTCAATACATTCCCACGCCTGGAAACTCTGGATAACTTTCCATCTCCAGATGATGAGGACAACCTCCATTCTCCGCAAACTCTGGATAGCCCTCGTTTTCCAGATGTGGAGGCCCTTGGAGTCACCACGGATGAGGAGATGGCTGAGGACACTGAGGATGAAAAAGAAAACCGGAAGTCTGCCGATCTAAGCGAAACAGGAAGTGACAGCAAAACAGAAAACTATTACTCTGATTCCAGCTCCCCACGCTTCTTGAAGAATCTGTTGAATAATATGGAAGACGCTAAACTGCGGGAATCAGTGGTGGATGTTCTGGTGCCAAAAGACAATATTGAGCTAGGCCGGGTTCTGGGCAAGGGGCACTTTGGAAGAGTTTATCATGGCATCATCAAGGAAGGAGAAAACAATGACAAAGAAGTGGCTGTCAAAACTTTACAAGGTAAGACATGAGCCCACAAAGAGTTTGAATCAGAATAATCAACAGATTCATCTCAGTTGGTATTGTCATTTTGACAAGCCTTTGTAAATATCATAATGAATAAAAAGTTATTTGTTACTAATGGTGATTAACAGCACAAACTGTCATATTTTTGGTAATTATGTCCTGTTTTAGATATTTTAAAATTATGGATTAGGGGCAGCTGTTTTGGTATCTTTACATTACGGGGTGACTCCCTGCTCCCGTTCATATATCCACCTGGGTGGACCCCCTGGTGACATGTGACACCAGTCAGGGGCATTTGGACTGTTTGACCTGCGCTACCCTTCTAACTCACTTTATAATACTTTATATATCTGTGAATATCTGACGATGTTTATCAGGTCGGCACTTAGATCAGATGGCGGTGGAATCATTCCTGAAGGAAGGGGTGATGATGAAGAATTTCAACCACCCCCATGTGCTGAGGCTGCTTGGGGTGGTGATGAGCGAAGGTGAATACCCCATGGTGCTCCTACCCTTCATGGCCAATGGAGATCTCAGGTCCTTCGTCAAGAACAAATCTCAGGTCAGTGATTTCATACATTTTTCTTCAATTCATTGTTTAAAGGGGAAGGAAATTTTCATTAAATATTGCAAATACCATTAATATGCCATAGATGTTTTTTTCTGAATATATGATCATCATTTCCCAGTGGCAACCATCTTGTTAAATTTTTTGTGTTCTGATACAAATCCAGTATTTTGATATATTTTAAAGAAAAGTTATGCGACAAAAACTGTATTTTTTATTATATTTTCAGGAGTAAACATTTGAGACACTCTGAGAATTGATCTTTCATTCTTTCAACAATAACCATTAACTTCCTTGCATTAAAAATGCATTGCATTCCCCAATAAATGAATAACTATATTTTGGATGTGCTTTTTACAGAGTTTCACAGCACGTCAGTTGCTGAAGCTAGCCCAGCAGGTGGCGCAGGGAATGACATATCTAGCATCCCTTAACTTTGTGCATCGCGACTTGGCTGCCAGGAACTGCATGTAAGTTTACTGCAAACCTGGGTGCTGCACTAGATCTTTATTAAAAGAATATTCGTCTCCATTTTTTTTATATTTTGGGAAAATGATTATCTTTAATAATTGAATATTTTTAATCTTTTTGATTTAATCAAATTGATTTCTTGGTATTTTAGTGTTAGGGTTATTATTATGTATTACTAAACATCTTGGCAAAAAGTAATGATAATAATATTGAACTGGTATTTGATTGTATTATTGATGATATAACAATGATATTGCTGATGATAGGATCGATGATCAGAAAGTGGTGAAGGTGGCTGACTTTGGATTATCCAAGGATCTTTATGATAAGGATTACTACGCAAGCAAGGATCGACGTCGTAAGATGCCCATCAAGTGGATGGCCCTGGAGAGCCTGGAAGACTATGTGTTCACCACCAAATCTGACGTGGTACGTGGAAATTACAAACACTTCAATATCAAGGTCCAAAATACAAGCCTTGTTTTATGTGGACAGGGTTCCCACGCAGTCGAGAAGGTCTGGAATTGCAAAAGATTGAGTACCCGACCTAAAAAAGTCGGGAAATCACGCACAAAGTCGGGAAAATTAAAAAGATTATGATACAAAACTGAATAGAATTGTTCTGCAATTTTCTCGAGACATCAGCACTGTTACCATTCAAGTTTGGCAGCCATTTAAAAGTAAAATGTAAATATGTAGTGTCAGGGATCCATCATTGCACGATATAATAATATTTCAATACGACTGAATACATTGTGGTGGCATTCTGATTGTTTTCATGCCAAAAATAAAAGCTTCTCCCCATCACTTCCACTTTTCAAAATGGCAGCCGTTTAGTGGTGTGTATGCACGCTTTAGTGTTGTTAAAGTCACATTTTCTCCGTCTTTTGGATACATTACACTACTGAAACAGGGGCAGACTTTTGTTTTCTTTATTAAGTCATTAGTTTACAAATACTTTCTATGTTTGCAAGAAAAACAAATGAATTCTATGTGTTCAGACAACCTTCTAATAATTATTGTAAGGTCTGGAAATGGGCATGAAAAGTTGGGAAAAAGTCCTGATTTCCAAAAGTCCTGTTGCTTGGGAACCCTGGTAGACAGAGGAGTCAGGAACATGTATTTGAAAAACTTTCTGTCCAACTTTCTGGTTACTTTTTATCAAACGAAATACCATTCTTGTTTTCTCAAACCATGGCAGACCAGTGAATTAGGCAAAGGTTTAATTGGTTTGTGACATAAAGCTCAGGGAAATGGTATCTGACGAAAATTAGCGTCATCAAAATTTTAACAAATATTCCAAAAAACCTAAGTTATGAGATATGCAGCCTCTTGTATGATATGTTAGTGTCAGATTTTTATCAATTATATAAGTTGTTTCTGTGGCCAAGACTACATTATACTGTGTGTTTGTACTTCCTTGATGTTCAATATTTGATACCTGTGAATGCATCTGTGTTTCAGTGGTCCTTTGGAGTGTTGTTGTGGGAGTTATTGACACGGGGAGTTACCCCTTATCCAGATGTGGATGTGTTTGAAGTACGCAACTACCTCGTCAGTGGACGCAGGCTTAGACAACCCAAGTACTGTCCAGAAAATGTGTATGTCCTGCTCTGTTATTTTCATCATATATTTATATCTCTGATATGAGTCTGTTAGTGTTAAAAAGCAGTCAGTAACACCCACCAGACGGTATTTTTCATGTGCTGATTTATCTAAGATAGATGACAATTGCAGGATTTCTTAATAGATAAAAAGGATATATATGAATAAGCCACATCTTTAAATTAAAATGAAATATTCTCATTCAAATTTTTATTGATAGCAATTTTAAACACAACATTGTGAAATATATATATGGATTCAGATTAATTTTAGGATGTGACATTTTTGTTTTCAGATATAGAATAATGAAGGAATGCTGGGCAGCAGACAGCAGTGACCGGCCAGCATTTGTAGACTTAGTGAATCGGCTAGAGATGATCATCAACCCACCTAAGAAGTCTAACCCCTCCGCCTCATCATCAGATGAACCTTTCTATGTGAACATACGCGAACTGAACCGCTCACATTCTCAAGATAGCAAAGACTCTAAAGAAGATGGAAATACTACACAGGAAAGCAGGGCATCAGGAGAGGGGGCAGGAAGTACAACATAGATACCCTAAAATGGCACGAGCAAAAATAGACAATCAACAAAATTGGTTGGAAGCTGAAATTGAAGAAAAAAATTCTCTTCATAAGAGGGAATTATAAAGTATTATGTGTTGGAGACTTATAATGGTTGAAAAACATAAAAATCAAACTCAAAGATACAGATATCTATCCTGCATACAAGGTCATGTCTATCCTGCACACAAGGTCATATCTATCCTGCATACAAGGTCATATCTATCCAGCATACAAGGTCATGTCTATCCTGCACACAAGGTCATATCTATCCTGCACACAAGGTCATATATATCCTGCATACAAGGTCATATCTATCCAGCATACAAGGTCATGTCTATCCTGCACACAAGGTCATATCTATCCTGCACACAAGGTCATATATATCCTGCATACAAGGTCATATCTATCCAGCATACAAGGTCATGTCTATCCTGCACACAAGGCCATATCGATCCTGCATACAAGGTCATATCTATCCAGCATACAAGGTCATGTCTATCCTGCACACAAGGTCATATCGATCCTGCATACAATATCATGTCTATTCTGCACACAAGGTCATATCTATCCTGCACACAAAGTCATATCTAACTTGCACACCAGGTTATATCTATCCAGCATACAAGATCATGTCTATCCTGCACACAATGCCTTGGCTATCCTGCTTACAAGGTCATATCTATCCTGCACACAAGGTCATATCTAAACTTCACACAAGGTCATATCTATCCTGCACACAAGGCCATATCTAAACTTCACACAAGGTCATATATATATCCTGCATTCTATGTCAAATATGTTTTTCATCAGGCCTACCATATGTGTAGGATATAACTCCTGTAACCTTACAGTGAACTAGTAGTACTTATTTATCCTGTATCCAACCTTAAAAGTTATAGTCAGTATGATGGTTGTGCATATCTCCTGTATCATTCCTTTCAGTGAACTAGTAGCATGTATCTCTCCTGTATCCAGCCTTACAGTGAACTAGTAGTACTTATCTATCCTGTATCCAGCCTTACAGTGAACTAGTAGTACTTATCTCTCCTGTATCCAACCTTTCAGTGAACTAGAAGCATGTATCTCTCCTGTATCCAATTAAAAAAAGTTAGGAGCTAGGTAATAATCTACCCAGAATGAGGCCTGGCAGTGAAGAACTAGGCCATATTCTACACAGTAGCTATAACATTATACACTCCATGCTTGATATGACAGGGATAGAATGATTTTCTCATGTGTAAATGTTAATAAGAAAATTTGTGTTGGAGGAAGTGGACCATATAAAAGAGTAACAATCATATTTTGAGATTTTCCGTTAAGGGAATATATAACTATTTATTGATTATACTCAGAGCTTGTACAATATTTGCTGTCTGACTAATAAAACAATCATTTTAATATGTCTATGGATAAAGCTTAGATTAAATGCTAAATTATCCCAACATCTTGCCAGGCAGTGAAAGTGGACGTCTGTGCAAGGAAAGTAATTGAAGTTGGTCAAAACATTATAGTAATGGTCATTTGAATCTGACAACTTTGTGGCTAAGCCGAAAATGGGAAGTTAACTCCAGATGCATGATTTATTGTGAAATTATAGAGGGATGAATTCAAATATCTTAGAAGTGCAGAATGTTTATATCTATTCAAAGATTGGTATGTGAGAAAATTAGTTTTTTTATATAAATTGTCATCTGCTAAAATATGACTATTTTGCAGAGCTAAATTTGATAGAAAAGTGAATGGTTTCTGGTTCAAACAGTAATAAAAATTCAAAAGTTTAACCATGAGCAAATATAGATATTGATGATGTTTTTGAGCTACATATCTTTACAGGTATATACTCAATATTTTTACCTCCCCTTGCTAACATGCTTGAATTAAAAGTGCTTGAGAAATAATTAATAGGTCACTCATGATTTATATGATAACTGTAGAAAGTTAGACTTGTTTCATTTGGGGATGACCCAAATGAATTTCACTTTGAACATTAGCAGCAGATCTTGAAACTAATATATCTGCATGAAACAATAGTTTGAAATATTCCACAAAATATTATTCTCATTTAGTTTGTATTAATCATGCTTGTGATAAAAAGCTATGTCCTATCTTTACGGGCACCAGAAAATATTGGTACTAAGCAATGTGGTCACTTTTTTTATATTTTTGCTGATGCTTTACAACTTATGGATATGACATATTTTGGGGGTTTGGTCATTCTGTCGTTCGCAAAAATAATTGTTTTGATATGTGTGATTTTTCCTATGTATCTGAGATTTATATGTCCCGAAATGGGGAGATATCTTTAAGACCACATATAATATGTATTTATGTCTGATACAGGTTGTAGATCAAAAAAAAAAGTGGAGTGAGAGAATGAAGATTGCCATAACAACCAGAATACTCTGGTTGAATTATTAGCATTCCAATGCAGGGAAACTTGATGCAGGTCCATTTCTTTTTAAACCAGGCTACACTTTGGTATTCAAATTTAACAAAGTGAATCTTAGAGTGATCTTGTTTTGGTCAACATAATGTTTGTGCTAGGTATCACTTTACTTTTATTGCATCTAGAAATATTAGTTGCAAATTGATTATACATCTTTATAGTGGAAGAAGATATACAGTGCCCTGGAAACAAGAGGAAAGGGCCTTTTATAGTAACCATATGTGCTTCTTATGTAGGGATCATATTATCCCAATCTTAATATAACATTCAATGTCAATGAAGATCATTTATGTTTTTGATTTTTTATTAAGATTTTGCATGAATGTATAATGTTTATTTATGTGTTGTGAGCAAATGTTTGTGGGCGTGATGCCAGCTTTCTGGCACCCACACCTGTCTGTGGTTTGTGATTTAAGAATCTACCACCTGTGCCAAGTTTCTCATTTAGAAAAGTAAAAACATCAGTATAAATCTGACATATTTTGTACAATGCATTCTTCAACTTTATAAGTGTTATTGTTATTTATATTTTGCTACTTTTATATGACATATCTTGTATGTAACTTGCATGCACATCTCACTTGCTATATATACAAATGCTATAGGGTGTAGATGTGAAGAAAATTTATGGAAAACAGAATAAGATTTTGAATCATTTAGCCAGCACTGCCATGCCAAAAAAAGTACTATCTTAGACATTTATATTAAAAGTACTGTTTGATTTTTATAACTTTAAAGATAAAAATAAGGGACTAAAATGTACAGTTAGTAGTTTTGTAATGTGTGTGGAAAATGTGTGTGTACATTGTATGATAATAAGATAATTTTTGTTCTCTCGAGAGATGGTTAGTTAAACCACAGAAAAAATGTATGTTTCTAGTTGCTAGGATGCTTTATGAAAAATCCAGATCAGATGACAAAGCACATAACTGCTGAGTGCCATTTGATCTTTAGTTTACCTTAGAATCCAAGAATTTCAACCCCTAAAGGGCATAGATGCATGACAGAGTCAAAATTATCCATTTGACTCTTGGGAGACCAATTACTTTTTCTGAAACCACGAAAAAATTTCTTTCCGTGGCACAGTTGGTTAGAGCACCAGCTTATTAGCACCAGTTACTCTGTGGTGATCCAAAGTTGTGGGTTCAGTTCGTGGTCATTTGGTTTACAATTTCTCATTTGAGTTGAGGCCCATGCCTCCAGGGTTTACCCATTGTCCTTGTAACTCTGTGACTAATTGGGTTGTCATGTCAAGGACCTGGTACATGACAATTCAGTACTAATGTAATAATATAATATTTCAGAAATAATGTTGAATGTGATATGACAAACAAAACAAACAAATCAGTTTATGTGGTCAGTTGAAAAAAAGTGGTCATGGTGCATGGACGTGTCCAGATGATATTGCCATGTCCCTTTAGCTCTTGCTTTTGTCCCCCAATCTATTTTATTTGTCACCTTATTAAAATGGCTTATTTTATGCAAAGTTAGGAAAACACTGTAAACATCTATGACAGGGGTCGGTAACTTGTTGCTGATTTAGAAGTTGGTAGACTGGAAAGGGATGGGTGGGATAGTGTCAGAGGTGAGTAGAATGGATTGGGACAGGTCAGATAATGTCAAAAGAGGGTAGAATGGTTGGGTAAAATGGTCGGAGCTGGGTGGGATAGTGTCATAAAGAGGGTAGAATGGGTGGGGACGGGTGGGATAGTGTCAGAAAGAGGGTAGAATGGGTGGGGACGGGTGGGATAGTGTCAGAAAGAGGGCAGAATGGGTGGGGCTTGGTAGAGTGTGCGGGGATGGGTGGGATAGTGTCAGAAAAAGGGCAGAATGGGTGGGGATGGGTGGGATAGTGTCAGAAAGAGGGCAGAATGGGTGGGGCTTGGTAGAGTGTGCGGGGATGGGTGGGATAGTGTCAGAAAGAGGGCAGAATGGGTGGGGACGGGTGGGATAGAGTCAGAAAGAGGGCAGAATGGGTGGGGGTTTGGTCATAGAGAACTGCATTAGCTTCCAGCCTCTCACGACTCGTGCATCACTGCCGGGTTACCGATGCGTTTGCAAATAGATATCGGGAGAAAACAAAAGTCTATGCACTTCCTAACCTTTCAAGGCAGATGATGTTGTAAACTGTGCAAACGATTGCTTTCCCTCCAAATGTGTATCTACCCATCTTCTAAAATGAATTATCTTGCATTCCATGATTGTAATATTCCCAAATGTTTGCAGAAAAGTTACTTTTAAACTCAGTCATTGGGCTTCAAAAAAAATTCAGATCACTTTGGTGCCCGGAAGTAATTGGAAGTTCAAAGAGTTATATTACGTCACAATACATTTTCATGTGAGGTCATTCATAACAATACTAGCAACATTCAACTCACCAATCAAAATTTAGCGTGCACGTGTGTAGGCTGACTTCCGGGCACAAAAGTGATCTGAATTTTCTGCAGCCAGGAAAGTTTACAAAATCATTAAAAATATTTGATATTTTGGAATATTTTTCATTGAGATTGTTTTCTCAATGCATTCTGTATATGCTGTCCAAAGCACACCGTCTATAATGCTCTGTATACGTCACGGTAAGGAAATCCCAAGAAGAAACTTGTTTCATCTCTTGAAGTACATCATATTTGAGCATCGCATCGTGCTTTGAGACAGAGAGGCAATAATTGCGTCATCGCCTCGTGCACGTGCAATGAAAGGCTGGAAGGTAACGCGGTTCTCTATGGGTTTGGTAGAGTGGGCGAGGATGGGTGGAATAGTGTCAGAAGGGGATATTAATGGTTGGGCTGGTATGATGTCAGATGTTAGAATGGGATAGGTTATGTCTCTCACCAAAGTAGAGGAAGTCAAGTTTTGATACGATTAACATTTGTCTATCCAAATTAATGCCTTTCATTAACACTAGAATTTTGTAGATATTTTATAGCAGTAATGTAAATTTTAGCCCTGAGAATAATCTAACACGATTTGTCAAAATGTGTGCATAATCCATAGACAACATAAAGACAATGTTGGTGGGAGTTATTTATTACATGTATTTGTATAAGGAGTTAATTAAATTTGAAATGAATAGTAAATTTTGTAAATAGAAGATGTAAGCAATGCTTTGTAGATTTTTTTAAAGGCCAAATTACTGAGGTCATAGTGTACATTTACAATTCACACCAGATGGCAGACTTGTCTACAAAATTTTGAAGAGATGAATCGTGTTTGTTGTCAGGAAACTATATATTATGATAAGATTAAACTGTAAAGTTGGGAGACAAGTTTTTCACATATTTGTTCACAATGAGCTGCATGTCATGATTTGATCTGCACACTTAATTTATGTACAAAATGATTATGATGTTTTAATGTCACCACCAATTAATGCAGAGATCTGTAGTAATTCCTTGTAAAGACAAAATGATATATCCAAGATTTCTAGATCTGATCAAATCCAACAAGATTGGAATGATTTTATATTAAAACAGAGAAAGACTTATTAGGTTCTCCTGTGTGTAAGCTGACCCAAATGGTGGGTGGATATCTTAGGTGGCTAAAATTGTCTCACCTCCTAAGAAATGAAATATAGGTACATAAGAGCGTTGGGAAGTGAGTCGGTTTGTCTGGGAATTTCTGACCTAAATGTGACTATTCCAGGATGTTATTTAAAAGCATCATGATAATCATAATTTGTATTAAAGTGTTGGCCAATATTATGTCATAATTCTACTTTAACCATTTACAAGAAGGTGATTTCTTGAATTTTAATGCTTGATCCCGAGGCATCCAAACTTACAGAGGCATTAGGAGACTTATTGCATGTGTTGTGGACATCTGTTTAAAATAAACCAAGTTTTAAGAATAAATATGCATTTCTTAAATGCATTATAGTTAAATGTGTTGACTTATGAAATTGTTTTTAATAGTTATGTCCCACCAGAGGTGGAGACATGTTAGTATTGCAGCATTGTGCTGCTGGAAACGGGAGTTAACACTTTTTATTACCCTCAGCCCCTGATTTAATCAGATGGAGGATATTGCAATAGTCAATGGACAATGGACAGTGACCTTGACCTATTTTTCAAAGTCACAGGGACTATTATGTGAAATCCCAAGCATCACGATAACTCGAGAACAGATGATGGCAGCTTTATGAGTCTTGACACACATAATCATCTGATGAAGATCTCAGACTTTTTTTTATGAAAGATAACCTTCATCTACTTTTCAAGGACACACGGACAATTATGTGAAATCCCCATCATTGCGATAACTCTGGAACAAATGATGGCAGATTTATGAGACTTGAAAGACATAAGAATCTGGCGAAGACCCAAAAGAGTTTGATGAATGGTAACCTTCACCTACTTTTCAAGGTCACGGGCACAATTATGTCAAATCCATGTGCACTATTATGTTTTTTTACCCCTGCATCAATTTGCCTTTGTGTAGTAACGTTTTGTTAACAAATATTGTTTGGAGCAAATGTTGTACAGTAAGTTACCATGGCTGAGATTTGATGCATCTCTGATGCATATTTTATTACCATGGCTGAGCTTTGATGCATCTCTGATGCATATGTTATTACCATGGCTGAGATTTGATGCATCTCTGATGCATATGTTATTACCATGGCTGAGATTTGATGCATCTCTGATGCATATGTTATTACCATGGCTGAGATTTGATGCATCTCTGATGCATATGTTATTACCATGGCTGAGCTTTTATGCATCTCTGATGCATATGTTATTGCCTCGACTTGGCTACTTATGGTTTGCACCATATTATACTTTGACCTACAAAATAAATCCTCTTTCACACCTCCCATAGATTCTTGACGGCCCATAGGTTTGTTTAGCATAACTTTCGCAAGGTATATTAAACTTGAAAGTGATCTGCTACAACAGTGCTGGACCACCATTTTGCACCTTTGAGCAGCTAAGTTCATTGTTTCCACCTCTTCCAGTTTCTGTAATTGCGCTGGAGTTCTATGCAGGGTGGGACATCGAGCAATCTCTGATTGATGTTTTTTTTTGGATATGCACCAGAATGATTTGCCCCTCTCAATTATATAAATAGGCAGTAAAAATAGGTACCCTGTTACATTCAGTATCGCCCACGAGGGCCAGAAAGATGACAGCACCCTGTTACATTAGGTGTCGCCCATGAGAGCCACATAGATGACAGCATCCTGTTACATTAGGTGTCGCCCATGAGAGCCGCATAGATGACAGCATCCTGTTACATTAGGTGTCGCCCATGAGAGCCACAAAGATGACAGCATCCTGTTACATTAGGTGTCAACCATGAGAGCCGCATAGATGACAGCATCCTGTTACATTAGGTGTCGCCCATGAGAGCCACAAAGATGACAGCATCCTGTTACATTAGGTGTCAACCATGAGAGCCACATAGATGACAGCATCCTGTTACATTAGGTGTCGCCCATGAGAGCCGCATAGATGACAGCATCCTGTTACATTAGGTGTCGCCCATGAGAGCCACAAAGATGACAGCATCCTGTTACATTAGGTGTCGCCCATGAGAGCCGCATAGATGACAGCATCCTGTTACATTAGGTGTCGCCCATGAGAGCCACAAAGATGACAGCATCCTGTTACATTAGGTGTCAACCATGAGAGCCACATAGATGACAGCATCCTGCTACATTAGGTGTCGCCCATGAGAGCTGCATAGATGACAGCATCCTGTTACATTAGGTGTCACCCATGAGAGCCACATAGATGACAGCATCCTGTTACATTAGGTGTCGCCCATGAGAGCCGCATAGATGACAGCATCCTGCTACATTAGGTGTCGCCCATGAGAGCCACAAAGATGACAGCATCCTGTTACATTAGGTGTCGCCCATGGGAGCCACAAAGATGACAGCATCCTGCTACATTAGGTGTCGCCCATGAGAGCACATAGATGACAGCATCCTGTTACATTAGGTGTCACCCATGAGAGCCACATAGATGACAGCATCCTGTTACATTAGGTGTCACCCATTAGAGCCACAAAGATGACAGCATCCTGTTACATTAGGTGTCGCCCATGGGAGCCACATAGACAGCATCCTGTTACATTAGGTGTCATCGAGAGCCGCATAGATGACAGCATCCTGCTACATTAGGTGTCACCCATTAGAGCCACAAAGATGACAGCATCCTGTTACATTAGGTGTCGCCCATGGGAGCCACATAGACAGCATCCTGTTACATTAGGTGTCGCCCATGGGAGCCACATAGATGACAGCATCCTGTTACATTAGGTGTCGCCCATGAGAGCTGCATAGATGACAGCATCCTGTTACATTAGGTGTCACCCATGAGAGCCACATAGATGACAGCATCCTGTTACATTAGGTGTCACCCATGAGAGCCGCATAGATGACAGCATCCTGTTACATTAGGTGTCACCCATGAGAGCCACAAAGATGACAGCATCCTGCTACATTAGGTGTCGCCCATGAGAGCCGCATAGATGACAGCATCCTGCTACATTAGGTGTCACCCATGAGAGCCGCATAGATGACAGCATCCTGTTATATTAGGTGTCACGCATGGGAGCCACATAGATGACAGCATCCTGTTACATTAGGTGTCACCCATGAGAGCCACATAGATGACAGCATCCTGTTACATTAGGTGTCGCCCATGAGAGCCGCATAGATGACAGCATCCTGCTACATTAGGTGTCACCCATGAGAGCCACAAAGATGACAGCATCCTGCTACATTAGGTGTCGCCCATGAGAGCCACATAGATGACAGCATCCTGTTACATTAGGTGTCGCCCATGAGAGCCGCATAGATGACAGCATCCTGTTACATTAGGTGTCGCCCATGAGAGCCACAAAGATGACAGCATCCTGCTACATTAGGTGTCACCCATGAGAGCCACATAGATGACAGCATCCTGTTACATTAGGTGTCGCCCATGAGAGCCGCATAGATGACAGCATCCTGCTACATTAGGTGTCGCCCATGAGAGCCACATAGATGACAGCATCCTGTTACATTAGGTGTCGCCCATGAGAGCCACAAAGATGACAGCATCCTGTTACATTAGGTGTCGCCCATGAGAGCCGCATAGATGACAGCATCCTGTTACATTAGGTGTCACCCATTAGAGCCACAAAGATGACAGCATCCTGTTACATTAGGTGTCGCCCATGAGAGCACATAGACAGCATCCTGTTACATTAGGTGTCTCCCATGAGAGCCGCATAGATGACAGCATCCTGTTACATTAGGTGTCACCCATGAGAGCCACAAAGATGACAGCATCCTGTTACATTAGGTGTCGCCCATGAGAGCCACAAAGATGACAGCATCCTGCTACATTAGGTGTCGCCCATGAGAGCCACATAGATGACAGCATCCTGCTACATTAGGTGTCACCCATGGGAGCCACATAGATGACAGCATCCTGTTACATTAGGTGTCGCCCATGAGAGCCACAAAGATGACAGCATCCTGCTACATTAGGTGTCGCCCATGAGAGCCACAAAGATGACAGCATCCTGTTACATTAGGTGTCGCCCATGAGAGCCACATAGATGACAGCATCCTGCTACATTAGGTGTCACCCATGAGAGCCACAAAGATGACAGCATCCTGTTACATTAGGTGTCGCCCATGAGAGCCACAAAGATGACAGCATCCTGTTACATTAGGTGTCGCCCATGAGAGCCACAAAGATGACAGCATCCTGCTACATTAGGTGTCGCCCATGAGAGCCACAAAGATGACAGCATCCTGTTACATTAGGTGTCGCCCATGAGAGCCACATAGATGACAGCATCCTGTTACATTAGGTGTCAACCATGAGAGCCACATAGATGACAGCATCCTGTTACATTAGGTGTCGCCCATGAGAGCTGCAAAGATGACAGCACCCTGTTACATTAGGTGTCGCCCATGAGAGCCGCATAGATGACAGCATCCTGTTACATTAGGTGTCACCCATGAGAGCCACAAAGATGACAGCATCCTGTTACATTAGGTGTCGCCCATGAGAGCCACAAAGATGACAGCATCCTGCTACATTAGGTGTCGCCCATGAGAGCCACATAGATGACAGCATCCTGCTACATTAGGTGTCACCCATGGGAGCCACATAGATGACAGCATCCTGTTACATTAGGTGTCGCCCATGAGAGCCACAAAGATGACAGCATCCTGCTACATTAGGTGTCGCCCATGAGAGCCACAAAGATGACAGCATCCTGTTACATTAGGTGTCGCCCATGAGAGCCACATAGATGACAGCATCCTGCTACATTAGGTGTCACCCATGAGAGCCACAAAGATGACAGCATCCTGTTACATTAGGTGTCGCCCATGAGAGCCACAAAGATGACAGCATCCTGTTACATTAGGTGTCGCCCATGAGAGCACATAGACAGCATCCTGCTACATTAGGTGTCGCCCATGAGAGCCGCATAGATGACAGCATCCTGTTACATTAGGTGTCACCCATGAGAGCCACAAAGATGACAGCATCCTGTTACATTAGGTGTCGCCCATGAGAGCCGCATAGATGACAGCATCCTGCTACATTAGGTGTCGCCCATGAGAGCCACATAGATGACAGCATCCTGTTACATTAGGTGTCGCCCATGAGAGCCACAAAGATGACAGCATCCTGCTACATTAGGTGTCGCCCATGAGAGCCACAAAGATGACAGCATCCTGCTACATTAGGTGTCACCCATGAGAGCCACAAAGATGACAGCATCCTGTTACATTAGGTGTCGCCCATGAGAGCCACAAAGATGACAGCATCCTGTTACATTAGGTGTCGCCCATGAGAGCACATAGACAGCATCCTGTTACATTAGGTGTCGCCCATGAGAGCCACAAAGATGACAGCATCCTGCTACATTAGGTGTCGCCCATGAGAGCCGCATAGATGACAGCATCCTGTTACATTAGGTGTCGCCCATGAGAGCCACATAGATGACAGCATCCTGTTACATTAGGTGTCGCCCATGAGAGCTGCATAGATGACAGCATCCTGTTACATTAGGTGTCACCCATGAGAGCCACATAGATGACAGCATCCTGTTACATTAGGTGTCGCCCATGAGAGCCGCATAGATGACAGCATCCTGCTACATTAGGTGTCGCCCATGAGAGCCACAAAGATGACAGCATCCTGTTACATTAGGTGTCGCCCATGAGAGCCACAAAGATGACAGCATCCTGCTACATTAGGTGTCGCCCATGAGAGCCACATAGATGACAGCATCCTGTTACATTAGGTGTCGCCCATGAGAGCCACAAAGATGACAGCATCCTGTTACATTAGGTGTCACCCATGAGAGCCACAAAGATGACAGCATCCTGTTACATTAGGTGTCGCCCATGAGAGCCGCATAGATGACAGCATCCTGTTACATTAGGTGTCGCCCATGAGAGCCGCATAGATGACAGCATCCTGCTACATAAGGTGTCGCCCATGAGAGCCACATAGATGACAGCATCCTGTTACATTAGGTGTCGCCCATGAGAGCTGCATAGATGACAGCATCCTGTTACATTAGGTGTCACCCATGAGAGCCACATAGATGACAGCATCCTGTTACATTAGGTGTCGCCCATGAGAGCCGCATAGATGACAGCATCCTGCTACATTAGGTGTCGCCCATGAGAGCCACAAAGATGACAGCATCCTGTTACATTAGGTGTCGCCCATGAGAGCCACAAAGATGACAGCATCCTGCTACATTAGGTGTCGCCCATGAGAGCCGCATAGATGACAGCATCCTGTTACATTAGGTGTCGCCCATGAGAGCCACAAAGATGACAGCATCCTGTTACATTAGGTGTCGCCCATGAGAGCCACAAAGATGACAGCATCCTGTTACATTAGGTGTCGCCCATGAGAGCCACAAAGATGACAGCATCCTGCTACATTAGGTGTCGCCCATGAGAGCCGCATAGATGACAGCATCCTGTTACATTAGGTGTCGCCCATGAGAGCCGCATAGATGACAGCATCCTGTTACATTAGGTGTCACCCATGAGAGCCACAAAGATGACAGCATCCTGCTACATTAGGTGTCACCCATGAGAGCCGCATAGATGACAGCATCCTGTTACATTAGGTGTCACCCATGAGAGCCACATAGATGACAGCATCCTGTTACATTAGGTGTCGCCCATGAGAGCCACATAGACAGCATCCTGTTACATTAGGTGTCGTCCATGAGAGCCGCATAGATGACAGCATCCTGTTACATTAGGTGTCGCCCATGAGAGCCACATAGATGACAGCATCCTGTTACATTAGGTGTCGCCCATGAGAGCCACAAAGATGACAGCATCCTGTTACATTAGGTGTCGCCCATGAGAGCCACAAAGATGACAGCATCCTGCTACATTAGGTGTCACCCATGAGAGCCACATAGATGACAGCATCCTGCTACATTAGGTGTCACCCATGAGAGCCACATAGATGACAGCATCCTGTTACATTAGGTGTCACCCATGAGAGCCACATAGATGACAGCATCCTGTTACATTAGGTGTCGCCCATGAGAGCCACATAGATGACAGCATCCTGTTACATTAGGTGTCGTCCATGAGAGCCGCATAGATGACAGCATCCTGTTACATTAGGTGTCACCCATGAGAGCCACAAAGATGACAGCATCCTGCTACATTAGGTGTCACCCATGAGAGCCACATAGATGACAGCATCCTGTTACATTAGGTGTCACCCATGAGAGCCACATAGATGACAGCATCCTGTTACATTAGGTGTCGCCCATGAGAGCCACATAGATGACAGCATCCTGTTACATTAGGTGTCGCCCATGAGAGCCGCATAGATGACAGCATCCTGTTACATTAGGTGTCGCCCATGAGAGCCGCATAGATGACAGCATCCTGTTACATTAGGTGTCGCCCATGAGAGCCACAAAGATGACAGCATCCTGTTACATTAGGTGTCGCCCATGAGAGCCGCATAGATGACAGCATCCTGTTACATTAGGTGTCGCCCATGAGAGCCACATAGATGACAGCATCCTGTTACATTAGGTGTCGCCCATGGGAGCCGCATAGATGACAGCATCCTGCTACATTAGGTGTCGCCCATGAGAGCCACAAAGATGACAGCATCCTGCTACATTAGGTGTCGCCCATGAGAGCCGCATAGATGACAGCATCCTGTTACATTAGGTGTCGCCCATGAGAGCCACATAGATGACAGCATCCTGCTACATTAGGTGTCGCCCATGAGAGCCGCATAGATGACAGCATCCTGTTACATTAGGTGTCGCCCATGAGAGCCGCATAGATGACAGCATCCTGTTACATTAGGTGTCACCCATGAGAGCCACAAAGATGACAGCATCCTGCTACATTAGGTGTCGCCCATGAGAGCCGCATAGATGACAGCATCCTGCTACATTAGGTGTCGCCCATGAGAGCCGCATAGATGACAGCATCCTGCTACATTAGGTGTCGCCCATGAGAGCCGCATAGATGACAGCATCCTGTTACATTAGGTGTCGCCCATGAGAGCCGCATAGATGACAGCATCCTGTTACATTAGGTGTCACCCATGAGAGCCACATAGATGACAGCATCCTGTTACATTAGGTGTCGCCCATGAGAGCCGCATAGATGACAGCATCCTGTTACATTAGGTGTCACCCATGAGAGCCACATAGATGACAGCATCCTGTTACATTAGGTGTCGCCCATGGGAGCCGCATAGATGACAGCATCCTGCTACATTAGGTGTCGCCCATGAGAGCCGCATAGATGACAGCATCCTGTTACATTAGGTGTCACCCATGAGAGCCGCATAGATGACAGCATCCTGCTACATTAGGTGTCACCCATGAGAGCCGCATAGATGACAGCATCCTGTTACATTAGGTGTCACCCATGAGAGCCACAAAGATGACAGCATCCTGCTACATTAGGTGTCGCCCATGAGAGCCGCATAGATGACAGCATCCTGTTACATTAGGTGTCGCCCATGAGAGCCGCATAGATGACAGCATCCTGTTACATTAGGTGTCACCCATGAGAGCCGCATAGATGACAGCATCCTGTTACATTAGGTGTCGCCCATGGGAGCCGCATAGATGACAGCATCCTGTTACATTAGGTGTCGCCCATGGGAGCCGCATAGATGACAGCATCCTGCTACATTAGGTGTCGCCCATGAGAGCCGCATAGATGACAGCATCCTGTTACATTAGGTGTCGCCCATGGGAGCCGCATAGATGACAGCATCCTGCTACATTAGGTGTCGCCCATGAGAGCCGCATAGATGACAGCATCCTGTTACATTAGGTGTCGCCCATGGGAGCCGCATAGATGACAGCATCCTGCTACATTAGGTGTCGCCCATGAGAGCCGCATAGATGACAGCATCCTGTTACATTAGGTGTCACCCATGAGAGCCGCATAGATGACAGCATCCTGCTACATTAGGTGTCACCCATGAGAGCCGCATAGATGACAGCATCCTGTTACATTAGGTGTCACCCATGAGAGCCACAAAGATGACAGCATCCTGCTACATTAGGTGTCGCCCATGAGAGCCACAAAGATGACAGCATCCTGTTACATTAGGTGTCGCCCATGAGAGCCACATAGATGACAGCATCCTGCTACATTAGGTGTCACCCATGAGAGCCGCAAAGATGACAGCATCCTGTTACATTAGGTGTCGCCCATGAGAGCCACATAGATGACAGCATCCTGCTACATTAGGTGTCGCCCATGAGAGCCACAAAGATGACAGCATCCTGCTACATTAGGTGTCGCCCATGAGAGCCACAAAGATGACAGCATCCTGTTACATTAGGTGTCGCCCATGAGAGCCACATAGATGACAGCATCCTGCTACATTAGGTGTCACCCATGAGAGCCACAAAGATGACAGCATCCTGTTATATTAGGTGTCGCCCATGAGAGCCGCAAAGATGACAGCATCCTGTTATATTAGGTGTCACGCATGGGAGCCACATAGATGACAGCATCCTGTTACATTAGGTGTCACCCATGAGAGCCACATAGATGACAGCATCCTGTTACATTAGGTGTCGCCCATGAGAGCCACATAGATGACAGCATCCTGCTACATTAGGTGTCGCCCATGAGAGCCGCATAGATGACAGCATCCTGTTACATTAGGTGTCACCCATGAGAGCCGCATAGATGACAGCATCCTGTTACATTAGGTGTCACCCATGAGCTGCATTGATGACACCCTGTTACTTGAGAGCCATATATATGCAAGTGCCCCCATTACATTATATGTCACCCATTACTGCACCCTGCGCGCTTTTTTATTAGATGTCACCCCATGTGCATATTCATCTGAGAATTTATCAACAGCTTCCCCAATTCTCTTAAATTGCAATATAATAATTTCAGGCCGGGGGAATAAAACCATTGTTATCACAGCCGATTACAGACTGAAATGGAAAGGGACAGAAATCGATAGACAAATGTGCTCCCTCCAAATCGCTAGCTGTGGCATACACACCCATCGGTCAGAGCATAAAAAAGCAATGTAAACACAACAGCAAAGTTTAATTTGTCCATAATTTATTGTATTTACAGCCCCTGGTATCTAGTACCATATGTGTGGTAGCCCTTCTGTGCGGGGGTATTATCAGTATCACAGTAATCGCTTTGCCTTGCTCTATAACAATACTCTAATATTACACTACAATTATCCTATTGTTACCCACATCACACTCTGCCTTAATTATACATCTATTTATAATTTATTAAGATATTCAATAGATAAAAACTGCAAAATGTATAGCATGGACAAACTTAATATATTCATTATCCTGACACCATCAACATTGTGATTCTTGTCTAATTAACCACTTTGTTTTCACCTCTTGTCCCGCAAACTGCGTTTGGGGAATACATTACCCGTTGACAGTTTATATATGATGCAGTTGCCATTTTGTCCAATGCAATCTAAGACTTGTGTGAAGCAGTTCACTTGCTCACTTGTAACTTGCACATATTCACTTGTATTAAGTTACAAATGATTTTCTACACAATTTATGATATTCAATTACTAATTGGGAGATGGGGAATATGTTTTTGTGAAAAATATGATAAAAAATAGTGACCACAAAGAGATAAACTCGGCTGAATTACTAAGTTTTTTTCCCACTCCCAAATGGAATGGAATTTGGAAATATGAAAGGGTGAACATATGGGTTCACCCATGATAAATTGGTGAACCTATATGACCCCAATACAGACTAACATCTTTCAGTGACATGATGTGACGTCATGCTTTCATGGCACTCTCAATGTTGACCTTTAACCCTACCTCAGAACAATTTAGTGAATTTGGTACGGGCAAGACTAAAGTTGGATGATCTATAACCATTTTCCATTAACCTTCTCCAATTTGGAACAACATTAGTTTAATTGAAAATGCAGGGAACTATTTACAATATTTCATTCAACAGACATAAATTGTGATGTGCAAACATTCATGTCTGAATTAATTTAATACAATTTCAGGATTCACAGATGTGTATAGAAATTTTAAATGTTACATATTTCAAGAATTCTATTTTAATTCTGTGGTGCATGAGTTATAACAGTGACAATACTCAACTTGCATGGAGATTTAATGATAGAAATACAAGCAATATTAAAGCAGTTTATTTCAATTAATTTAATCAGAATTCATAAAGGTTTTATTCAGTCCACATGTACAATACTGACATGACATTCAGTTAAAATGATGTATCAATTATCTACATATTCTAAACAGGTGAGCAGTTTATCTGGTTGAAGTATTCCACTGCATAAAGAAGGCAGCTGTTGGTTCATTTGTGTAGACTTCCTTTGTCAAGTACTCGTCGTGTGCTTTCTGCTGCCCTGAGAGGCGTTTATTTTCCTCTGCGAGCTGTTTCTTGAGCTGTGTATTGCGTCGCTCACCTTCACGTTCCAGCAGCATGCCTGCCCTGGCGTGTGCGGATCTCTGGCGATCCCACTCGGCATTCTGTCGGTCTTCTTCTTGTTTCTTTCGCTGCAATGAATGATAATTCTTTTTTTATTTAAGGTGAATTTTTAAACACATATCCTTTACTTTTAATGTAAATAAGCCAACTGATTTTAATTTGCAACCGATGTTTGCAAGAATTTTAACTGACAATAGGCCACTCCTAAAATGTTATGGCTCTGAAACAATTTCAAGCTGTCAATAATGTGGAAATGAACATGGATAAGTTGTGGATTGCAAAACATTGCTGATTTCATAACATTTTATGCCTCCATAGGTGAGTATTTACTTCAAACTTTCAACTCAATACAATGCTTTTTATTGTAATATAGAGTCAAAAAAGGAGTCAAGATTGAACTTGTAGATACAGCCACAGCTAAAATGCAACAAAATGGTACACAAAAAAGGAAACCATTAAAAACTGTCTTCCCTTTTCCCAATTTTGCAGATTTTGCTATTGAAAAACTGTGATTAAATTCAAGATCTTCAAAATGTGGAGTTGTCCAAATGTGATCCTGTCGGCAATGTCGGAAATCAACAAGTGACATGTCACCTGTATGTGTGTCCCAGCTATCACCACTACCACTGACTATTGACATGACTATAATCCTTCCAACCTGTTCTTGTTACCTATTTGAATCTTGTCCCGATTACCAACCCAGATATCTTTCCCAGCTAAATGTTTTAGCTGCAATCCTGGTTAATTGATCTGGCCACTCACCTCGTTTTCTTTCCTTTGAAGTTCCTGGGTTCTACGGATATCTGCCAACTGTTCAGGACTCATGCCCTTCCATCTGTCAGGGATGACTCGCTGAGGTCCATATGCACTCTGAGCCACTGCTGGATTCTCTGTCAGCAGGTCGCCATAGATATGATTAGCAAGTTCTGTAGAATTATCATCAAGCTCCTGTTGCTTCTGCAGATCTCGACGAGCAGAATTTTCCCGTGCCTTCAAAATTAAAAAAATTAGGGTTACAACGGACACAGGAAATGTGTAGAAATGAATTATTTTTTTACTTAAACAATAGTAACTTTAGATATGCCTTTTTTCTCTAACATAACCTGATGTTAACTTATATTTTGGCTCACAATAAGGACATGAATAATCAGCAGTGTTCTTAATTCCTGTTTTGTTTATCTTATTGCTAACTGATACATTCAGAGCCAAATATACCAATACAACAATATGAGGTGGATAATTCTGCTTAATAAACTGGGAGAACTCAGAGAAGCTGAAATCAATTACAAAAATATGAAATGGGTGAGAAAAAAATCTAGTTAACCCATATGGGAAGCACTTAGTTTAGTAACCCACCTGTGCGGCATTGTAATCCTTGGTGGCCTCATTGATAGCTCTACGACATGCCTCATCTGCCTTTTGCAGCTCAACAGCTCGCTGGTCTAATTCTTTCATCTTGAGGTCATACAAATGGTCAGCTTTCTTTTGATTTTGTGCAGACTGGTTCCTCTCTTTCACTTGAGCCTCAGACCATTCCCGAAGTTGTTCCTGCTGGAATTTTGTTCGAGCCTTATTGTTTAGATCTTCTCCATCAAATTTCTGTACGCTGGAGATTCCACAACGTGGATCATCATCGGTTACACGAGCTGGCTTGTCCTTTTTAAGTGCATCTGGGTCATAAAGATCCCACTCTCTTCGGTTGCTGGGTTGTTGATGTAGGAAGCGAAATTCATTTAAGGCTGTGTTTAACTCTTGAATGTCATGTTCTTGTCGTTTCTGAAGCAGCTGGGCAATTTTGTCTGTCCTGATTGCATCCATGGCTGTAAACAGAAAAGTTTACTGAATTTATGAAAACCCAACAAAGAATAAAGGTTACATTGTACTTATTATATGTTATAATCAATGAGTGGTATATGCTTAATGACTTCGGCAACTCATGGATGGCCAAAATCAATAGGCCCCCTACCAGATGATATCAACAATAATTAATTCTAAAGGACCGATTCTGGTTGTACAATTCCTGTGTGTACTTTTCAATAATAACATGTAAATACTTAATCTGAGACAAAATGTTTTGTTGACATTGTTAAGTACTGCATCATTGTGATGTCACACAACAAAATTCATGATTTGGACAACATTGCAGGAAAGTTTTACCATGTAACTTTAACTCTAATGATTTCACTGTTTTGTCATTGATATTAGATCCCATAATACATGATTAAAACATTCAATACTGAAACTTGTGTCCAGCTTTGCCGTCATAGAGGGCAAAAATGGACAAGTTCATGCTTGGTAACTGTATGTCAAAGAAAATGATGCAAGACCTGAATTTAAGATATTTCTTGTGGTTATATATTTATGCTGTATGAAAGTAAACACAAAAATAATAACATCAACAGCAACAACAAAAATGGAAAATGATGTAACTAACAGTGACACAACAGTCCAAACATTGAATGTGTATTCTACTATTTATCAAACAGTTCACCGTTCGTACATATTAAATATCTCGATGAATTAAGTTGGATTTTGACATTTGCGTGATGTGTTGGCAAATGAAATGTACATACCGAAAGCCTTGTCTCTGGCATTCTCCATGTCTTCCATCTGCTTTCTATCTTTCACTTGTGACTCGATTGCCTGAGCATCAATTCCAATCAGTCTGGTTCTTGCATTGAAAATCCTACTTTTTCTCTGTTCCTCCTGGTTGCGACGGCGTTCTATAGCCGCCGCTTCTTTATAATCGACAGGTAGATCTAGTTTATACATTTTGAAAGATATTTGTATCCTGTCACTGAGAAAAAATGAATATTTCGTGGCTATTCCACTGCACTCCCAGTTTGTTGCAGAGTTAGCTTCCCCAGTTGTTGCTATGAGACCAAGTGACCCAATTCCTTTGTTATCGGCGATCTTATTGGTTTAGCCAGACGAACCTCAATGAAAGTAATTTATATTCTGACAATGTTCCTTGATGCCTTTAAAGCTTTTTCATGCTTTAAATATGATTAACAATGTTTTTTTCGTAATGTTTATCCACATACAGGACAATGGAACGGTTTAATTTCTCAATAAACCTAAATTTTCATTTGCATTTGATATCCAATCATAATAGTTCTTATTTAGGTGCTTTGGGTAATACCTGTGAAGCATTCGGCCCTTCATAGGCGGCGCTACAATCGAAAGGTCAAGGCCTTCTGAAGTTCTGTCAACAACATGGATCAAGAGAGACATCGTCCCGGGGCTTTTAAACAGCAAAATAAGGCTCATAAAACTGGTAGACACAAAAGTAAGGGTCAACTTCAGAAAGATGCGAAAGGTAGGTGTATATTTTTTCTCTGATGAGATTTGCCTTGCGTTAATTTGCACAAAAATCACATGTGTTTCTTTTGAGCGATAATTTGTGGGTTTCAAACTGAAACTCACGTGTGTTCAGAATTTTGCAATAACAAGATATTTGTAGCAAAATTTGAGTAAATAATTGGGGATAAGATTCTGATGTCATCGATAACATAAACAATAATATTGACGTTTGCAAAAGTAATTCTGAGATTCTGTTATACTTTTCATTATGGGTGCTGGACGTTCCGACTCACGGCGTTCCGCCTCAGACGTTCCGCCTCAGACGTTCCGCCTCACGACCTGTCCGCCTCACATTGCTTGTAATAGACCGAATTTGACTCTCTTTTTTCAAAAACACATCTACATTTCACAAAGAATACGAATCCTTGTCATATTAAGCTCTATTCTCAAGAAGAGGTTAGTAAAACATCGTCATTCGTATATCGCAAGTGATCTGTCAAAGACGCACGATTGGGTCCGGCAAGTTAGCCCGGGTTATCCCGTTTCTCTCCACGGAGCCAGCGGGTTTCGGTGGCGGAAGGCGGCGGGCGAATTCGGCGGAACAAAATATAGAATTGACGTATTTGAACTTTTTTTTAAAACACATCTACATTTGACAAGGCTGTAAATAATCTCAACAAGAGGTTGTTTAAAAGGTAAACTTAACATGAACTTAACATGAATCTATGGGCCAGTGAGGCGCACGAGTAGTGAGGCGGACAGGTCGTGAGGCGGACAGGTAATGAGTCGCTGGTAGCGTGAGGCGGATCGTCTAGCATTCCTATACATTATATAGGCCGATTGCGGGTCGCCATACTGCCCCATTGAAAACAACACGCCGGAACTGCACAATTACAATCGGAAGTGCACAAAAAACTCTCTAAAATCTAATCATTAAAAAAAACAAGATGGTAACCCGCAATCGGCCTATACTATAGTTAGTCAGTGACCAGTTTCCACCGATGAAGTAGACCATGACTGTCAGTGGCTTCAAGGATACTCATCAGCAGTTACTTGTAACTACAGAAAACTGATCGGAAACGAGTAGTGCAATTGCGGATTTCCATCTTATTTTTTAGTTGCGTTCGTGTTACCTTTGCAGAGATTTATATTTAAATGGTCGCGTTCCGAAAATATGAAAACTCTGTTATGAAAACGCTTTGTTTTGACGCCAAAGTCAAGGACGCTCAAGGGTTATGCTGTTCGCGACCTGCAAAGTGTAATTTCTGCTAATATTACGAAAATAATTGCATAAATCCGTAGTGGCAGATTATCCGTTATCATTTCACGGACATCCATTCATCCGTCAACAAAATCCGCTAGATCCACTACGTCCAAAATCCGTACTTTACACACCACCATTTATCTTAAAGTTTGATTGAGATGGAACCCAGTTGAGTTTTTAACCTTATTTTGTAAATGCACGAGCTTGATTTAAAAAAAAAATCCACACTTGTTTTTTATGATTGTATTTTACAATGTTTTTTGTGCACAAGTTTCCAGTTTTAATTGTGCAGTTCCAGTGTGTTGATTTCAGTGGGGCAGTATGGTGACCTACAATAGGCTTATCCCAATTTGTGCCCAACCAATTTTCTGTCGCTACCAATTTCTGCTGATTACAACAGCTTAGCTGGAGAGGACCCTTGTTGCCACTGACAGTCACAGTCAACTTCATCAATGGAAATCAAATGGTTGATGACAAGTACATTCTCAATGGGATGCCAATTGGTTTTGCCAAGTAAAGTCATAGATGTTGATGTATATGACCAACAAATTTTCGGGCTGACCTACCAGCATCAATGAAATCATACAAACTTGCATTTTGAGTCTCTCAGTGTGCAATTTCAAAATTGTGTGAACCACAACTTAAATCCTGTTGATATGCTAATTAATGGCAGTAATCCTGACCAAGATTAGAAGACAACAACAATGACAACTTACTTCTCTTTTCCTATTTGAACATTGGAACATCTGGATGACCACATTAATTACTACAGAGTTATTAGCATATCTATCTGTTTAGGTAAACTATTTTGTGCAGTTTTAAACCAGCATTTAGTGAAATATTAAAATGAAAATAATTTATACAAAAAAATCAAACTGCCTTTAAAAAGGGCATAGAATTGCAGATTATATCTTTGTATTAAAATCCATGATTGACAAATATGTTAAAAATATGATTTCTCGAAATAAGGATCAGTGACCTTGCTACATTGTGACATCATATCCAACAAGTAAAAAGAACCATAATTTGATATTGTTATGACATTTAATGTATGTTTATTACCATATATACCATATTATCCCTAATAGCCGCCCTCTACCTAATTACTGCCCCCATCCTGTCTGAAGCCTGTCTTGGTGACTAGGGTAGTGGAGCTGCACAGGGGTTTGCTATCTCAGTAATTAATTTGTAAACAGTACTCACAGCTTCACTTGCAATACTCATGCTAACATTTGAAAGAAAACACACCCCTTGTACTGTTTTCCCCAAACACTTGTTTAATATTTCTCAATTTCAAGTGATGTTACTCTGTAATTAACTCCCCATGTTGCATCAATGTGTAAGATCTGACACCTGAATGCTGAGGGAGGGACACATAAGGGTCACAGTATGGTGCTCAGTAGCACACCCCAGACTTAATTGGTTAATTACCCGATAGGAATGTGGTCAAGTGGGGAAACTGCAGTGCTCAACACTGATGATAAAAGATTGTCATTTTCAATACTTTACATGCTTAGTTGTTTTGTGTCTGGACAGACATATTCATTTTTATTAGTTCATCTAAAATATATTGAATAATACTGTACTGTACAATTATTCTTACCATCAAACTATTCTTCGAGTGCAACAAGATATGGGCATTTATTTACTAAACATCTATCATGAATCTGAAAAGCAGTCAATTTTGAAATCTGGTATTCGCATGTCTGCCAGTCACATATCAGTGGCCGCCTCAGGGGCAATGCTTCCGCCCCCGGTGCAGCAATTAGGGATTATATGGTATTTAACATAACTGATGGCTCAAAACTTCCTTGGCATATGAAAAACTATCAGCCTCGGACCTTTTGGGCAAAATCTATCATTAGGGATAAAAGTAGTGGATACAAGACCAAAGGATACAGCGCATTACTTTTTTTTAGATTGACCTGATTGGTCTGTTAAGAGAAACGTCATCAGGTTGTGTTAAACTTTGTGTGCTTGCAACGCATGCTTCTGATTATAATGGCAACATATGAAATCCTCTGAATATCTGTAATGCTGTATTCTTTTTGCTGACGCATATATACAAACATGCACACTCAAATTAATTCAGACATATATTCACACACACACACACACACAAAATGCATGGACACTATCAAGGCCTCCACAGTAAAAATCAAAAGTAAAATTTCGGACCAACGCAAAACCTTTCTATTACAGGAATTTGGGCCAAATAAAAAATAAGTATTTGAGTAAATATTTATCTGAAAAACATTTGATTGGACTGCAGATTGGAATGGATTGGGTGATATCAACTTATTCTGATCACATAGATATGTTTTTATTTCAGGTCGTGTTGGTCTAAAATCATTGAGCAAAAAAGCTAAATCAGCAGCGAGTAAAAATGATCGTCGGAACACAGTAAGTGGAATGAACTGTTCTTAAAATACCCTGAACTTTGTATAAACCAAAACTAAGAATTAAGGAGGTTAAAGTAAAAGGAAAAATATCAATACCATCTTTAAGTGTTGTGGTATTAACTATCATGATCAGACATTTGTGTTTCCTTTTACCCTCGCCCAATAAAAATGAAAGAACCTTCACAATTATAGCAACTATGCATCCTCGTCAGCATAGCACAAGCAGTTTCGGTGATTCTGTCTGTCCGTTAAACTCGATCTTCTCCTCAGAATCTGGTGGATGATTTCATATCTAATTGTAGGCAAGATGCTGTATTGCCAGGAGATGAATCATATCTGTTTTCTTTGAGGTTAAGATTTTTTAATTTTTATTTTATTTTTTTCAAATCTCAATGGCAAACAGAAAATTGTTTCTCAGGTGCATACATGGAATATCCAATGCCTCATTCTGCTAATCTTAATACAGCCTCACTTTAAGACTTCTTTATTAGGGTGATGGAGTAAATCCTCCATATTGTGTAAATGCTATGCATTACTTTTCTACATTGACTGTTCTCATACTTTAAATTATCATTTGTAGAGCAATTTAAAGGAAATGTTCACAGGGCCATGGTCAGCACAACAAGAGATTTAAAAAATCAGATCCTAATGCAAATTCAAGATTACATATTCCTATCTTATGAGGTCAATATGATCTGGCACAATACTTGACATTGTCATGTTGGTTCAATAAGAAAAATAAATAAGAAAATTGTGTTTATATGCAGATGCTTGTCATGGATCACGATTGAACTGCATAATTTTATTTGATTTGCTTTGATCTGATTTGAGAAGATTGTTGCACACTTATGTCTCACTGGCACTCGGAGCCTACGCAGCATGGCTACACAACTAGAAAGTAGACCCAATACACACTGTCTCCAATCTGTGTATAGGTCCCTACACTCATGAGCCTTATCTCACTTCATTCAGGCACAGCAGATCAGGAAACAGAAACGGGAGGAAGTGCTCGAGAAGAAGAGAAGTCGTGGAGGGCAGGGAGCACCCCCTTTCCTTGTGGTAAATAGCCATATTTTCAAAAATAGTTTTTTTTAAAAATCAGTGTGATGCATTATTTAAGATGATAAATATTTTTGTTTTTATTTACATCTCTAATTATGTATTTATAAAAATACATATATTTTAGAATATTCTCACTGCTTAAGTTCCAACACCAGGTGGCTCTTGTATGAACAATGCATGCTGGGACATGTTTGTGGACATGATAGCTGATATGATGACTACCATTATGTATGCTCAGAAGGGAATACATTGATTTTGTAACAAATGCACATTCAGAAAAAAAATCAGTTTCAGAATCTTGAGAAGAATAGAAAGACAGTAAAGTGTAAACTAAATGGATGGAAATAAAATGACATTCAGTCATAATTTCTTTACTGCTATATGCCAGGCTTGCCTGTCTATAAAATGTAGTCATGGATGACAGATTTTAACACACTAGGTGGCAGCATGGCCTACTCAAGCAGTGAGAATTATACCCTTCCTAAAATCAGGTCCATATACATACCCGGTACCAATTTTCCTTCCAACCACTACCGTAAATGACCGTGTTTAAGACAAGATTTTTGTACACAAATCTTTAGTTAATGTTTAGGGGGTCGTCTTATACACGAGAGCAACCTGTGGACGAGGATTTACGCCAACAAATTACGGCACTATAAGTTTTCATTACGAACATTCATATTTTCGAAATTAAAGAATATCGGACATAGTGGATCGATTTTAATTGCGTTTTAAATGATATATAAAGGTATTTACCCAATATTATCACAACTTATGTTTTGCAGGTCGAGAACAGAACAAAACCATCCATTATTGCGCAATATATTAATATTTCAATGCCAATTAACGATCGTTTTCGTGCCAAAAGCAAGAGCCTCTCTCGCCTTTCAAAATGGCGATCTTGAGAAATTCTCGACTTGCGAAGCATAATTTGTGATAATATTGGATAAATAACATTTAAAAGGCAATTAAAATCGATCCGCTACGTCCAATGTCTATTATTTCTTAACGCTTTGTTTTGACTTTGTTTTCACATCCATTTAAAATGCGTAATGCATGTTAAATGGATGGATGGTTTTGTTCTGTTCTCGGCCTGCAAAGCGTAAAATGTGATAATATTGGGTAAATATCAGCGTTCACAGTTTTGCATTTCGTCTTTGTTTCCACTGCTTTGAGTCGTGTCTTCCCTTTTTGACAGAAATGTTTTCACACGCAGATCGATTTTAATTGCGTTTTAAATGATAAATAAAGGTAATTACTTAATATTATTTTAATTGCGTTTTAAATGATAAATAAAGGTAATTACTTAATATTATCACAATTACGCTTCTCAGGTCGAGAATTTCTCCACATCCTTGATCTTAGCATCAAAACAAAGCGTTTTCATTATTTATCATTTAAAACGCAATTAAAATCGATCCGCTACGTCCAATGTCTATTATTTCGAAAAGCTTTGTTCTGACTTTGTTTTCACCGATTCCAATTATCAGCGTTCACAGTTTTGCATTTCGTCTTTGTTTCCACTGCTTTGAGTCGTGTCTTCCCTTTTTGACAGAAATGCTTTCACACGCAGATCGATTTTAATTGCGTTTTAAATGATAAATAAAGGTAATTACTTAATATTATCACAATTACGCTTCTCAGGTCGAGAATTTCTCCACATCCTTGATCTTAGCATCAAAACAAAGCGTTTTCATTATTTATCATTTAAAACGCAATTAAAATCGATCCGCTACGTCCGATGTCTGTTATTTTGAGGTTGGCCGCTCCACTTATGTCTCGTGGGCACTCAAGAGCTTACAGCGCTTTGTTTTGACGCTAAATGGTAGCAGAGCCGATATCTCGAGAAAAACCAACTCGTCTTATATTTGGAAATTGGTCTTTTCAAGAAAAATAACCTCAATTTTGGGGGGTCGTCTTATACACGAGTCGTCTTATACACGAGTCGTCTTATACACGAGTCGTCTTATACACGAGTAAATATGGTATGTCCATCTTGTGAACACACTATCCTTGATTCAGTGCAGTCTTTTTTATAGGAAATTAAATTACTTTTAATTTTTAAGTAGGTGTTTACAAAATTCACAGGCAATAAGTTATAAAACTAATGTGAATGTTAAAAGATTGAGGGATTGAAATGAGATTAATTGTATATTTGTTTGACCCATCAGATAAGTTTACGGTTGATGTTTGATTGCAGGCCGTGGTTGGGTTGAGTGAAGATGTACAGACAGAAGCCGTGCTGGAGGTCCTCAAAACCTGCGACCCAGAGGCCATCGTCACCAAAAATGACCTCAACATCACCCACATAAGGTCTTTATCCTAGATTGTTATTAAAAATGACCTCAACATCACTCGCATAAAGTCTATATTCTAGATTGTTATTAAAAATGACCTCAACATCACCCACATAAGGTCTATATTCTATTTTATTAAATGCAAATAACCTTCCAATTTAAGTCCAAAGCTCAAATTTCTTGCAAATCAATTTTAAACTCAAAATAAAATTACAATAATATATGGCAGAAAATTTTACCTCCCCTTATTGTTATTCACTTACACTTATTATTATTCACTTTGTGATTTATATTTGGAATATTACATTATTCTCAATCTGCCTTCCTGTTATAGCATTGCACGCTTCAAGCAGAGGTTTTCATTCCTGGCGCCTGAGTATGGTGACCTCTATGGGCTTCTAGATGCAGTAAAGCTGGCTGACTGCCTGCTGCTGGTGCCCTCTGTTGAGAGTGGCATAGATGACTATGGAGAATACTGCCTGTCCTGTTTGTTTGCACAAGGGCTCCCATCTGTGGTTCTCGCTACTCAGGTAATGAAGTACTGTTATGTGACATTGTGCTTTATTTTTATCTAAAACATGCCATTAAACATTAAAGGACTGGCTCATTTAACTTTGTTGATTGGCGAGACTAACGAATGTATTACTGGGCAATTGTGTCTGGATACTCACTAGGTTAAATTTATATGCTTAAACAGGATGTATTTAACCAGGTTTTCTTTTAATAGGGTCTAAAAGATGTGCCACAAAAGAGACAAGCAGAAACAAAGAGAGCTCTACAAAAACAAATAGAAAAAAGGTGAGAAATCTTATATAATGAAATATGACAGACAGAAAAAGGTGAGGGATCTTATATAATGAAATATGATAGACAGAAACCAAGATAATGTATATTACATATTTTGATATATTGATGTTTATAGGTTTCCGGATGAGAGGATACATAGTTTAGACTCAGCCCAGGATGGCATCCTAGTGCTGCGCTCTATTGGCAGTAAAAAGATGAAGAAGATGGTCTTCCGTGACTATCGGCCCCACCTACTGGCAGAGGCTGTCACCTTTGAACTGCCAAATGCACAGGTAAAGACGATAATGCAGACTAAAACATTTATCAAGTTATAAAAAAAAATCCAAATTTTGAAAGAATATAAAAGTATATAACCAGGATTTGACCCTTTGCCTGGCCATGTCCACAGTTATTGTTAGACTAGAGCACTTCACAGAGCAGGCCTCAACATTAGGCAGTTGCCCATTAGCCAGTTGCCAGCTTGCCCGGAGCTATATTTCACACCTGTCAGTCAAGTCTTGGCAATTGGATACTTTTGTTCCACAAGTGCAGCAAACATGCACAGTTGATTAGTATGCTACAGTGGGGTATATCAGCTACACTTGACATTACTTAATCTTATAAAGTTATATTCTGACAAGATTGATAAGTCAGAGTGACATCTTCACTCACAAGGTCAAAGGCTTCATGTATGTCTTTGCTTAAAAACTGAACTCCTGAGTTACAAAAGGCCCCATGCCTATCGTTTTCATATAATCAGAGGTCACTTGGGTGCTATTTTTATAACAAATTTGTACTATTAATATTAAATTATTGAAGCTCAATATTGTGTATTCTATGGGTTATATGGGCAGCTGTTCTAATTATCAGCCAATGTTTGAATGCGCAAATCCTATGAGCTTTAGCTGTATTCAAATATTGGGGCAAAATTTCAGGGCAAATGAATTGTAATTCAGGGTAAGTAGATTTTAAAATTTACTTGCCCGTTGGTCAATGTTAATGTCAAGGCCTGCAGAGCCTGAATCCATTCTATATTAGATTCAGTTAGGCCAACAAATTTGTGTAATATTTGGTAGTATGAATTAATCCCTGTAATGAAATAAGTAATTGTTGGATATGTATTACAATGAATCTTAAATGACAGTTTCTTCTGTAATGTGATGCTTGCAGAGTAATGAGGGAACCCTGATGGCTACTTGTGAGGCCAGGCTCTGTCTAATAATGTCTAATATATTACACAGTAATGAGAGAACCCTGATGGCTACTTGCGAGGCCAGGCTGTGTCTAATAATGTCTAATGTGATGCTTGCAGAGTAATGAGGGAACCCTGAAGGTGACTGGCTACTTGCGTGGCCAGGCTGTGTCTAATAATGTCTAATGTGATGCTTGCAGAGTAATGAGGGAACCCTGAAGGTGACTGGTTACTTGCGAGGCCAGGCTGTGTCTAATAATGTCTAATGTGATGCTTGCAGAGTAATGAGGGAACCCTGAAGGTGACTGGCTACTTGTGAGGCCAGCCTGTGTCTAATAATGTCTAATGTGATGCTTGCAGAGTAATGAGGGAACCCTGAAGGTGACTGGTTACTTGTGAGGCCAGGCTGTGTCTAATAATGTCTAATGTGATGCTTGCAGAGTAATGAGGGAACCCTGAAGGTGACTGGCTACTTGCGAGGCCAGGCTGTGTCTAATAATGTCTAATGTGATGCTTGCAGAGTAATGAGGGAACCCTGAAGGTGACTGGTTACTTGCGAGGCCAGGCTGTGTCTAATAATGTCTAATGTGATGCTTGCAGAGTAATGAGGGAACCCTGAAGGTGACTGGTTACTTGCGAGGCCAGGCTGTGTCTAATAATGTCTAATGTGATGCTTGCAGAGTAATGAGGGAACCCTGAAGGTGACTGGTTACTTGCGAGGCCAGGCTCTGTCTGTTAACAGCCTGATTCACCTGCCAGGATGGGGAGACTTCCAGATGTCACAGATAGACTCTCCACCTGACCCTAACCCTCTTGGCACCAGGAACGAAAAGAGGAAAACAAACAAGGTTAGTATGGCAACTGGGATGGGAAGGATTTTGGCCTTTAATGCAGATTAATTAAAAAAAATTCCTTTGCTTTGTTATTTTGTGTCACAACGTTTATTATAAATATTTAGTATTTTAACTTACATACCGTATTTACTCGAATATAAGACGACTCGTGTATAAGATGACCCCCCAAATTGATGTCATTTTGCTTGAAAAGACCAATTTCCGAATATAAGACGAGTCAGTTTTACTCAAGACCTCGGCACTGCTACCATTCAATTTTGGTGGCCATTTTAAATGAAATGTAAATGAACTTGCGCAACAAGAGTTCTTATACACGAGGTGACCTGTGGACAGTGATTTACGGAAATATTATCACAAATTACACTTCGCAGGTCAAAAATTTCTCCACGTCCTTGACCTTAACATAAATAAGCTTACACAACATGGGGAGAAGCTCTTATTTTTGGCACGAAAATGATCAGAGTGTATTAACTCGCATTGAAATATTAATATATTACGCAATAATGGATTCCTGACACAATGTAGCTACGAAAACTCAGGGATCCATCATTGCACAATATATTAATATTTTAATGGGAATGAATATGCTTTGGCCTATCCTTTTTCTCGCCAAAAATAAGAGCTTCTCCTCGCCAGTTCCACTTTTCAGAATGGTGACCTTGTGTTGTGTAGGCATATTTAAGCATTGTTAAACTCACATTTTCTCTGACTTTTGCATAATTTAGATTTATTAATTGAAGGCGGACTACTGTTGAGATGTGAGAAAGTATTTCTATTTGTATTATAAGTCTAAGATATTAATTATAGCGCCGTTGTGGGAGTTTGTATCTGGACATTATGAGCAAAATTAATTTACTTTTCCCGCTGATAAAGTCCATTATTCTTGCCGTAAATCACTATCCTTAGGTTCCTCTTGTGTATAAGATGACCCCCCTCCAAACATTAACTGAAGGTTTGAGTATGAAAACCTCGTCTTATATTCCAGTAAATACGGTTGCTTAATATATATTCTAAATCAATAAAATAAATACAGAAATTAAATTGTCATCATCTAATTCTTGATTCCATTGAAATATTTATGAAGCAAATTTATAGTTATTATTATCTCCAAGAAAATATTTCCTTTCATCTTAAAAACTTAAAATGTAATTTGTAATTATTTTTATTAAAAACTAGGACATGGAGATGATGGAAGAAGATGTTAAGGTGTTGGAAAAGAGCAGTCCTGCTAACCAGATGTCACTGCAAGCAGAGAATATTCCAGATCCCATGGAAGGAGAACAGACATGGCCAACAGAAGAGGAACTCGCAGAGGCAGAAGGTAAGATGCATAATAATGTTATCAATGGCAGTATCATTTCATTAATCACTTGAGGCCAAACAGTAGCTAAGAAAGATGTGCAAGATTACAGAGCAGACATCATGGAAATAGAACAATAGCTCAGAAATAGACCTATCTCCTAAATTGGTTATTTTGGATGAAGGGGAAGTTGGAGGATTTATTTCGGCATACGTTTTTTATATTCATTTTATATTCAACTCACATTTTACAGCATAGATTGGTTTTGATGAATTCAACAATGGGTGACTTTTGCCAGTTTCAAACGTCAGAAACACCTATTTACATGCATATATAAAAAAAGCATGAACGTCATCAGAGAGGAAGGGTGACGAGATTTGAAAAAAAAAAATGTTGCAGTGTGAGGTATGGGCTGCAATAAAATTTGCCACTGATAAGAGTGTGTGATCTCGCAGTTCCGTCACCACGTTGCCTGCCCTCTGGTGGAAGTGACGCTAAACTAATCTCCACTTCACTTTTGTTTTGTAAGTTTATGTGAAGGGTTGCGCTTTTAGCATATTATGAATGGCACAATTATCACTTATTTGTTGTCATAATTACATTAGAAATGAAATATTACCTCCAATGTAAGAGACAGCTGCATCAGTGAGATAGCTCTACAAGGGAGAGACAGCTGCATATGTGAGAGATAGTTACAAAAGTGAGAAAGTTATAACACAGATAGATAACTGAACAAGTGAGAGACAGCTGCATAAGTGAGATAACTGCAAAGTGAGAGATAGTTACAACAGTGAGAGATAGCTGCACAAGTGAGGGGTAGTTACAGCAGAGATAGATAGCTGCACAAGTGAGAAACAGCTGCATAAGTGAGTTAGCTGCACATGTAAGAGACAGCTGCATCAGTGAGATAGCTGTACAAGGGAGAGACAGCTGCATAAGTGAAAGATAATTACAACAGTGAGAGACAGTTATAGCAGTGAGAGACAGCTGCATAAGTGACAGATAGCCACAACAGAGAGAGACAGCATCCTTTCCCAGCCGAAAGCACTTGTTTGTATTAAAAATGGTTGACATAGTCAAAATAAATTTTAATCATGATTTCTGATCAAAACAGTTAAAAAACAATTCCACTTTGGGCAGATCTACTTTCAGTACATGGCTGAGGGTATTTCAAGATCTGTACAGTAATTTATTTCCATGTGGTTTGATGATCTCATCTCAAACCTGTTATCACATCAGGTATTACTTTATATTGTTACATCAGACATTATATTGTTACATATGGTTTTATATTGTTACATTTGGCTTTAAATTGTTACATTTTACTTTATATTGTTACATTTTACTTTATATTGTTACATATGGCTTTCTATTGTTGCATTTAGCTTTATGTAACATCCTGCTTTATATTGTTACATATGTCTTTATTTTGTTACAAATAACCTTATTTTGTTACAAACCACCTTATTCTGTCATACATAAACATCTCACTGTGACATTTGCACCATGCACCATGTCACAGTCAAATGTACAGATCTTTTCAAGGTACTTAGTTTCTAAGATACATCTTTTATTTTACTAGCTGAGCAAGCAGCCAAGAAGAAAACAGTGAAGCGAGTACCCAAGGGAACGTCAGAATACCAGGCAGCTTGGATCGTAGACAGTGAGGATGAACAGGTAGGATCTATATTTATGTTTTATTCAGGTTAATCCAGTAGTAAAACTGAGGGGAGTAAGAAAAGCACCAAGGCAGGAACTGCAGAATATTTCCAACAAAGATCAGCAAATATTTTTTTTTTTAGCAGAGTTATGTTTTATATTAACTGATCAAAGAAAGAGAGGAATTATTTGGACACATGATATTTTACAGCCACAATGTTTAATCATGGATTTGAAACTTCGAGTAAGTTTGCCATGAAGCCAACCTTGAGCATGTTTTGGAAACATATCATTTTAGGGCCATTAACGTTTGATTGTGATATTTTACCTTTTTCATAGGAGGATGCAGGTGTTATGTTTCCAATTGACAGTAATGCTTGATGGATGATGAGGGTCAGTAAGATGTCTGCAAATGTTATGTGATCCCTTTATAGTGCAATAAAGTTTCCACCAGGTGGCACCAGGTGCAAACCTTTCATTTATGTAGAAAGTCATGCGATTACATTTCAGGCAAATTTGAAGATAAAGCTTTATTAAAGTGTTGTACAATAAAGCGTTTGAAGGGCAGAATAGAAGATTTGTGAAAACTTAAGCTGGTCATTAGGTTTAATACTTAAGGTATCATTTGCAAGCTCCTGTTAATGGACCACTAGTTGTAGTAATTAGGGGAAGGTTTAAATGTTCACACAAATATTGTGCCACTGTCTGGAATGTGCAAGACAATTAATTGTCATGCAATGGATTATCATCAGGATTATCATCAAGATTATCATCAAGATTATCATCAAGATTATCATCAAGATTAAACGTCATTATGTGATCAACAATTTATGTCCAGACAATGTAAAGTACTAGTACAATGACTATACAAGGTGACCAAGAGTGGCAGGAACTGCAGAGGAACCCTACCAGATAGGATATTTCTGTTTGTGTTGGTATTAACAACCCTTTCAGTGCTATTTGGAGTATATTAAGCAAGATAAAGGCTCTGAGTCGTTATACCCCACTTTTGAGAAAAGACTGGGGAACTTCGTTTACGCATTGTCACATAGACAGGCTTGTTGACACCTCAGAAAATTATACTATATTAATGAAGTAAATTGACTTGGCATAAATAAGTTAATTGATAAAGTATTTGTATTGAGACTCAGGCATTTGCATTTTGAATACTGCCCAGTTTAGTCTCTTAGGTGCTACGAGCAGACTACTGCTGAGATCAGTACTACATAGATGGAAATGTTAGCTTAAATGTTAAAAGATCATCTCCACCACAAGCACTGTCACCAATTTGACTGACTCTATCAAATATGTGACTCGCCTGGGTGAGGAAATGAAAAGAAATGTGTTACATACATGCCATTTTGACCAGCGAAACAAGACGAGTCTAGTAATAATTATTATAAAGATGCCGGATTGGATGAGCTAAATTTAATACTCGCCAAGCTTAATAGACCAGTTGGGAACAAAAATAGGTCATTTAACATCTGAATAGTCATAAAATGGAAAAGGAGATTAACATTTATTCTTCTCCTGGATCACCTTTATCAGTTGGAGCCAAACATCAATTTGTTCACGCATAAACGTGGATAAATGATGTCACACAAGGCCATTTTGTACCATACATTAGGTATGTCTGACCAAATAGTGTCATATGATTAGATGATGTCACACCAAGGCCATATGTGACTATTTGGTCACAAATATAAGTGACCACATAGAAGTTTGACTCCAACTGTTTAGTTCCTTGTTTCCATGGTATTATTAAGGTTTGCCACAAAATGGTACAGAAAGGTCAAGACAAAATTTGAACAATTTTGTCGACTAAATAATTTTAGTAATTCTGTGTTATACAGTAACTTTAGAACACTGATGTTAAACCAACAGAAAACAAGCTCAGAAATAGAACATTAAAATTAAATTTATCATATGGAAGACAGAAATGGTATAAAACATTATCAAGTTTTGGTTTTTCTTCAACATCATTGATTTGCAGTCGGTTTTCAAACAGAAGAGGACATGAAGTGTGCAAAAGACTTGCTGGTGCTTAGTTTGTGCCTACTTTGTATTCTCTGCTTGGAGAGTGGCCAGCATTGGAACACACTGAGTGTCAGCCTGGTGTCCCAGCCAGGATATTGGAGAAGATTGAGAGAATCTTTTTATTTTGATTTTTTTGTAAGCGTATCTCTGTCTGTCTCTGGCTCTTCCTTGGTTTTCCATTATTAGGGTTTTGGCACTTAGCTGTGGAATAGATCCATTATGCGAGATCAAGGACATCTCAAAGAGACATATGTGGCTTCAAGATGCTCAACTATTTCGAGGTGAAATGAAAAACTGGAGTTCCTTGGGGAAATAAAGATGGTAAAAGTGTGATATCGCTAAGTTTCATAAAGTTCAGTTAATGATTTAAAGAAATGTAGATCAAAGTGTTTTATATTTACACATTTATTATATGGCAAATATTAATCTAGGGAGATATATAGATAGTAATTAGGGAGATATACAGATTGTAATTAGGGAAATATACAGATAGTAATTAGAAGAATATACAGATAGTAATAAGGGAAATATACAGATCGTAATTAGGGAGAGATACAGATAGTAATTAGAGGGATATACAGATCGTAATTAGGGAGATATACAGATAGTAATTAGGGAGATATACAGATCGTAATTAGAGGGATATACAGATATTAATTAGAGAGATATACAGATAGTAATTAGGGAGATATACAGATCGTAATTAGGGAGATATACAGATAATAATTAAAAGAATATACAGATAGTAATAAGGGAGATATACAGGTAGTAATTAGGGAGATATACAGATAGTAATTAGGGAGATATACAGATAGTAATTAAGGAGATATATAGATAGTAATTAGAGGGATATACAGATCGTAATTAAGGAGATATACAGATAGAAATTCGAGGGATATACAGATCGTAATTAGAAGTATATACAGATCGTAATTAGGGAGATATATAGATAGTAATTAGGGAGATATACATATCGTAATTAGGGAGATATACAGATAGTAATTAGAGGGATATACAGACAGTAATAAGGGAGGTATACAGATTGTAATTAGGGAGATATACAGATAGTAATTAGAAGAATATACAGATAATAATTAGAAGAATATACAGATAGTAATAAGGGAGATATACAGATTGTAATTAGGGAGATAAACAGATCGTAATTAGAGAGATATATAGATAGTTATTAGAGTGATCTACAGATAGTAATTAGAGAGATATATAGATAGTAATTAGAGGGATATACAGATCGTAATTAAAGAGATATATACCGTAGATAGTAATTAAAGGGATATACCGTAGATAGTAATTAAAGGGATATACAGATCGTGATTAGAGTGATATACAGATAGTAATTAGGGAGATATACAGATAGTAATTGGAGGGATATACAGATCATAATTAGGGAGATATACAGGTAGTAATTAGGGAGATATATAGATAGTAATTAGAGGGATATACAGATCATAATTAGGGAGATATATAGATAGTAATTAGAGGGATATACAGATCATAATTAGGGAGATATATAGATAGTAATTAGAGGGATATACAGATCATAATTAGGGAGATATACAGATCGTAATTAGGGAGATATATAGATAGTAATTAGAGGGATATACAGATCATAATTAGGGAGATATATAGATAGTAATTAGAGGGATATACAGATCATAATTAGGGAGATATACAGATCGTAATTAGGGAGATATATAGATAGTAATTAGAGGGATATACAGATCAAAATTAGGGAGATATATCAATAGTAATTAGAGTGATATACAGATAGTAATTATAGAAATATACAGATACTAATTAGAGGGATATACAGATATTAATTAGGGAGATATATAGATAGTAATTAGGTAGATATATAGATAGCAATTAGGGAGATATGTAGATAGCAATTAGGGAGATATATAGATAGTAATTAGGGAGATATATAGATAGCAATTAGGGAGATATGTAGATAGCAATTATAGAAATATACAGATACTAATTAGAGGGATATACAGATATTCATTAGGGAGATATACAGACAGTAATATAGTGAGATATACAGATTATAAAGTTTCATTTAGATGGATGGAAATGTGTTGAACAAAGATTAAGTGTTTTACTTTTCACAAAATATGATGAATGAAATACAACAGCTGCCAGCCAAAATCAATTAGAAATGTTGATAGGACCATAAGAGAATAATTTAAAACCTAAATACTAATATTATCCCATCAATCACTGTGGACAGACTTTACATCAGACATAGCTTTTACCTTACGGTAATTGACCAAATATGGAAGAACTAAAACAAAACAAAATCAAATATCTTGGAATAGGGTCAAAGAATGAAGCTTTTCTTTAATTTATGAACTCCTGCTTACCTTGTGAATGGTCACAACCCGACACAGACTTTTCTGGTCACATCTATTCAAAACCAATAACTTAAAGATGCTTGGATAATGTCATGGAAGCAGAGAGAATAAAGGATCTCTGATTACAAAAAGTTATAGCATAATCTTGATGAAGTCACAATTATTAATATAAAATTTTGTTTTTATTTAATCATTGAGATGTTTTACATTAGTGCACTACAAGTGTTTTCAGAGTAAATTAATAATATTTTTATTGCTGTTTAGCTCATGAAACTAATTATTTTCTGAGATGATATCCTGCTGTTTTTCAGAGCATCTAAGTGGCTTATTAGAAATTAAAATGGGAATATTGTATTTCAAACAATGAAATTTGAATAGGATTAGTACATTTGTGATACTTAATTTTGTAATCAAATAATAATTATTCTGCCGGTATGTAATAATGGAAGAACATGTCATTTATAACTCTTCCCTGAATCACTGAAGAGTAATATTACAATTTTCTTGTATCTAATTAAAAAAAACATTCCTTATAGTATTTAATGCATGGTAAGCCATTGGGCTTGAAGTTAACAAAATCTGAGTTTAAAGATAAAGAAAGACTAAAACCAAACTTTGAAAGGAAAATCTTTGGAATGGAACCAGTGTTTAAGATTAAAGAATTTGAAAGGGGCAAATTTGCAGATGCAAACTTTGTGTCACTGTCAAAACCATTTTTGATAGCCACAGGAAAGCTTTGAAAGCACTAAAATAATCATGGTTGGGGTATGCTGATCAACACAAGCATTCAGATCTCTGAAGGGTCTGACATGTTAAAAAATATATTATTACCATGACTGTCAAACTCACATCTGGTTCACACACAGGAGCTGAAATAATGGCAAGATTGAAGAGTGATTTTTTTTTACGAATAATCAGAGACCAGCTAATAAATAATTGCATTTTGAATTTGCAAAAGTCCAGATATAGTTGAAATATGTTCCAATTATGATTTTATTATTGATTGCAAAACATTTTGAATATTGATCTAGCTTATATATTTATTTCAAATTTGAAATCAGAATAAGAAATGGTCTGATAACCTGGAGATGGTATTATGTCCGAAAATAAACTCTGGAAGTCCTCACCAGTTTTGTTTAACATTATTATGACCAAAAGAGGTCACAATCGGCCCTTGTATGGAGATCTTGCATGACCTACACATTGCAGGAAGGATAGTTTATGCAAACAAGTGCATTCTTGTACAATATGACCATGTTTGGGGAATTCTTGCCCAGTTATGAATTAAAGAAGACTTAGTTTGAATACAATATCTCGATTGGTGGAAAACAGACTGCTTCTGTTGTGATGGAATTCCATGTGTTAAACAAGAGCACATTTAACAAGTGATTGCTTATAACATGAAATGTCATACTGTTTAAATTCAGTCTAATTCAGAAAAGGCATGAAATGAGTGTTTTCAGAAACAGTTTTCTTGCTTTAAAATCCAGTGGAATTTGTCATATATTGACGCTTAAGGACAACTGTGGGTGATTAAGTGAATACAGTGTTCATTTGCTCTGTAAATTGGGTAGTTTGCTCTGTAAATTGGGTAGTTTGCTCTGTATATTGGGTAATTTGCACTGTATATTGGGTAATTTTCTCTGTATATTGGGTAATTTGCTCTATATTTTGGGTAATTTGCTCTGTATATTGGGTCTTTTTCTCTGTATATTGGGTAGTTTGCACTGTATATTGGGTAATTCGCTCTTTATATTGGGTAGTTTGCTCTTTATATTAGGTAGTTTGCTCTGTATATTGGATAGTTTGCTCTGTATATCGGTAGTTTGCTCTGAACATCAGGTAGTTTGCTCTGTATATTGGGTCTTTTTCTCTTTATATTGGGTAGTTAGCTCTTTATATTGGGTAGTTTGCTCTGTATATCAGGTAGTTCGCTCTGGATATTGGGTAGTTTGCTCTGTATATCGGGTAGTTAGCTATATATTGGGTGATTAAGTGAATACAGTGTTCGTTTGCTCTGTATATTGCGTAGTTAGCTCTGTATATTGGGTAGTTTGCTCTGTATATTGGGTAATTTGCACTGTATATTGAGTAATTTGCTCAGTATATTGAGTAATTTGCTCTATATTTTGGGTAATTTGCTCTGTATATTGGGTAATTTGCTCTATATTTTGGGTAATTTGCTCTGTATATTGGGTAATTTGCTCTATATTTTGGGTAATTTGCTCTGTATATTGGGTCTTTTTCTCTGTATATCGGGTAGTTTGCTCTGTATATTGGGTAGTTTGCTCTGTATATCGGTAGTTTGCTCTGTATATCAGGTAGTTTGCTCTGTATACTGGGTCTTTTTCTCTTTATATTAGGTAGTTAGCTCTGTATATTGGGTAGTTTGCTCTGTATATCGGGTAGTTCGCTCTGGATATTGGGTAGTTTGCTCTGTATATTGGGTAGTTTGCTCTGTATATTGGGTAGTTTGCTCTTTATATTGGGTAGTTTGCTCTTTATATTGGGTAGTTTGCTCTTTATATTGGGTAGTTTGCTCTGTATATCGGGTAGTTTGCTGTGTATATCGGGTAGTTAGCTCTTTATATTGGGTAGTTTGCTCTGTATATTGAGTAGTTTGCTCTGTATATTGGGAAGCTAACTCTATATTTCAAAATGGTGTGCTGGTAGATCATTTGTTTTGTGTTTGGATCTATTTGATTTTACAAGGTTGGGCACAACGTTGGTCAAGGACTTTGAAATGAGGCTCCTTGTCACTTCAGGAACAATGGCCTGTGATTTGACAAGTGTTGCATGCCGCAGAGCTGCTGCAGAGAAACCCCCTGACCTCCTCGCAGTAAATTGTGGATACCGCAAGAGAGTCTGCAGACAAGTTAATGTCTCTAGGGGACCAGGTATTATTTGTAGGCCAATAAATAGACAATTCATTTGGATTACATACTTCACAAATGATAAATGATTGATCAGTGAACGAGCAAATGGATGAAACAAAACAGCGATATGTCCTAAAGGCCAGATATCCTAAGTTTGACCTTGATGTGAATAGGTATAATAATTTATGAAATTTCTCTCAGATATTTTAGTGCATAGGGACAGGTTTGATTCCAGTATAATTGGCAAAATATTTGAAGATTACGTTATCAATATTAAGGCCATAGCTTGACCCAGTTGACTTCAAGTTGTACAAAATGGACCATGCAATAAAAAATGTTACATGGATATGTATGGTCTAATATTTCTTTTCTTTTTTTGCTTTTTTTTCAATATTTTTTTAAAGAAGAGAATCACAGACAAATGCAAATGTTTAATTTAATTTGTTTATCAAGCTGTGTGCTCTCAGCTAATTACAGGGTCACTAAGTACCACTGTTTATGGAAATAACATTTCCTTTCATTCCATGAATGCTACTAATTCCACATGTTCTGAGCTGGCATGCGTTGTCCTGTGGGAAATGGAAAGATTTGATTGGTTGGGCTGGGATCACGTGCAGTACAACTTGTGCCTCCGGGCTTACTCTGCCAGCAATTGCAGACTGGCTTTGGTAAAATTGTTGGTCAGATCCGCAGCAAAATGTTGGTCAGATCCGCAGAAAATTGCCGGATAGTACCGAGGCATCTTTGGAGTGCACTGCAGGTCAACTGTTTGGAGAGAATAATGCTCTGTGGTCTATGACGTAACCAGAAAATCATCCTGAAACCCTCCCAGGTTAATTGGCAAATTTGTGGAACTGCAAAAGGTCATTTTATGCATACAGACATTTTGTCCACTTGTGGAAACAACATAGCTCTGAACTGTCTGAGTTCTTAAATCTTCTGAAGAAGAATTTTGGGCCAAATGTTTGAAAATGCAACACAAGAAAATATAAAGTGGGAGTGTGACTGAAAGTTTCTTCATTACGACTTTCAGTGATTGGTATTAGTAACAGAATTATGACTTGGTTATTGAATGTCTCTGGTGAAGTCATGGAAATTTGATTCTAATGATTGAATACATATTGTCCACAGTCACATGGCATGTTGGCATTTCCATATTACTGGGACATTGTCAGCCTAATACACCTGAAAATTTCGTAAAAGCACTTTAGAAGAAAGTTATTTGTCCTATTTGCCTCTGGTGGTTAAGAAAAAAGCCATCAATCTATCAAAATATTGAAAATCTTATTGAAAGAGTTTTGATTTTTAATAATCAGTTGATGGTCTGACAGATACATATAATCTTAAGTAATTGAGGTCATGTGAGGGTCATGTGAAGGTCATATGAAGGTCACGTGAAGGTCATGTGAGGGTCATGTGAGGGTCATACAGGGTCTCCAGTGCAATACATTGCAGTAATGAAAATAATATATATATATATATATATATATATATATATATATATATATATATATATGTCATCAGTATTGATAGAAAAAAACTTTTTTTCTCCTAACAACAGTTGAATATAAGGCCATGGTTAGTCTCGTGAGATTGAGCTGTTTATCTGGTGATGAAAAGACATGACCTGAATGACCTTGTGCCAAATATGTCAACTTATTATTCTTTTGCAAAGATGCCAAAAAGAAATTATCTAAGGTATGGCTAAAGCTCTATCTGCCAGATAAGGTCAATTATGGTAATTTATTGCAACTTATGAGAGGAAAAATCACCAAGATTAAAGCAGCTAATTCTTATAAATATTAATCAGGATAATAGAAGCAGGCGACTCATACTTTTGGCATCAAGAATATCTGAATTACATGTAGGGAAGGAAGTTTGTTCTCTGTGAAATAACATCATAAACACCATTTCTTTTTTTTAAAGTAATTTTGCTTCATCTTGATTCTTTGAAAAGCGGTTATCAATAAATGATCAAATATAAAGGATAACAGAAGATGAAGCATGATTTTATTATCGTGTTTATTCCATACATCTGCAATGTAAAATCTACCGTCATAATTGTCCACAAAATCTTACAATAATTGAGGATGAATTTGCAGGACACATTTTTACACACGGTCCACAGGTCATGTTCGCTTACTTCTGGAATGGCAAGAGACCAGGTATCTACCAGAATAAGTAAAACCGAAACCCTCAGACCATTCCATACATAATGAACAGGCATGAGGGAGTCACAAAAACAGATATAATATTCATAAGTAACAAACAGTCCTTGTCAAACATCCATATGGTCAAACATGATGATTTCCTGTCACACCTGTGTGACAAACAGATTCACACAACAGTCAAATTGAGATCACATATTTTGGCTTGTGTGAACTCATTTGTTCACACATATATACGTAACCAAATAGGTGTTTGGCATGGACTGAACAAAGCCTATTGTACACAACAAGTAGTTGCATTATGCAGTTTGTCAGCCCCCGTTGTTTAGTTCTGCAAAACCCATGTTTGTTTGCATACATTCTCAACTTTTTGTTTACCCCAGAGTGTGTCTATATATATATATATTTAAAATGACAAGCTTATGACTATCAAATATGGATTACAATAAAGACTTTGGAGAAGGAGAGATTACATTTACAAATATCATGTCTCCTTGTGTTCATTACTCCTTAATGACGTCCAATATCTTGATCCATTTAGTTTAATGAATAATTAGATATTTTGTTCTGATAGAAATGAATACATAATGCAAGATTTAAGACAATTGAAATCAGTAAACACCAAGTGCAAATAAGATATTTGATTGTCAAGGATAAATTAGATTTGAGAATGGAAACTTTTAACCTGTGGTTTATTTTCCTAAAACAGAACACTTTTTTGTCCTCCAGTGATTTGCTCTACACTTCTCACTACATACAGAGATGTATATATAGTCACCAAGCCCAATATAAAGACATTTGTGAATAATAAATTACAGTGATTTGCATATTGGACAGTAACATGGAATTTGAAAATATAAACACTGTGACAATGATTTCAAAGCATGTTGGATTCATAAGACAAAGAATCTCAGTAATATTTTCATGAAAAGTCAACTTAGTTGAAAACATTCAAACTTATGAGCTAAGCATTTGCTCACAATACAATAAATATTAAAATGTCTTTGTGTTATGAGACAGGTATTGCTCATAATGCTAATAATTCCTTGATAGAAAATGAACATTTTGCCAATAAAGAAATATTGTGTGTGTGTGTATATATATATATCTGAATATATATATCTGAATAACTCTTGATGCGGTCAGAACCAATGGTACATATATTACAGTTAATGTGAATCTTTTTAGATCTCGTCGTGGTTAACCTCATAATGCATGTCATAAGGAATGGAGATTTAGCATCAAACTCAAGCCAACATGGCTGCGAGCATGGAGTGTGATTTTCTGTCTTTGAATCCCATTACAGTGCGTCAGAATCCCAGGGGTTCTTTGAAGGGTATATGATCTTCACGCTGTTTTACATAATAACGCCTCACATTGACTAAAGAGAGCGGATACGCTTGGTAAACCCTCTAATGAGTCGCGAAATCGGTTGAAACGATCACGTTTCTGCAAGGTTTCCTTTGATCAATTGTGCCGTGTTGTTTAGCTGTTTAAATTAAAGTCAAGCTGAATTGTATCCGGATAGAATGGAATCCTCACCCATTCCTCCACACGTGTGGAGCAGATTATCATTTTCACAGTTGTTCATTTGAAGCACTTTCTTTGAAATTATTGAAAGTTGTCTTACAAAACTGGACACCAGAGACGGAGCTTTTGTGAATCTGATGCAGTTGGTGGTTCAGCCGATAGAGTTGATATTGTAACACGCCGAGCATTAGTAACAATAGAATGCCGATCAGCTTACCCTGAACTGGGCTCTGTGTAAACAAATGCTGCCATTTTGATATAGATTTTTGAATAATAAAAACCCACCTTGTTTTTGCTTAAAATTGTACTCAAAAAGTTATTTATATTCACATGTGTCAGTTACTGATAAATGGTCCTACCTTCGTTGCAAAAAAATGTTTCTTATCTTGAAGTTTTGTATATAGTATTTTGCCAGATGATTTCAGCTCAGTTTACTTTGAGTGCTTGAGCATCATCTCAGTACACTACTGTAGAGTACTGACTGGCAGTACTGACTGGCAGTACTGACTGGCAATACTGACTGGCAGTACTGACTGGCAGTACTGACTGGCAATACTGACTGGCAATACTGACTGGCAGTACTGACTGGCAATACTGACTGGCAATACTGACTGGCAATACTGACTGGCAGTACTGACTGGCAGTACTGACTGGCAATACTGACTGGCAGTACTGACTGGCAGTACTGACGGGCAGTACTGACTGGCAGTACTGACTGGCAATACGGACTGGCGGCAGAGGTTGGATACACCTGAAACAGGCCCTGATGATCGGGATTTGGTGAAATTTTAAAACCGATTTGATCACATATAATAAAGTCCTATCTTTTTTATTATTATAGTCCTATCTTTTTCATTATCGTAGATAATAAAGTCATAAAATTAAACAAAAAGTGTGATCAATTATCGCTGAGTAATAATTGAAAATTTGCAGAAATTATGGCACTTGTGGCCTAGGTTGATTGATAATGATAATTTTCTCATTGTTATTATTTTGTAGTTTATTATACTCTACGGACATATGTCTCAATAAATAACCGGTAGGCTTCCTACATCATAAAACCACTGAGAGTTTCTCTGAACGCAGACACATATGTCATCAGCTTTAGAACAAACAGGTGGTGAAATCAATGCGTAGAATAATTGTCCTGATAGCTTGTTGAAACAGATAAAAAAAGGTTCACACAGATGAAGAGTAGAGCTGGCTTTCATAAGAATTAAGATATAAAGCGTAAAGCCTAAAACAGGTGGAAAATGTTTTTTTTTTGTGCAGATGTATTTCAAAAGATTAATATATATGTTTATAACCTTAGAAGAATATTTAGAATATTCAAATGAATATAAAAGCCAGTATGATGATATATGTCTGGGATTATAACAGGTCAGATCCAACTCCTGTGTGGCCATATTCTATCATATCTGCTGTGAACCCATAGAGTCACACAACTTTTATTTTTTCCATCTGATTTATATTCAGGTCAATTTAGATACATTAAAATAAGTGGTGCATATTGCAAAGTGCTGCTCCAACTTTAAACCATTACTTCTATTTGACACAATCAGCATCGGGCAATTTAGCAGTAATTGTTTTTATCAGTTTCGTATTTGACTTGTAAATAGCAGGAACTCGTTGCGGTAAATCATTGTGCAGAAACGTGGCATTCCGAGACAGAATGTTGCAGTGTACCAGCTCTGACTTGTAATTATTCTCAACGAGCCAGAGTTAATGGTGTGCTAAGTTGTTAACTGGCAGTCCACGCAACATCATTTAGCAGACCCAACCAGTAGATAAGCAGAAACGATGTTTCGCAACCAATGATCATTGTGGGTTCAATGTGGGCATCTCCTTATTTTACAGCAATTCAGATATGGAAACAATCTGGTTTTAAAAGAATAGTTGAAAAATATATTGGGTAATCCACAGTGTTAATTATCATGATAAATATAAATGTGTAAAATAAATGACTTTCATAATGTGAATGACATAGTCATGTGACCATATTTAGTTGACAATTCTTATTTCCTTTTCAAACTCAACATAACAAGATTTTGTGACTATGTAAATTCTTCATATGATGTGATATGATGCATCCTATTATTAGACTTGACAAAAAAATGTTTCATTTGCAAAGAGTATTTCTTAATAAATTACTTTGAAGTGGACAACAACTTGTTTTATTGAAATAAGACATTTCATTTGAATAAGCTGCAAAAGTGTGATTTATTCTTAACAATATTATGGGAAACCAGATAAGAAATGCTTAATTTAATTTATATATAAAAATCAGACTTCAGCAAGATTCAAAGAGGAATGGCCATTATCATGTTGTTGTCATAGTAAAATCACAAAACTGCCATTTTTATAAAAAGAATTATTATGGCGTCATGTTAAATGCATGTTTATTGCAGCAAAAGCTAACTAATTCATATCACATATGACAATGTTACCAAATGTATGAAACATGCAAGCATTAAAGATTCCTTTAAGATTTTTATTTTACATTTGTTTAAAACTTAGAAACTTAGTAACCCCAGTTTTCTAAATGCAGGTTAGCAATGTTAGGTAAGAGCTATGAAATTATTTATTTATTCAATTATGTTGTGTGTAAAGTCGTAATGTATATTTCCAATATTTGAGGATTATGCTGTATTTGGCCTAGAGATTAGTGTAAACCTGCGGAACTGTCCATATGGTTTGATTACACGCAATAAAAGGAGCTATTCCCCGGCAGATTGTCGCTCCAATGCTCCACCTTTCGGTCAGTTAATGCCCGGACTAATAGGTCACTTAAAAAGGTGATTAAGATACTGTTAAGCAGGTTATTATATCAGATTACAAGATAATGTAAAGTGGGCAGCTTTGTGACAACTGTAGCTGTATTGTGGTGCTGAATGCATCGGGGCGTGTGCTTCAAGCTTCGAGTGATCGTCAGTCGTATTTGCAAGCATGCAAGGAGGAATTATTCCATTACATGAAATCATATTTACTCTACACTTTAATTTACGCACCACGAGGCGTATTACACTCTTTCACAAGACTTGCCTGTGGGTTTATGATATGGCAAGATAACAATTTTCAATATTTCTTTTTGCTGTGTAAAAAATATCTCATTGAGAAGTTCTTTCAACCTAGAGGAGTGTTTAGGGATATGATATTATTTAAATCATTGAGTTCATTTCACCATTATTGAGGTATTCATTAAGTCTCGATATTGTGTACTTGTCAAGACATTAAGATGTTAGCCTTAGTTTGTAACCATGACGACTTCAATCTTACGTGCCTGTATATGTTGTACAGGGCATTTTTCTACTTCGGAAGCATGCGGCTATTACGAGATCATAATCATATCATGGAAAGCAATCTTACCAACCATTAGATTTTCTTCATAAATCGACTTATTAACCCTTTGGCACTTCATCCAGCCTAAATAAACATGGTGGTGAGCACAGCATGGCTACGGACAGTATCAAGAGTTACCTAGTATAAACATTGACAGGGCCTGATAAAGTCAGCTCACTCCTCCTCAGTGCCCATTCTATAGGCTCAAGGTTTTGGCACCTTTGCTCTGCTTTAATTTAGTGTCATATTAAGTATTTTGGCCACAATAGAGGGGTGACCTCTCCACAGGGTGGCCACACAACAGGGTGGGCCACATCAGAGAGGGTGACCTCTACACAGGGTGGCCACACTACAGGTAGGCCACATCAGAGGGGTCACCTCTATAGGGTGGCCACATCAGAGAGGGTGACCTCTCCACAGGATGGCCACATCAGAGGGGTGACCTCTCCAAAGGGTGGCCACACAACAGGGTGGGCCACATCAGAGAGGGTGACCTCTCCACAGGATGGCCACATCAGAGGGGTGACCTCTCTACAGGGTGGGCCACATCAGAGGGGTGACCTCTACACAGGGTGGCCACACTACAGGGTGGGCCACATCAGAGGGGTGACCTCTACACAGGGTGGCCACACTACAGGTAGGCCACATCAGAGGGGTCACCTCTATAGGGTGGCCACATCAGGGTTGACCTCTCCAAAGGGTGGCCACATTAGAGGGGTGACCTCTCCAAAGGGTGGCCACATCAGGGTTGACCTCTCCAAAGGGTGGCCACATTAGAGGGGTGACCTCTCCAAAGGGTGGCCACATTAGAGGGGTGACCTCTCCAAAGGGTGGCCGCATTAGAGGGGTGACCTCTCCAAAGGGTGGCCACATTAGAGGGGTGACCTCTCCAAAGGGTGGCCACATTAGAGGGGTGACCTCTCCAAAGGGTGGCCGCATTAGAGGGGTGACCTCTCCAAAGGGTGGCCGCATTAGAGGGGTGACCTCTCCAAAGGGTGGCCACATTAGAGTGGTGACAATTCAGGTAACCATATCTGAGAAGTAGAGATGTTGTACCTCCAGTTGACCAATTCCACAAAAAGCAGCACAAAAAGTAATGATATTCTCTGTTGAGTGAGTTATCTATATTTTTTCTTGGACTCATCTTTGAAAATTAATATATAATGGCCCCCTATATTTGTTCACATCTTACCAATTTGAAACTTTCCTGCCACTTTTACCATGTCTCAATGACCTTATTGTAGGAAATGTATAAAATCATACATTTGTTGTTATTCAACTTTAATGCTAACTTTTTTTTATAACTTCCAACTAAACTTTAAGACAATTTAATAATCGAACCTTACAATAGATATATAACAAATAAACAAAAGCTATATTTTGTGATTCACAGTTGTAGAGAATCTATAAAAATAACAATTAATCAAAATTAAGTTACCATTATGTTAAAATACACATTTTAAGAAATGTTTTTTTCAAGGAAATACTCTTAAAAATTGATAACTTATTCTGGCATCAGCTTGTATCGGGAATCACCCGCAAGGGGATACATACTGACCGGTCCACTAGGTGGCAGTGCGAGGATTTATCCACAATATGGCGCCGCACAGACCGATCCACCAGCTGGCGTCAGAAGTCTGAAAGTTGCGTATTTGTAGTCTGTACGGCACGGTAGTTAGTGCACTGACAACGACACATCTCCAGAAGCTTGGAGCGAAACTTCTTGCCAAGAAGGCAGTAAATGATAAAGTTACAAGCAGAATTCATCACAACCAGCAGATTGGCAACAACCAGAAATATAACATACGAGGGCAGATCCAGGAGGTACGGATTCATGGAGTCAATGACGTTCACAGCGAGCGCCGGAACTCCGCATATGAAGAAAACAAGCACTATAGTCAGAGGTATAATCGTCAAGTTCTGCTCCCGCTTCTGTCGGAACTGTAAAGTTTCCCATTGCTTCTTTCCCTCATTGAGGGCCATGACAAGTTTAACATTTAAAAATATGAGTGTTAATAAGGGAATAAAAAATAACACCAAAGAATATAACACTCCAGTGTACAGGTAGCGGTATACCTCGTGTGTCCCCACATCGGTCTTTTCCATAATGTCATGAGCAATTACTTGAAATTCGAAGAATCTGGGTATATTGTATATAATGCTAGTCACATATATCACAAAGACTGCCTTTCGCACTTTAGATATGGTACATATGGAGGCCGCCTTTAGCGGATGACATATGGCGACGTAGCGTTCCATAGAGACGAGCACGGTCAGCCACACGGTGGTCATCTGTGTCATCATCAGAATCGGCCAGATAGAAAACTGGATGTAGCCTCGGTACCAGAAGCACCAGTAGCCAATGCCAGTCCAGGGGTACATGTTGACCAGCGTCTGTAGCAGGAACACGCTGAGGAGGAAGACGGCGTCCGACACGGCGACGGCGCGCAGCACGTAGAACATCGGCGACGCACTGTGCGCTTTTAACAACACCAAGAAAGACAAGATGTTCCCGGTCAATCCCAGAATGCAACAGAGTCCTGTTATCCATATCCCGATGATGTCGCTGAATAGGTTTATGCCCCCGAAATCGTCCATAGCGACCTCGGTGACGTTGGAGCCATTGGTGGTGGCGGAGTAGTGAGGGACGTTCCCATTGTCCATCACTTGGTACGTTGTCCCGTTCATCTTGCTGGGTGCTAAGTCATCAGCACTCGCAGAACTCACTAACATTAGGCTAAAAAATTAATGTCTGCCTTACTTAGGAGATTTTTTTTTTTTAACAAGATGCTCTTTGAAGGAACATTATTCTTGATACATTTACTGTGATTACAACCATTTGCCAGATGTAATTGCATTGACTATGCCATATTTTACAAGGCAATTATTTTTGGTAGAAATGAATTCCATGAGATTGGATGCCACGTGTGGAAAAAAGCTTGTTTTCTTTGAGAAACACAAATAATTTTTTTGGAGAATCCTTACAGTAATATTCCTTTCGATGATTAGATTTTGGCTGTTATCCCAATTTGTGTCCTGGTGGTCAGACTAGGTATCAAAACTGGTCAAGTTTGTTATGCACAGCCGTTACATACAATCCTAGAATAAACAAATTACCAGACTGTTTCCAAGAGGACTGCGAGATATTGCAGCTTCCGAGGATGAGTGGTGTCAAGAGTTTAGAGATTATTACCAGGTTTGGAGATTATCGGGCCGGAAGATTAAACAAGGAGATTTGATGGGCAAGCCTGATGGACTGCAAGGTCGATTTTCTCCTGATTTCTCAGGTGATACGAGGAAGCCAAATGTCGAGGCCTTAGAAGATCCTCACAGTTTCCAAGCTACGACCACACTTCCATGTCTCTTCCTAGACATTGTAAAATCACCTTGTACTAGTAGCGCAGACTCGGTAGTTTTGCTTCTGAGTTGTTTTATAATCCCCATTCCTACTAGCTGCAGCATTCTTTCCAGTTATTTATCACCTTTATAAGTCTTAAAGAATCTCTTACTTATTTTGATTTACAATATGTCACCAGCTATATTTAGGCACCATAGAAATGTTGGTATGAGGTCGTTTCAAGGTCTTCCCATTTCTATCAGATTTCACTTATACAGGGGACCTTAAGCTCGCAGAAATTATTCTGCCAAATTGCTGTTTTCTCCAAACGCAAAAGCCCTGAAAATATGACTTGCTTATTGCGAGATAGTCTGAATGGAGGTTACTTCCCATAAGTCAGCACAAAGGTGTCTTTGGTAATTCCAGTCACGGCACTGATGCTGGGTTTCCGAGGCATCCGAGGATGTAGCGGGGAGTCACACTATTAAGTCAAAATGCAAGGCTGTCTCCCATAGACACCGGGGTCTCTTAACACACCTCCCCCTCGTGTGAGGACACAATGGTGAACCCACAATACTGGCAACAAGTTCTTCTCACACAATCTCCTTCTGTGCCCACTTGTCAATGACTTTTGAGGACCTTTTATTGGCAGCTCTGATGCGAGTAAGACAAAATCGCAGTATTCAATTACAGCGCTCTATGCCAGCTCGACTCTGACCCGTCATCTTTATAACTCAATCTTTTTTCATTTTTTGCCGGCTATTCACTGTCAGACAATGCACAGTGCCGGGACCTTGTCAGGCGGTGAGCGTCTCTTCTCCCTACGATCCCATGTGATGGATTTCTATTAATGCGATATAATGAAGTTGGCTTTCAGGAGAAGGTCATCCTATCAAGAAGGCAGAGATTGTATGTAGGTCTCACCTGCAAGTAGACAAGATACTGAGGCATTAAAACTGCCAATATTTATATCAGATAATATCTGCTTCAAAGATAAATATGTTACAATTGAGAAGACAAGACGCTGAAACATAAAAAAATTGCCAATATTTATAAAAAGGCACTATCAGCTACAAAGATGAATATGTCATAGTTGATATTTTGAGATGAACTAGTAGAAACGATAGATTATAGCATTAAATTAATGTTGAACGCACATCACTAATATACCAGGACTGGAGGTTGCCACTATATTATTATATACATAAAATCTGCCCTCCTACCCCAATATGTATATTACTTAGAATTAAATCTTTCTCCTTGAATAATATTAAATGTTCCTCATACATGTGTGTGTGTATTATGACAAAAATATTAAGAAACTTCCAAAAGAATAGTTTTCCCTTATCAAGTTTCAAATCTCTATTTTTCCTCTCCATCTTTAACTTATCTGTTTTAGCAGAGCAAAAGCTTCTGTCTGAAATATTGAACACGAGAATAAGTGATTATCAGAAATAGTCACACTATGGATATCATCAAGTAATTGTGAGACTTTTAAGGTTTTAAGATCCCCACGTGTTTACCTCGCTAGTGACCTGCATCCATCTCTCTCACACATTCTCATAAAAGGCAGTCACATCATAGGAGCCTAATAAAGTAGTCAATACAACTGATCCACGGATCTGACCTGGCGCGGGGCTCGGATGTGTGCTTGTGTGTGTGTGTGTGTGTGTGTCTGTTTGCAGAAGGCTCGTGCGTTACGTCAGCGTATTGTGACAGTTGTTGAGTTTAGTGTATTACGTCAGTCTCATTTTCCTTGTGTCTAGTAAGTGAGGTGGTCAATTAAATTTTATTATATTAGATTATTGAACTAGTAAGGTTATACAACTGGCATTGTTAGTGAACAAGCAGTCTTATTGAAGTGGTTGCATTATTGAACTTTTTTTGAATATGAATATATTTATACATATCTATTTATGTATATATCTGTATATGTATATATTTTGTTAGATACTGTACACTCAGTAAGAACTATTATACTTATTGTTTCCTCAAACATGTTCAAATGAATATTTAACAACAAATACATTTTAATAATCAACTAGAATTAGTAAACCTCTCAGCCACCAAATCTACAGTTTGTTTTGTTGTTAGCTTGTGCTGTTACTTTTTTACCTTGTTACTTTGTGACCTTGTTGCCTTGTTACTTTGTTACCTCGTTACTTTGTCACTCTGTTACTTTGTTACCTTGTTACTTTGTTACCTTTTTACTTTGTTACCTCGTTACTTTGTCACTTTGTTACTTTGTTACTTTGTCACCTTGTTACCTTGTTACTTTGTCACCTTGTTACTTTGTTACTTTGTTACCTTGTTACTTTGTTACTTTGTCACCTTGTTACCTTGTTACTTTGTTACCTTGTAACTTTATCATTTTGTTACATTGTTACTTTGTCACTTTGTTACCTTGTTACCCTGTTAGTTTGTTACCCTGTTAGTTGGTTACCTCGTTACTTTGTTACCTTGTTACCTTGTTACTTTGTTACCCTGTTACTTTGTTACTTTGCTACCTTGTTACTTTGTCACTTTGTTACTTTGACTGTTTTTCATACTGTACATAAGATTGCTTGCTCTCTGTCTCCAGTGTTTTTCATCGCCTTGTAAAACATGACAGAATCAATTAGAGGTAAACATTTTCAAAGTAAATTATTAAATATCTTTCAGCTTTTTCTGTTAACTGAATTAAAGCAGGATACGTGACAGTACACATGCCGTCAATTTCAATATGCAAACACATCTCTGGGGAATCTATCGCACGTTAGTTTACTCTCAAAATTTGTAATTTACACCAGTGAATTGACCAAATTATAATTTGGGGGGGTGGGGGAGAGAGTTAGAAAAAGAGTGTAAGCAATGTATTAGATATATGTGAAATATACATTTAAAAAAAGAAGAAAGCAAGTAATGTTTTATGTATGGAAATTTACACATGAACCATGCTTTTAATAAAATCATTTGATGACTTAGTCACTAATGGATGGTGTGTTATTTAAGTGTGCTCTCCTTTGTTGATCATGTTTTAGTCCAGGAACACGATCTGCTTGAATGTTGTACCCAGTATCATTAACTGTAGTAACTAGAATATTCAAGTAAAAAGTTAACACAAACTCCTGAGAGAGGAAATCCTTCTGTTTTCGTTCTCAATCTTTGTGGGTGAGTGGAGAACGACAGGGAATAACGGTTTGATGAAGAAAAACGTGAAAATGATGCATGGAGTGAAAATTACTTCCTGCATTTTATTTTTGTTGTGTGTCATTTTTTTAATGCCATTTATTTTGGTTATGTTTGTCACAAGCGATGGGGCACTCAATGTTGAACTTAGGGAAGGTATGTTGAAAGTTTATGATGGGCATATTGTTAGATGTAATTTTCCACTTCATTAGTCCCTGTGGTACATGGTCAATCAAACTCGGGACAACAGCCGCAGATAATATTGATGTCCGTTATGTCAGCGACACATACGGCCCATTGAAATCAGGATTTGTCTTGTCCGCCCAGTGCAGTATGAATGTATCAGTGTTTTCAATGGCGGTGGTACAGGCACTTTGATTGGAGGACAATGAGATTGATTGCCTGACACCCTGCCCTAGCTTTGTGCCTTGACCACGTCCTCAGGGCACGGTGCACTTTGCAACGTAACACCAATTATGGACTAATGCTAAGAAGCCTGGCAATAAATGGACCGCACGAGTCACACCTTTTCACATACTCAATGCTCTGACCATTGACCAGTTGCCAGTACAATAGCCGGGTGCTAAGTTTATTGACGACAATACTTTCCCCATCAGCAGTCGTATTGTTCAAACATATTTCAGAGATCAGTCCAAATGTGTATATGGCCAAATCTATATGAGAGTGTGTGGAGTCATTGGGGGTTGTAGCATATATATATATAAAGTCTTTCCCTCCCATTGAGGCAAGCCACTGGGTGTATAATTTGAGGCGTTTATGCTGGATTTGCCTCTATTAATGGACGCATTTATCCACCAAGTTGATAGAATCATTCCTCCCATTATATACAGTGAGGTATGCATAAACAAAGAATTGAAAAAAGTATTGCTTAATTTTTTTTCCTTTTTCGTGTATGTTTTAAATGCTGTCCATTATTATTAATCTGTATCTTTGCATCTTTGCCTGTTGAATTGGGGAGAAAAATTGCCTGATTCTTTGTCATGGGTTAATAAAGTTTCCATGACAACAGTTTCAGGATTGTTGAGAACCAGCTGCAGGAACCTGAGACCTGAGAGAAAATATGGGACAAAAACAAGATCATTGACAGCACATGGCCAGGTTAACTACGAAGTAAAGTGTTATCAAAAGCATCAAGTTTGCTCAGGTGAAGAAAAAGGAGAGAGAAAAAAAGGACCAGTATCTTAGCACTGAGTTCTCAATCTGCAGAAAATTCTCCATGGCCTTTACTGCCAGTTAATTCAACCATTTCAGAACATTTAAAGAAAAATCAAATTGGCATCTGATGGAACCTATGGAGAACTCTGTCCCCCAAGGGTTAATTTTGTTGTCAATTTATTTTCTATTGCAGGGGAAGGGCAAATTTCAAAATGAAATATTTTCAAATCTGCTGTTTCAAACCTTATTTTCATTTTTTGTCACATTTATGTATTTCGAGCCCTGAATCTTCTCAGTTTCTTTAAAGCCTAAGATTTGAGATTAAAAGTAAAATTTGTTCTGAAAATCTGATACATGTCATTAGGTGAAAGCCAACACACAAATTATAATCCTGAATGAAAGTCGAGAGGAATTTTGAAACAATAATAAAACTTGTGTGGAGGAAGATAAGAAATGACTGCCAAGATTTAAAAACAGTGAGAGCATATTAATTATCTGGCATAAATGGCACCCAAATGGTGACTCAAAGAGGTATATGAAGGCAATTTGGAAATAATATTTGTCTGAGACAGGCGTGAATCATGTGATAGTAAACATGTTCACATATAGTAAGAAAAATATAATACTGCTTGACCATATTTGGTCACATTCCTCATGGTACAGTTAAATCTGGGGCTCAAACTTCTTATAAAATATAGTTTCTCATGTGGAAGCTGTGAACCTTGGCAGTGAACAAGGAGGTGGTCGATTAATTGGAGAGAGAACTTCACCATAAAGAGAGTGGGGAAGAATGAATACCTGTGTGTGTGTGGGGGGGGGGGGTCGGGGTGGGGTGGGGGGTACTCCCCTTTTTGTTGCAGATCTCAGTCACAAAGGCAGCTTTGCAATATTGATTGATTGCCTATGCTAATGCTTTATAATATTGATTAATTGTTTGATGAGGCATTGAATTCTCATCTGATGGAACTTGGCCTTTGGATGCCCTTCTTAATCAGTCTTAATCAGAACAACTATTGAGGCATTTTTCACTTGGAACATTACAATCAGTATAATTTTGTATTAGGAATTAACTCAATGCAGGCAATTTGTACTAATTATTAGGTTGAACCCAGAATTATCAATGTGTAAAGTGTAATGCAAGGCTTGAGGGCTTTGTGTTGAACATTGCTAATTAGTGATCCTCTTTGAAAAAGAGTTTTTATATTATATTTTACAGTAAATATCTCAAACATCTCAGTTCTTCAGAACTTTGTTGAGATTCATAATTAAAATTATTTTTGCAATCATTCTTGTTGTAATCATTGTCAGACGGGTCATATCAATCATACATTGATGCACTTATGAAGTCCAGACCAAAAAGTGCTAATAAAATCTGTGTTGTTTGCACATGATGCTGAAGATACATGTATTTAGCAGCTGATGGCACAGTGTGTTAGCTTACGAGGTACGGGTTGATATCACGAACAAAATACCTACAACCAGTCATATTTGTCCCGGCACTCACAACAAAATCAGAAATATTAATCATAAAATCTAAGAAAAAATCTTTTTTGATCATATCTGGATAACTACTGTGAATTTGTTCATAATGATAGCAAAGCAAGGCGAGGGAAGGGTTGAGATGGGATGGGGAGGGGATGGAATGGTCACCTCCCGTTCTCCCGTCCCAGGTTTTAGTGGTGATCAGGAGCCGGTCCCGTTTGTTGAGGGTTTATGCCTGCAAACATCACATGGCAACCCACATTTGTAAAAAAATTGTGTCATTTCCCGAGATGATTTATGCTGTCTATGGTGATAAGCCAAGGATTATCTTCCGGCCATTGCCAGTTCCAGACACAACTTCACAACGAGCTCATCTCAGTCATAAAGTTGCCACAACAAAGCGAACCAGACGGAAAACACAGCAGACAACACTCTCTATAATTAATAACAAAAACCCTCAAAACTTTTATAATTACTTGACAAAATCTTTCTAATCCTTGCAAAATCCTTTAATTATACTTATAAAAATAAGTTGTTTTACCTGTCAAGTGTGAGAGCCTAATTCTAGCCACAATATCGCTAATGTGGTATCTCAACCAACAAGGACAATGTGCTGGGATTTTTTTTTTTTTGACCGAGGAATATTTGTTAATCATATCAAGGGAGGTCACAGATATAATTATCTTTTCTATGCAAAGCTTGCACATACATTTTTGCAAAGCTATTATATATTTGCAATTCTATGAAGAAAAAACTTGCTGTGGACTCAACTGTTTTGTATAGTGTGAATTTTGGATGTTTTGTTATCTTGTTAAATTTTAGGTCAATTTATTTTAAAAATTGTCTTCTGGGATAATTTGAAAATGTCCTAAATATTTTCAAATCTCACTTCTTGAGTTTCAATATTTGTGATCCACCAGGTGTCTCTTTTGTCATCTACATTGCATGCTGGGATGGGTTTGTTGACATGACAGCTGATATGATTACTACAATGTATTGTGAAGGGAAAACATTAGTATTTTGGCAACAAATGCATGTACACAAAAAAAACTAACCTGTTTGTGAATCTTGAAAAGAATAGAAAAACCTTTATAGGTGTGATTAACTGATTGAAATGAGATGACATGTTAAATGATCGAATTAGAGAATTTTATAGTTGAAAAATCTCTTGTTTTACGGTATTATGAGATTGTTCTAGATATGACAAGTATCAGGTCAAGATGAATTGATGGAGATATGTGTGTCTGTGTATGTATATATATATATATATATGTCTTTGTTATCCACAAGATATATATATATATATATATATATATATATATATATATATATATATATATATATATATATATATATATATATATATATATATATATATATATATATATATATATCAGAGAGGTTGGATAGAAGACACTCTTGTGATGAATAAATGATGAGCATTTCCATTGTGTCTTATGAATAACCTTTTCAAGTTGCCTGTCTCTGTCTTTGTTATCCACAAAGACTCGGGCATTTCACAGTATCCCCTGATGAGCAGTAAATTATGCATCTGACATTTTATATGTGATCTTCTGTCAGGTATATTATCTATTTATCTATTTAGCCTCACAGTAGAAGAATATCTGGTATATCATTGGCATTTATACCATTTAATTCACTCTAAATATAAAACGAGTTAATATTTCAGACAGCCATTTCTCTTTGTCTCGTGTTAAAGACAACCATTTCTTTTCGTGTAATATTTTAGAATTCCTTTTTTCTTTTGTCTAATATTTTAGACAGCCATTTCTCTTTGTCTAGTGTTAAAGACAACCATTTCTTTTTGTGTAATATTTTAGACTTCCATTTGCTTTTGTCTAATATTTTTAGACAGCCATTTTTTTTCTCCAATATTTTAGAGAGCCCTTTCATTTTGTCTTACATTTTTATATCATCTGGCGATTCTCAGATTTGCATGAAAGACAAGAAATTCCTGTTTCATTCTAATACAGTGCAAAACAGGAGGACAAACCAATTAGTTCAAGGAAGCCATATTCAAGAGGTCAACAGGTGCCACATGGAATATAGTAGGGAGACAAATGTGTAGCCGGGGCAGCCCTGAAATGGACAAGGTTGGAAGTAAATGAGTTTTGGTGTAGTTTTTTGTGAGCACAGGTTGTCTAGTCTGAAGTAGCCTGTCACAGTGTTTATTGCCACATCATACCATGAGGATACAATACTTGGCTGAGAACTGCTCCTATGGTAACCATGAGGATAAAATACTTGGCTGAGAGCTGCTCCCATGGTAACCATGAGGATAAAATACTTGGCTGAGAGCTGCTCCCATGGTAACCATGAGGATAAAACACTCGCTGAGAGCTGCTCCCATGGTAACCATGAGGATAAAAAATTCACTGAGAGCTGCTCCCATGGTAACCATGAGGACAAAACACTCCCTGAGAGCTGCTCCCATGGTAAACCATGAGGATAAAACACTCGCTGAGAGCTGCTCCCATGGTAACCATGAGGATAAAACACTTGCTGAGAGCTTATATTTAATCTGATATGCATTTTGGAGGGGAAAAATGGAGAATTTTCATTTTTATAGTGAAACAGGAATTAAAATCAGGCACAAATATATTATATGTTTGAGCTGCAGGTTTAAGAGCTGTAGAGTGTATAAAGGTCACACACTGAGTCCTTATTAGCCCACATACCTTAGTGAGTTAATAAGATAAGTTTACATCTTTTTCAGTCTGAAGATAGTAGATAGTGCCTGAAGGAAAACTGGAACTTCTCTGTTACACCATTGTAGTAGCTCTTTCAAATACATGTGGTGGAAAAAAAAAAGAATGACGTCATCGTGGGGCAATTACCAACTTATTAGTAATCAAAGAAGAATGCAGCTGAAATGGCGACGTCACGATTTCTGTTCTTATAATAGAAGCATTATGATTGGTAATGTGATATAATGAAAAATGTGATATTTTGGTGCAAAAAGCATGTCAATCGGACCAGTATTAGCAAAGTTATGACTTGTTTTATAACAAGTGTTGATTTTAAAAAATCAAGCTCGCGTAAGTTTGCAAAATCCAAAAGCAAAATCCAAAATCCTTGATAAAATCCGAGAAAATCTTCTTACTCTACTACGCACTCACAAATCACTTCTGAAACAAAAGCGCCATCTGACGGCGTAAGCAGAATTAATGTGCCAAAACATGGCCGCCATGGACCAATAATCGGGGTATGCTCCATAGACTTCCAGCTTATCATGTCAAAACCTCGAACATTCAGACCTAAAGTCACAACAAACGCGAGCGAAAAAATAAAGATCATTGCAGTTTTAGTTGCATGTGAATTAAATCCCCCAAGATAAGTTTTAAATGTTTGTTTGTGTTTCCATGGTTACTAATATTTTTTTAAGCATTTCAATGTATTTGTGTGAGAGAGTGGTGACCCCCTAGAGTGGTGACCCCCTAGAGTGGTGCCCCCCTAGAGTGGTGCCCCCTAGAGAGCGGTGCCCCCTAGAGAGTGGTGACCCCCTAGAGAGTGGTGCCCTCCTAGAGTTGTGCCCCCCTAGAGTGGTGCCCTCCTAGAGTTGTGCCCCCCTAGAGAGTGGTGCCCCCCTAGAGTTGTGTTATCAGAATCAACAGTGTGGATCAATCTTTGCCTGAGTGTCTTTGTCTTCTGTCAGGATGAAATCTTTTATCCTAGCTTTTTTCTTTTTTCATTCTTTTCTGGCTAACAAAAACAAAATAGAGATTTGAAATGGTTACAAAGTGGAATTGAAATGATATCAAGAGAAAAATATTTGCAGTAAATACCTCTTGTTGAACAAGAGAGTGGTGTTTTTTGTATTTTTTGTACTCATATTGAATACAACTAATCAGAGAAAGTTTAGCCTAAAGCAAAGATAAATATGAAGTGGAATCTTGAATTGTCAGAACTTCCCTTGCCCGGAATGGCAAATGTATATCTGATCACAGGAAAATATGATCAGACATGATAGCAATAATCAGATTATTGTGAGACTTTCTGTCATATGATGCAGGACAAGCCCAGTAAGGATTCTATTGGCAAAAGCAAAAGTAGTTTCTATAAGGATGGGATGTGCTAGGGGAGTTTTTGTACAGATGGGATGTTCTGTAAGGTTTGTATTGAATGATTTGGGGTAGTTTAAGGATAAGATGTGCTGTAAGATGTGTATCAGTAGTTGATTCTTTATATTAAGATGAATGGGGGCAAATAAAAACCTGTTCATCATAAATATCACATGATGAAATAAGCAACATACTTGGGGGCTGTGATGGTTGGAGGGTTGGGGGGTATGAGGGTTGGGGGGTATGAGGGTTGGGGGCTGTGAGGGTTGGGGGCTATGAGGGTTGGGACTGTGAAGGTTGGGGCTGTGAGGGTTGGGGGCTGAGAGGGTTGAGGTTGTGAGGGTTGGGGGCTGTGAGAGTTGGGGTTGTGAGGGTTAGGGGCTGTGAGAGTTGGGGCCATGAGGGTTGGGGGCTGAGGGATGGGGCTGTGAGGGTTGGGGGATGTGAGGGTTGGGGCTGTTAGGGTTGGGGCTGTGAGGGTTGGGGGCTGTGAAGGTTAGGGGCTGTGAGGGTTGGGGAATGGGAAAGGGGACAGGGTTGGGGGCTGTGAGGGTTGGGGGCTGTGAAGGTTGGGGGCTGTTAGGGTTAGGGGCTGAGGGGGTTGGGGGCTGGTGAGGTGGGGGGACTAAACATTGTAAGTGAGAGAGATAGGAAGAATCGTGGGAAGTCGGCTCACATTAAGGTTAAGGTAGTTCTCAAGCTGTTGCCAAGAAAGCTTGTACATATCTGATAATATGGCCGCCGCCCGTGGGAAGATTATAGTGTTAAATGAGGGATACCAGGATCAATCAGATCTCAAACTGTGACGATCTTGTCATAACTTAACAAAAATCGCCATATTGACAGCGTCTAGCTGGGTGTGGAAACGAAAAATGAGATACTCCCTGAAATTGAGAAAGTATCAGTGAGTGATTTGTCAGAACATCCAACTGTTTGATGGAAATATGACCTCAATATAACGATACATCATCTTGACGCATTAAAAGGCAGGGAGCACGTTATCGGCGAGGTTTGGCACCCTATCTTGGTAACGGGGCCTTGTGACAGGACGTGATGGCAACTATCTTTAGCCTTGTGAAGTGGCCTCCTTACCTTCTGAGATAATGCATATCTGTCACTCTGGTGTTTATAATTACAACCTTGCCAATAACTGCACGTTGAGCAAGAAAAATTTGAATAAAAAATATCAATTTTAAGTATTATATAGATAAGGAATGATTTGCTGGGCACATTGCGGTTTGTATTGTCATTATTGTTTAACACCTGATTATGGGAGAAGCTGTGAGACACATTACTGCATGCTAGGCTTCATACACTACAAAGATTATACAGAAAGACCAAACTTCAAAATTTAGTTATCAATAAAAACAGAAAACAATATTCATTCCAAAGATGAATGTAACATCATATTGGCTGAATAAAATGTATAAGTTTTTGGAATAAACAAGACCTTGTTAAGGGACGACCCGGAATCTTTCTGCCAGAAACAAACTTTAAACATATTTTGTTAAAGCAGTGTAAAGACATTATCGATAAGTCGTGGCAGATTGCTGTATCCAGATAGATAGGTAAGTAGTGGCAGATTGCTGTGTCCTGATAGATAGATAAGTAGTGGCAGATTGCTGTGTCCTGATAGATAGGTAAGTAGTGGCAGATTGCTGTGTCCTGATAGATAAGTAGTGGCAGATTGCTGTGTCCAGATAGATAGGTAAGTAGTGGAAGATTGCTGTGTCCCGATAGATAGGGTAGTAGTGGCAGATTTCTATGTCCTGATAGATAGATAAGTAGTGGCAGACTGCTGTGTCCTGATAGATAGGTAAGTAGTGGAAGACTGCTGTGTCCTGATAGACTGCACTGAGACATGCTCAGCAATATTGAAGGTGAGATCAATGTGTGAATATTTCATGATCGTGTGAATAAGATTCTGAAACATTCACTGAGCAGTCATATATGATAAATTCATAAAGTATTCCCTGGGAAAATGAACAAAGCTGTCTCAAATTCTGTCTTATCTTTTCTTGGGGGTTTGAATTTGCCTGTTATGTTTTGACAGTTGAACAATGATTAAATGATACATTTAAAATTGATTGGCAGGTATTACAAGATTCATTGTTTTGCGGTTAGTGTGCTTAAAAATATAAAGTGGAACTTGAATTCACATTTTGGGCAATTATTGGTAGGAGCATAGAGATATGGTACCAGTAGGAACATAGAGATATGGTACCAGTAGGAACATAGAGATATGGTACCAGTAGGAACATAGAGATATGGTACCAGTAGGAACATAGATATATGGTACCAGTAGGAGCGTAGAAACATGGTACCAGTAGGAGCAATAGATATGGTACCAGTAGGAGCATTGAGATATGGTACCAGTAGGAGCATTGAGATATGGTACCAGTAGGAGCAATAGATATGGTACCAGTAGGAGCATTGAGACATGGTACCAGTAGGAGCAATAGATATTGTACCAGTAGGAGCAATAGATATGGTACCAGTAGGAGCATTGAGATATGGTACCAGTAGGAACATAGAGATATGGTACCAGTAGGAGCAATAGATATGGTACCAGTAGGAGCATTGAGATATGGTACCAGTAGGAGCAATAGATATGGTATCAACAGATGCAGAGAGATGGTACTCGTTGTCACGCATGGCCTGATGTGATCAGAATTTATCCTAACCACAAATCTCCCATGTCCGACGCTTAGATCCACAGTGAGGCTAATAAGTTACGATAAATCAGTGTGAATCTTTTGTTCAAGCAACACACTTGAGTAAAAGAACTGAAATGGATAGTTTTGTTTGCAGCTTCTTTAGAGCTAATTTAGCGAGAAGCTGTCCTATCTTAGGAATTATTCATGACGAAAATAAGTCCAGAACCTCAACAAATGATGCCAATAATTAGCATTGGCAAGATCGGAAGGTAACACGGGATGTTCCTCCAGAGATGGCTATGCTCCCACCAAAAGACACGTACTGGGCATTGTAAGTGCCATCTCAGCGTGGAAAAAGATTCACCACATATTTTTATTGTTCTGGGAAGTTGAATAGGATCGAAGAATGGAGCTTTGACTTTGTTTGAGCGGGTAGTTAATTGAGAAGAATGTGATAGAATGCTCCTGATTTATTTTTTTGGTAACAGAAATTGCCTGAAGCTTGCATGGATAATTGGCAAGCGTACAAAAAACAAGACTGAAACAATTACGTACACAATAAATATAGGGTTATAAGGTGAAGGTGATTCACCGTCAGCGAGGTCACTGAATACATAGAGATGAGAGGCTGAGAGAGAAATGCAGATGTAAAGATATAATCCACGATAACTTGGTTTTATCAATGAATAAAGGATTATAGCACATGAAGAAACCTGCTCTCATCAGATACAGCATTCATTTTGGAGGTCTTATAAAATTTGAGAAAATGCAAAAAGTTTCAACAGCTATCACCTGGTTTGTGAAGTGATATTGTGAATTCTCAGGGCACTCTTGTGGCTAAATAGTAGAGCTCTTTCTAATTGGTTTAATATTTAATGTTCAAGGCCCATAACAAAGGTTCTGATGTGCCAAATGTTTCCATCACTTTCCTATTCTTTCCAAATGTTGAAGTTATATTGTGGATGTTGGCATTGTCCCTTGGTCTTAATGACAGCATTCTTGCCAGCTTCACACTGCCAGTCGCAACTGTTCTTATCTCAGGATCAGCAGGCAGTGATCAGAAAATGATCACAGATTTAGTGATAATGTTTGGCCATACGAGAGTTGTAATGCTTTACATTCACTTCACCAGCTTTTGCCTGTGTCACATGACCACTGTGTGACATAGTCACATGACCACTGCATGACATAGTCACATGACCAGTATTTGGCTTAGTCACATGACCAATGTGTGTGGCATAGTCACATGACCAATGTGTGTGGCATAGTCACATGACCAGTATGTGGCTTAGTCACATGACCAATGTGTGACATAGTCACATGGCCATCATATGGCCTAGTCACATAAGCATTGTCTTGCACAGTCACATGACCATTGTGTGGCCTAGTCACATGACCAATATGTGGCATTGTCACATGACCATTGTGCAGCTAGTTCACATGACCAATGCTGATACAGCGATCCAGGCTGGTAATATCAGCAGCACCTATAAACCTGTCTTCAGATGCATTTTGGTAGCAAGCATCTGAGTGAGGCCCGGCCAGAAGCTCACTTATCTCTAAAATAAGAAGCTGGTGGTTGGACACAAGTTGAGGGGCATAGTTTAGCGGCAGCCTGGGTTGTGATTATTTACTTGCTGTTATTACACCATTGCCTCATCCTTGTAATACATACAGCGAGCTGCATCTGCTAAGGGGAGTTGTTATGAAACATTGCTGGACACGGCTTGGCCCATAGATTTGTATCAGTGTGCACCACTCAGGGATACTGAGGTGTTTATATAAGATCCGTTTAGTTAATTTGGTCTGCCTTAATGCGATCTCATCAACCTCTTGTCACCTTTCCAAACTTAATGCCATGGAAATATCACTATATGGTGTTATAAGGTGGTCTGCCTTAATGCGATCTCATCAAACCTTTGCCACCTTTCCAGGGATATATCACTTATAGTATAAGGTTGTCTGTAATTTATGTGGGAAGCTTGAAGATTTGTTTTAGAGAAATTTATTTTGATATCAGTTAAAGAATACCTGTATTGTAATCAAGCCACGAGGTCATTCACAGGAGAGACCCATTCTAAGAAACAACAGAGTGCGCCTTAAGTACTCAAGTCAGGGATGGGTCACAATTCCCTTCTGTATACAGAGTCCAACCTGGACAAAATGGTATGCTGTCTGCCAGAAAAAAATACTTCTTGTTCCCTCCCCCTACCCCCTACCCCCTACCCCTACCCCCACACAAAAAACCAAAAAAAACCAAAAAGGCAACACACTTTTGTTTAACTTTTGCATCCACTGCAAGAGTTTTAAAAGAATAGGTTTAAGAATAGAATGAATGGAGATAGAAATTGGGACTGTAAGGTTAATGGTTTAACTTTCTGATCCAAGAAATCAGAGTAAATAGATTTGAGTGTTAAGTGCATTAAAATCACACTTGATGATTTCAATGTGTCATTTTATTAGTGTAAAATCTTATTTCTACGTTTACGCAATTATTGACATGATCTTGGGGATCAGAGTATGTTTCTTTACGTCATTTCTTCTTCAACTGTCAGCTTATTCGTTGCTATTAGGCGGTTGTTGCACTGGTTTTCCACTTTATTAACACTGGAACATGTGTTTCATTATTGAGCTTCTGTTTATTTGCTATAGAAGCGTTAACTCCTTAAGATCTTTGTTCTCAACAAGTGCAGGCTCTGAATTATTGCGCATTGATTTGCAACAGAATTTGCGGTTAGCACAGTCCCTGCACTTGCGAAGTTCTCAGAGTAATCTGTTTGACAGTACAAAATCGGAGCAGACGGGCAAGTAAGATAGGTTACCTGTCAATGTAAAGACTGCCCCCTGGTGGGGTTTTCATCTTCATCTGAACTTGAGTTACAAAGAAACAATGCTATATGCCCTCAGCAGTCCAGACAAAACCTCTCTTAGATCACGCATGACTTTATTTTCATTGAATCTAAATTTTATAATGTGTTTACTGTCCAGTCAAATGAGCATCAGTGTGATAAATCAGTGTGACTTTTCATAGAATTGATATGTGACCATACAGATGTTTGATTGAGTTGATACGTGACCATACATATGTTTGGTCCGCACTGCGCAGTGGGAGATGGGACCAGACTATTTGTCAGAGTGAAAGCTTTACACGTTATCAGGAGCTTTGTAGACGGGGCTCTGTTCCCTCTCGCAGGATCTGCCACACAGGATTGGAGAATCTGGCCAATTCTTTTGAGCAGAAAGTGTATACATTGGTGATTATACTGATGGCATTTAAGCTCTGCATATACAAAGCCCACGGCATCTTTAGCAGACACAAACGTATGCAGCTATTTAATATCAGCACCAACTCAGTGCATCACTTTTACACTCAATAATTTTTTGTAAATTGCTTTCTTACCATGGCCAGGAGAATGTTTTATCAAGTGATAAGTCGTCCTTTGAAATAATAAGTGATCCCTATACACATATGCTTGGCATAGTAATGGTGAAAGGTCATATAATTGCCTATTTTAACTCTTGAGTGATAACACCTCTTTCAGTTCACTGTTTCAAGCTGTTTATTCTCAGTTTTAAGTCACTTTCACAGAGACACCTAAATACCAAACTAAACTAACTTGTTTGGCTTTAATTTGAATCTTGATCCTTAGATTTGAAATGAAACGTTAAATTAATGAAGACCTATTACCCAATACAAATCTGTGTTTCCTGAATATTTTAATGGAAATTCTGTCTGAAAAGGTTACCATGAAAGCTGTTTGATAAGTTTTCAATGGGCTATTCATATCTTCATAACAAGAGAGGGTTGTATTGTTTCTGTATTTATGTTTCTTTACTGAAAATGACTCGTTGATTGTTCAGTATGAGTGCCATGTTTAAAAGTCTTTTATATTTATGTTTGATAGAACCTGGATACTTTCTTTTTTGTGTACGATGTTAATGCTGAAAATTTTGGACAAGTACCATATCTCATTGACGATAACAGTTAGATTAAGATAAACTCATTCGCTGAACAAAAGGATAATAGCAAAAATTGAAACTCCCGGAGAGGGATTGATTAATGTTTGTTAACAGATCAATAAATATTAAGTGATTACAGTGGAAATCTAAATTGCTGAGAGGTAGATAATCTTGAGTGGATAATCCTATCAAATTTTGACTCAATAGAAGAAGTCATAGAAGGACTTAACTAAATGGTCCCAGTCAATGGACCCATATAATGGTCCCAGACAGTGGTCCCAGGAAATGGTCTCATTGAATGGACCCAGTAAATGGTCTCAGTGAATAGACCCAGTAAATAGTCCCAGTCAATGGTGCCAGTCAGTAGTCCCATTCAGTGGTCCCAGTCAGTGGTCCCAGTCAATGGTCCCAGTCAATGGTCCTATTAAATGGTAATAACAAATCAATGATTGAAGCATACGAATCACAACAAAAACTATATTCCTTACTTACTGTAGGCAGGTAAATCCATTTGTAAACTCCAAGTTTGGGTTCATGATAAGAATACTTTTATATTTCCCGAAGTAAAAAGATTGGTGATTTATTAAAAATATCAGCTTCCATGATGATTCAAGTTGAAGAGAAAGTTGACATATTTGCCAGTGAGGTCCAGTGGTACGGATCAAATGAGCTTGGCTGTCCGGAGGTGAGATAAGTTGAGTTTGTGTGCACGAGGCATTTGGCGTGAGAGATTTGCGGCGGTGGCGGCGCGAGAGGCCAGTTACGCTGTGTGCTGGAGCTGATGGTGTGAGTGGAGGAGAGAGAGAGAGTAGGCTGACTGCCTCCACCACATGGCACGGTATGGCACACCACACGGCAGGTAGTCACAGCGCAAGGGCAGGCAGCACGGGCAGGCAGGGCAGGCAGTCACGGCAGGCAGGCAGGCAGGCACGCCAGGCAGGCACGGGTCGCAACCACCCTGTAAGCTCCATACATAGGTCTCCTATCATTTGCACGGCTAATCACTGACCACTCTCCACTAATTGCCCCACAGCTTATTAAGCTTTACTTCTCATTAAAGGGATAAAAACACTCATCACACTCACGTCCATAAAAAAATAATTGAACGAGGGCAATTTTCAATGTTTTCATTTAAACAGTGACAATCACAATTGCATGGTAAATAATGGTTGAGTTGAGGAGAGCAAGTTCAGAAACTGTTTGAAGAATCTGTGAATGATGTTTATATCTTGTTGGTATTACTATAATTGTTAAGGATACTATGAAAGAGGATATTTTTTTTTACAGTTAGGATATCTTGGGGAAGATATTTATCCGAAGTTCAGGAAATCCCTCATGACCTTCACATTTCTTTTTTCTCCTCTGCTGAACATTCTTCTTGATTTTACATTTCTGGCAGTATCAAAATCTGAGATATTGACATTTTGAAAAAAGCAAAGATCTTGAAAATGACTAACTCAGATTTCTTAGACTCATTATCCCATGATTGTGAGATATATAAACAATAATTAATTCAAGTCCTTCAATGAATGCTGAAAGACAGCTTGACAATATTTTGCTGTTACAGTATGGAATAACCATAGGTCCCTTTCTTCAAATTTATCAAAATTAATTTGTAAATGATCCCTGGTGTGACGTAAGATATGATTTCTATTCCAGGAATCATCGTCAATAATTTTCATTTTATCACACGACTCAAGTTTCAAGTTTCTAATATAAATGTCATATTAAATGATAATAGTAATAATGTAGTAAAAAAAAAATGATGATGATGATGATGATGATGATGATGATGATGATGATGATGATGATGATGATGACGATGACAATGATGATGATGATGACACTTGTTCACAACTTGTGCGTGATTGTATTTGTTCACACCAAAATATTGCTGGAATCTCGTCAAGATACAATAACATTACACCAAAGCCTGCAGTCCCTATCTGATCACAAGTTTTAGGGACGAAAATGCATGTGGACTTAACTGACAAGAAAGCTTGGATGATTCAATTATGTTTTGTAATGGAAATGAATAAATAAAAGAAGAAATACAAAAATAGATAGTATTCGAGATCAGGTTTCCAGAGTCGTGATGAGATAAATACTCTTCTATTTAAGTTTTGCATGTTTAAGAAAGTGGCATGATTTCAGTTTTAGAGCACAGATCAGATCTGCTTCTGAATTCATAAGATGACTTCTGGAAAAATAAGCACTTAATGTTATTGTAATCATCGGCAGCAACCCTGCGTGTTCAGAGCAAGTTTAGACTTTCAGTCTCGGTTATTTGTGCTGAAATATAAACCTGATCGGCACCTTCCAATTTACAATTTCATTGAAATGTAATAGAGTACAAATAAATTTTTGATCCTTTTCCTCACCAGGAACCAACTCTCCTGTAACAGAGATTGTAAACTAGACCGATGGATTAAATGAATGTTCCAGTACTGCTGAATAACTTTTGATATATTTGGCTCTTGTAGAATTGAGTTTAATGCCAGATTGGTTCAAGGGATTCTGTTTTAATTAAATATGCCCCAGTATTTGATTGCACAGATTACACATTTACAGAAATTTACCTTTTCTAATTTGTTTATTTATAATTAATTATAGTAAAAAGGTTGATTTTGATTTATTCTTAGAAGTTAAATTCTCTAGAAGCTGTATAAAAGAAAATAACCAATTAAAGGTGTTTTGTCAAACTGTGGAGACATGAAAATGATATGCATTATAGATCTGGTGACTTTGAAATATAAGAATGTGATTTGTGAGATTCTGTAAGTCGTTTTCTGCTGGAGTGTGATCACGGGAAGGCCACGTCTTCTGCTGGAGTGTGATCACGGGAAGGCCACATCTTCTGCTGGTGTGTGATCACGGGAAGGCCACATCTTCTGCTGGAATGGATCAAAGGAAGGTCACGTCTTCTGCTGGAGTATGACCAAAGGAAGGTCACGTCTTCTGCTGGAGTATGACCACAGAAAGGCCATGTCTTCTGCTGGAGTATGACCACAGAAAGGCCACATCTTCTGCTGGAGTGTGATCACGGGAAGGCCACGTCTTCTGCTGGAGTGTGATCACGGGAAGGTCGCATCTTCTGCTGGAGTATGACCACAGAAAGGCCACGTCTTATGCTGGAGTGTGATCACAGGAAGGTCATGTCTTCTGCTGGAGTATGACCACAGAAAGGCCATGTCTTCTGCTGGAGTGTGATCACAGGAAGGTCACATCTTCTGCTGGAGTGTGATCATGGGAAGGTCACGTCTTCTGCTGGAGTGTGATCACGGGAAAGCCACATCTTCTGCTGGAGTGTGATCACAGGAAGGCTACGTCTTCTGCTGGAGTGTGATCACGGGAAGGCCACGTCTTCTGCTGGAGTGTGATCATGGGAAGGTCAAGTCTTCTGCTGGAGTGTGATCACAGGAAGGTTACATCTTCTGCTGGAGTGTGATCACAGGAAGGCCACATCGGCTGATCACATCTGGGCCTAGACCTGGCATTGTTTGCCATATACAAGGAATAATTGCCACAGAGCCAGATATTTGTGCCCCTAATATTTCACTGTTTATTAAGTAATTGTGTTTGCCAAAAGTTCCTGCAGAACAGGGAAAACAAATACATGCGCTGCAGTCAGACATCCATTTCTGCATTTCTGTGGCTGCTCACAGAGTTCATAAACAGTCTTTTCCATGTTGCTTTATTGTCATGCATATTTGTGACCCAGTGACATCCTGTAGGCCCTCTGTGACCTGGTTACAATGGCCCGGACTGTTGTGTGACTTGATATATTCAAACATAGCTCTATTATTGTCCAAAAAGTAAACAATCTAGTTCTGCAGAATCTAATATAATCTCAATTTTGTGTGATCATTTTTATGTTTGGCTTAGCTGACAACATTATTCTACTGTTCAAACATCCTGGAACTAAAGAATTGCAGTTTTCTTGAAACTCGTCAAACCATAATGTCAACATTATCAAAGAACAGAGGCCCGGCATAAATTACATGAAATACAATTATGCACTATGTTATAAAATATGGCAAGAAGAGATGAGAGAATCAGCAGTGACCTACTGCCCCCGATAGGCTTTGATGGCCCAATTTCTTGTAAAAACACTGCTACCACTTAAAGTATTGACGATACGCTGGCGTTTACGTCACTGAGAAATGTGCGCATATTTGCTAATAAGTCGACTAAGGAGGCTGGTCTAAAGTAGCCAACCAGAGGAGAGGGTGTACTCCGTCCTCAAGAAGCCAAATGAAGCAAGTATCTGGCCATTTGTGTCGGCTTCCACATGGGTCACACGTGACACCAAGAGACCACATCCCCATTCATCACCCCATGAGTGAATATTTGACATTGCTACTCAAAAGTTACTCAGTCATCACTGTTATTTTGATCTCTACTCTCATTGCACATTATCTTTTAAATTTAGTCAAGATATAATTAGATTAACCTGACTGATCTAGGGAGCATATGGTTGCTTTATAGCCAAGATGTGATTAGATTAACCTGACTATTCTAGGAACCATATGGTTGCTTTATAGCCAAGATGTGATTAGATTAACCTGACTATTCCAGGGACCATATGGTTGCTTTATAGCCAAGATGTGATTAGATTAACCTGACTATTCCAGGGACCATATGGTTGCTTTATAGCCAAGATGTGATTAGATTAACCTGACTATTCCAGGGACCATATGGTTGCTTTATAACCAAGATGTGATTAGATTAACCTGACTGTTCTAGGAACCATATGGTTGCTTTATAACCAAGATGTGATTAGATTAACCTGACTGATCTAGGGAGCATATGGTTGCTTTATAGCCAAGATGTGATTAGATTAACTTGACTATTCTAGGAACCATATGGTTTTTTATAACCAAGATGTGATTAGATTAACCTGACTGTTCTAGGAACCATATGGTTGCTCTATCATGACTGACTGAGCATCAGTTTTGCTTTTATTTCATCCCTTTCAGTCTTTTGATTTGTAAAATATCGAAATCAGCCAATAAGATGGACTGAGCTGATAGCGACAGTGCTTTGTATCCACTTTGTATCGAGGATTTCTGCTTTGAGTGCTCACAAATAATAAAGATATGAAAATAATAGGCGTGTGACAACCATATGGATGTCACTCCAGAAAAAAGAATCAATGTTTCTCTGCACCGTGGGTGGAGTAATTATCACAATAAAAATAAGGAGATATGGATGCGGGGATGAATTATGAATTAATGAAGCCATCATGATCTTGGGGCTGTGGTTATATGGGGGTTATGTGGAGTGCTGTTCTAGCACATGACAAGTTGCGCAATCAGCATGATGTGAACAGAATCGAGGATCGACCTTTGGTCTTTACAGAAGTTCAAACATCGGAGGTTTTTCTACACATGTTCACAACAGGTCAGAATGATTGTTTCATAACATACGATTAATCTTGCAGTCTGACTTAAAGACTAATTCATCATTTTTTTAAAAAATGTCAAGAAAGTCATCAAACTTGTTTAAAGAATTTAAGTACCTAAATGATTAAAAATGTACCAACAAATAATAGAAAAGATAATATTAGTCACAATTAAGTCTTTATTTTGACCTGTAAAATGGGCCATTCCTTGGTACAGATTTGTAAAGATTAGGAAAGTTGTCTATGACCTTGCAATTTATCTAAATTTTGATAGTGATCTGTTCTTCCTGACAAAGAACAAACAATAAAATAAAATATGAAACATGACCTTGGTGTGGATTTGACCTTCAGTAAGACCCTTCTCTTCTATGGAAAACAAAGAAATATGTTATTTAGCCTGACCTTGATCTTTTGCATACATTAATCTTAATCATAATTTTCTGATCGCTCCGACTTTGTGATCACAAACAAGTCTACGGCTCATTGGCAGTCTGTGAGTTCTTGTCATGACGGGAGGAAGTGAAGAATTGGCACCAAAATCAGCTGATATTCATCACAGGGGCTGCTTATGGGTTGTTTTGACAACGCTGATGATTACAGAGGAACTGTTGACAGATATGAATGTTGTCACTTCATTCAGATGTAGTCCATGCTATCTGTTTCCAGGTATTCTACAGATTTAGAGAAAACTAGGCCTTGAAGGATTAAAAATATCCCAGTCTCCATGCAAAAAGAGTTCATCTCCCTTCACACCTCTGTGGCCTTGACACCATTCTCCACATTGACTTGTCTTTTAATAAGATGGATCTTTGGTCAGTGCCCTGTCCTGCTGTATGGTGGACCTCAGGTCAGTGACCTACCTTTACCCGTCCTGTCTTATGATGGGTCTCAGGTCAGTGACCTACCTTTGCCCTGTCCTGTCTTATGATGGGTGACATACCTTTACCCTGACCTGCTTATGATGAGTGACCTACCTTTGCCATTTCCTGTCTTATGATGGGTGACATACCTTTACCCTGACCTGCTTATGATGGGTGACCTACCTTTGCCATGTCCTGTCTTATGATGGGTCTCAGGTCAGTGACTTACCTTTGCTCTGTCCTGTCTCATGATGGGTCTCAGGTATGTGACCTACCTTTACCCTGCCCTGTCTTATGATGCATGACCTACCTTTAGCCTGTGCTATCTTATGATGGGTCTCAGGTCAGTGACCTACCTTTGCCCTGTCCTGTCTTATGATGGGTCTCAGGTCAGTGACCTACCTTTGCCCTGTCCTGTCTTGTGATGGGTCTCAGGTCAGTGACCTACCTTTGCTCTGTCCTGTCTCATGATGGGTCACAGGTCAGTGACCTACCTTTGGCCTGTTCTGTCTTATGATGGTCGACCTACCTTTAGCCTGTGCTATCTTACGATGGGTCTCAGGTCAGTGACCTACCTTTAGCCTGTGCTATCTTACGATGGGTCTCAGGTCAGTGACCTACCTTTAGCCTGCCCTGTCTCATGATGGGTCTCAGGTCAGTGACCTACCTTTGCCCTGTCCTGTCTCATGATGGGTCTCAGGTCAGTGACCTACCTTTGCCCTGTCCTGTCTCATGATGGGTCTCAGGTCAGTGACCTACCTTTGCTCTGTCCTGTCTCATGATGGGTCTCAGGTCAGTGACCTACCTTTGCCCTGTCCTGTCTCATGATGGGTCTCAGGTCAGTGACCTACCTTTGCTCTGTCCTGTCTCATGATGGGTCTCAGGTCAGTGACCTACCTTTGCCCTGTCCTGTCTCATGATGGGTCTCAGGTCAGTGACCTACCTTTGCCTGTCCTGTCTCATGATGGGTCTCAGGTCAGTGACCTACCTTTGCCTGTCCTGTCTTGTGATGGGTCTCAGGTCAGTGACCTACCTTTGCTCTGTCCTGTCTCATGATGGGTCTCAGGTCAGTGACCTACCTTTGCCTGTCCTGTCTCATGATGGGTCTCAGGTCAGTGACCTACCTTTGCCTTGCCTGAGTAGAGAAGGTTATAGGAGGACAGGGTGAGGAAGGCAGAGAATCGAGTTGTGGCATTAATGGCATCTTGAGTTTGTTACAGGGTCCAGAGAATCAGCGACCCAATCAATGAAAGCTTCCGCTAGTTTATTGTTCTCCTCTTATTTGCTCACACAGCCCCATAATGAACCTCAAATATACTTCAACTAGACAATTTCAGCGGGAAAGTGTGACCATAGCCTGGATGTCAGTGTCCAGATTAGCCCTCTGCCAATCACTCAGCTTGCTGCTCCCAAAGGCAGTGTCTTGTGTTGAATTTGTCAACAGAGTTACCTTGCTTGCTCATATAGGAATAGTTCAGCTCATGCTCAGAAACAAAGTCCCAGTAGGACTCACTGAGTCTCAGGAAGTCCCAGTAGGTCTCAGTGAGTCTCAGCAGGTACCAGTGGGTCTCAGCAGGTGTCAGTGGGCCCCAGTGGGTATCAGTAGGTCCCAGCAGGTTTCAGCAGGTCTCAGTAGATCCCAGCAGGTCTCAGTGGGTCTCAGGTATATCTAGATGGAACTCATGAGGTTGCTAAAGGACTCAGTAGATCTGGAAAGATCTGAGTATATCTCATTATGTATTGAAAGGTTTAGATCCCAGTAGGTCTCAGTCAGTAGCAGTAGTCAGTAACTTGCAGTAGATGTCAGTATGCTGTAGTAGATCTTAGTAGATCTCAGTAGATGTCAGTATGTCACAGTAGATTGTAGCTGATGTCAGTATGTCACAGTAGATTGTAGCTGATGCCAGTATGTCACAGTAGATTGCAGTAGATGTCAGTATGTCACAGTAGATTGCAGTAGATGTCAGTATGTCACAGTAGATCTCAGTAGATTGCAGTAGATGTCAGTATGTCACAGTAGATCTCAGTAGATTGCAGTAGATGTCAGTATTTCACAGTATGTCACAGTAGATGTCAGTAGATTGTATTTGATGCCAGTATGTCACAGTAGATTGCAGTAGATGTCAGTATGTCACAGTAGATTGCAGTAGATGTCAGTATGTCACAGTAGATCTCAGAAGATTGTATTTGATGCCAGTATGTCACAGTAGATGTCAGTAGATTGTATTTGATGCCAGTATGTCACAGTAGACTGCAGTAGATGTCAGTATGTCACAGTAGATTGCAGTAGATGTCAGTATGTCACAGTAGATCTCAGTAGATGTCAGTATTGCACAGTATGTCACAGTAGATCTCAGTAGATTGTATTTGATGCCAGTATGTCACAGTAGATTGCAGTAGATGTCAGTATGTCACAGTAGATTGCAGTAGATGTCAGTATGTCACAGTAGATCTCAGTAGATTGCAGTAGATGTCAGTATTTCACAGTATGTCACAGTAGATCTCAGTAGATTGTATTTGATGCCAGTATGTCACAGTAGATCTCAGTAGATTGTATTTGATGCCAGTATGTCACAGTAGATCTCAGTAGATGTCAGTATGTCACAGTAGATCTCAGTCTTTCATAGCAGCAGGTATGGGAGGCAAAGTGGATAGTGTTTTTTTTGTAATTATGATATAACAATTGAAATAATTAAATTCACCTGAAAACCAGACAAAATCCTGATTGTACCAAACCGAACAACTTTGACCTTTGAGAACTTAAACATAAAGAGATCTTTTAGAAAGTACCTTTGGTTTGAGTCAAAGCTAAAATTATTCAGAGAAGTATGAGTTGAGAGAAAAATGGGAGACTGAGAATCGCGAGAAAGACAATTACACAGGAATGGCACACACAATAGGCGATTGAGTGATAAACAACTCATTGAGCATTCAGTGGATGCACTCGCATAGGTCTTGCTTAAAGCTCTTTTATTCTTTATTTCCGACTCCATTTACTTGACAATAGGAAAGAATATTCAAAGACATCTGTCTTATTTTCGAGATTAAAGGAAATTTTCTCATTAATTTGTAATCATACAATATAACAAAGCCCTCAAACGAATCTCCGATTGGGTTATTTAAAGAACCATATGGTTTCTGTTTTCCTCTTAACAAAAAGAAATATAATCTCAGATAGTGTGTAGAGAATGAACTGATAACCATTAGTCACTGGTTATGGTCCACTCTTTGCTTTCAACTGCATTTGTGATCATGCTTTTGGAACTCATGATTGTGAATATCTTGGAGGTGGAAAGAAAATGTCACCCACAAACAGGCATAGCATAAAATGGCATTCAGACAGTCATATTGTTAATTTGTTGTTATTAAATTGTAAATTGATAAAATGTTAATCTTCACAATGCAGTGTAAATAATTGTGATGTAATTCAATTCTCTGGTATGGTTTAATATTATTGTCTATGGCCGATGATCAGCAATTATTTAGTACAACAAGGACTGCCCAAAAATGTATTATTATTTTGGTTATCATACAAATTATTACTCTGCTAAACAAAGGTAGTTCAAATTTGCAACCTCCACTGGCAAGAGATCATGAATATTCATATTATGAAATATGTATTCCAGAGGTGCATCACCAGACACATTAAAGTAATTGGTGCGCACTATGTAGCCTAACAAGTGTCAAGATATAAGTAAACTATATAAGCACAAAACGGTACCTGTTTGTCTGATGATGTGATGATGTGCATTAGGGGAGGAGACTCTCTGCATATGTATTAATAACCTGGGGTTTCCTTCTAGATCTAGGAGACAGAGAATCAACTAGATAGAGAATTGGCTCGGTGGAGGATTGACTAGGGAGAGGATCAACTCGGTAGAGACTTGACTAGGTAGAGATTTGACAAGGTGGAGGGCTGACTAGGTGGAGGATTGACTAGATGGAGGGTCGACTAGGTGGAGGATCGACTAGATGGAGGGTCGACTAGGTGGAGGGTCGACTAGGTGGAGGGCTGACTAGGTGGAGGATCGACTAGATGGAGAGACTAGGTGGAGGATTGACTAGGTGGAGGAGAGACTAGGTGGAGGAGAGACTAGGTGGAGGATTAACTTGTTAGAGGATCGACTAGGTGGAGGATCGACTAGGTGGAGGAGAGACTAGGTATATACTTGATTAGGTGGAGGATTGACTTGTTAGAGGATCGACTAGGTGGAGGAGAGACTAGGTGGAGGATCGACTTGTTAGAGGATCGACTAGGTGGAGGATCGACTAGGTGGAGGATCGACTAGGTGGAGGAGAGACTAGGTGGAGGATCGACTTGTTAGAGGATCGACTAGGTGGAGGATCGACTAGGTGGAGGATCGACTAGGTGGAGGATCGACTTGGTGGAGGGTCAACTAGGTATATACTTGATTAGGTGGAGGATCGACTAGGTGGAGGATCGACTAGGTGGAGGATGATTTGGTGGAGGATCGACTAGGTAGAGGATCAACTAGGTATATACTTGATTAGGTGGAGGATCGACTAGATGGAGGATTGACTAGGTGGAGGGTTGACTTGTTAGAGGATCGACTAGGTGGAGGATTGACTAGATGGAGGATCGACTAGATGGAGGATCGACTAGATGGAGGATCGACTAGATGGAGGATTGACTAGATGGAGGATATGTTTGACAGACTTATAAATTATAAGACTTGAGGTAAAATGTGAGTTGTGATACATAGTAGCAAAATGAAGATGACAACCTACCAGCAGGACTAAGCTGCAGTTACTGGATATCAGTCAGCAAGGAGGGCAAGGCAAACTTTAAGGTGTTGATTACATTTAATCTACCAAAACCAGTCAATTTATTTTTGAGGTTATAAATTTCCAAAGCCAACTTGATGAAAAGTTGTGCTTAGCATTCCACAGGCATCACATATTTGTCCAGCCCAGATTTACACAACCAGTAAAGAACCAGGATTCACATTTCCAGCACAAACTGACCTATGACCATATGCGTGCCTTGACCGACATTAATTCAAATTTAATGTTGAACCTTACCACACTGGCCCTCAGTTTAATATATAACCAGTGTGGTTGAGGCTGCCACAGCGTCCTGAGACAAGGGTTTTGGGGTTTTATGATAGACACAAGCATTGTGAAGATAGAAGACATGAAGATAAGTTGAGTTATGGGGAGAGTAAGTCAGCATGCAAGTCGTGGATCAGTCATACGTGAGTCCTGGCCATCACAGCCATGTGCACCCGAAGTTTACCATCAAGTAATTGACAACTGTACTCAACCTCCACTCTGTACGCATATATTTCATCCGTGGGGTCGCAAAGAAGCTCGTTCTTACACCTACTAGATCAGTGCGTAAAAAATAGGAGAAAGTGGGAGTAGAAGTATCAGGGATATTGAGTGCTGATCCTGATAGATGCTTGTCACCCTGATAGATGCTTGTCACCCTGATAGAGGCTGGTCACCCTGATAGAGGCTGGTCACCCTGATAGAGGCTTGTCACCCTGATAGAGGCTTGTCACCCTGATAGAGGCTTGTCACCCTGATAGAGGCTGGTCACCCTGATAGAGGCTTGTCACCCTGATAGAGGCTGGTCACCCTGATAGAGGCTGGCGCCCTGATAGAGGCTGGTCACCCTGATAAAGGCTTGTCACCCTGATAGAGGCTGGTCACCCTAATAGGGGCTGGTCACCCTGATAGAAGCTGGTCACCCTGATAGAGGCTGGTCACCCTGATAAAGGCTTGTCACCCTGATAGAGGCTGGTCACCCTGATAGAGGCTGGTCACCCTGATAGAGGCTGGTCACCCTGATAGAGGCTGGTCACCCTGATAAAGGCTTGTCACCCTGATAGAGGCTGGTCACCCTGATAGAGGCTGGTCACCCTGATAGAGGCTGGCGCCCTGATAGAGGCTGGTCACCCTGATAAAGGCTGGTTACTCTGATAGGGGCTGGTCACCCTGATAGAAGCTGGTCACCCTGATAAAGGCTTGTCACCCTGATAGAGGCTGGTCACCCTGATAGGGGCTGGTCACCCTGATAGAGGCTGGTCACCCTGATAGAGGCTGGTCACCCTGATAGAGGCTGGTCACCCTGATAGGGGCTGGTCACCCTGATAGGGGCTGTTCACCCTGATAGAGGCTGGTCACCCTGATAGGGGCTGGTCACCCTGATAGAAGCTGGTCACCCTGATAGAGGCTGGTCACCCTGATAGAGGCTTGTCACCCTGATAGAGGCTTGTCACCCTGATAGAGGCTTGTCACCCTGATAGAGGCTTGTCACCCTGATAAAGGCTTGTCACCCTGATAGAGGCTGGTCACCCTGATAGAGGCTGGCGCCCTGATAGAGGCTGGTCACCCTGATAAAGGCTTGTCACCCTGATAGAGGCTGGTCACCCTGATAGGGGCTGGTCACCCTGATAGAAGCTGGTCACCCTGATAGAGGCTGGTCACCCTGATAAAGGCTTGTCACCCTGATAGAGGCTGGTCACCCTGATAGAGGCTGGTCACCCTGATAGAGGCTGGTCACCCTGATAGAGGCTGGTCACCCTGATAAAGGCTTGTCACCCTGATAGAGGCTGGTCACCCTGATAGAGGCTGGCGCCCTGATAGAGGCTGGTCACCCTGATAAAGGCTGGTTACTCTGATAGGGGCTGGTCACCCTGATAGAAGCTGGTCACCCTGATAAAGGCTTGTCACCCTGATAGAGGCTGGTCACCCTGATAGGGGCTGGTCACCCTGATAGGGGCTGGTCACCCTGATAGATGCTTGTCACCCTGATAGAGGTTGGTCACCCTGATAGAGGCTGGTCACCCTGATAGGGGCTGGTCACCCTGATAGGGGCTGTTCACCCTGATAGAGGCTGGTCACCCTGATAGGGGCTGGTCACCCTGATAGAAGCTGGTCACCCTGATAGAGGCTGGTCACCCTGATAGAGGCTGGTCACCCTGATAGGGGCTGGTCACCCTGATAGAAGCTGGTCACCCTGATAGAGGCTGGTCACCCTGATAGAGGCTTGTCACCCTGATAGAGGCTGGTCACCCTGATAGGGGCTGGTCACCCTGATAGAAGCTGGTCACCCTGATAGAAGCTTGTCACCCTGATAGAGGCTGGTCACCCTGATAAAGGCTGGTCACCCTGTCACCCTGATAGAGGCTTGTCACCCTGATAGAGGCTGGTCACCCTGATAGAGGCTTGTCACCCTGATAGAGGCTGGTCACCCTGATAGAGGCTGGTCACCCTGATAGAAGCTGGTCACCCTGATAGAGGCTGGTCATCCTGATAGAAGCTGGTCACCCTGATAGAGGCTGGTCACCCTGATAGAGGCTGGTCACCCTGATAGAAGCTGGTCACCCTGATAGAGGCTCGTCACCCTGATAGAGGCTCGTCACCCTGATAGAGGCTTGTCACCCTGATAGAGGCTGGTCACCCTGATAAAGGCTGGTCACCCTGTCACCCTGATAGAGGCTTGTCACCCTGATAGAGGCTGGTCACCCTGTCACCCTGATAGAGGCTTGTCACCCTGATAGAGGCTGGTCACCCTGATAGAGGCTGGTCACCCTGATAGAAGCTGGTCACCCTGATAGAGGCTGGTTACCTTGATAGAGGCTGGTCACCCTGATAGAGGCTGAAGGAATACTGTATCATTATAACAGCCCACGTACACGACATCTCAAGGAATGCTGTATCATTATAATAGCCCACGTACAGGACATCTCAAGGAATGCTGTATCATTATAATAGCCCACGTACAGGACATCTCAAGGAATGCTGTATCATTATAATAGCCCACATACAAGACATATGAAGGAATACTGTATCATTATAACGGCCCACGTACAGGACATCTCAAGGAATTCTGTATCATTATGATTGGTCACAACAGCCCACATACAGGACCGTTAAAGTAACACTGCATCATCATAATTTATTTCATCTTTAATTCATCTTAGGTTTGCATAGAACCAACTCCCTTTTTGTAGGATTACCATCTTGTTATCGTACTTGCAGTTGAGGTCTGTTAGGAAATGCCAGACAAGATATGGACAAAGATACATGGGGGAAGATGAGGATTATGTATCATTAAACAAACTATTAGAAGCAACACAGACTGGATTTACCACTATTTGAACTGTACAAAACATTCAGAAACAGATCAAAGAGCTGTTTTCTCTGACTGCAGTATGACATCAATATTGCCTGTTCTGAATTTAACAAATTGCTTTTCCCGATGTTGTATCTTTTTTAACAGTGTCTACAGTGGTAGTGTTTACCAACTCATATTTCAAAGTGGAAGTTGCCAGTGTGAAAAAGCAGTGATGTCATAGGCTATGTTTGTGGTGGTATTTCAGGCAGATATTTACAGAAGCATAAGACTAGACTCCATTTGCCTTTTGCACTGTGATGTCACTTTTGATGCCAGATAGTTTCTTTGATATGTGTGAAATGGGAGTGATGTGGAAAATTAACTAAAGTCCACATGGATTATTCTGAGATAGGCTTAGTCTTTTCTGGCCATCTGGGTCTAATCGCAACCATCTAAATCAAATGGTAATCTCATTGGAAGGTTTTTTTAAAGGGAAAATTTGGTTTATTTTTATTGCATTGGTGGGGATAAAGTAGGGAGATGCTTTCACAAGCAAACAAGTATGTGCTGGGGTGGATCAAGGGAGAATATAAAAAGTAGGAATCAATGCCGATTTGTGAAAGAAAATATTATAAAAACACAATATAAAGAGGTCACAAGGAAAATTGCCAAAACAAAAAAGAAATAGGGAAATACCTGATAAAAAGAAATAGGAGCTGGCTGATGTCACAGGGAAAATACCCAATAAAAGACAGGAGCTGGCTAATGTCACAGGGAAAATACCCAATAAAAGACAGGAGCTGGCTGATGTCACAGGGAAAATACCCAATAAAAGACAGGAGCTGGCTGATGTCACAGGGAAAATACCCAATAAAAGACAGGAGCTGGCTGATGTCACAGGGAAAATACCCAATAAAAGACAGGAGCTGGCTAATGTCTCAGGGAAAATACCCAATAAAAGACAGGAGCTGGCTGATGTCACAGGGAAAATACCCAATAAAAGACAGGAGCTGGCTAATGTCACAGGGAAAATGTTAGACCAATCTGGGGCTTGTTGATATCACAGGGGGGGAAAATTGAAAGCGAAAAATAACTAGTTGATGTCAAAGAGAAAATATCAACTAAATATGGGCAGATGCCAAATGGGAACGACAGATACACAACAAATTTCAAGAATAATTTAATTATGAATGTAAATCAATTCAAGTGCTTTTTATGAACAAAAAGATGTTTTTGGAAATGGCAATAAGAAGTATAAAAAACACTTTTATTTAAGCTCTCTTTTGTTGGTGATCTGCACTTTAATGAGAGTTTGTTATCACACTCAGGGCAATAACTAAAGTGCCAAAGCAATTTAACAAACTTTAATTTTCTAATCATTGGAAAAGGTCTATCTTGAAATCATGTGATAAGGACCATTTAAGTGTTACTGTAAATGAGAGCAGCTCGGCACCACGAGGGATGTCACCCTCGCAATGTATGCTCCCAACTCCTCACATAGCAGCAGGGCATCCTGGGAGAACCCAACGGTAAGGCAACAGGCTCCATTACACCAGCTGTCATATTTGCAATCCATTAATTTCCAAGTATTTCTTGAATGGACACATTTGTACAGCAACCCCAAGTCAACACTACACAGAACATGCTTAGAACCCTTGCCCCCCAGGCAGGAAATACTTCAGGGGGTGTGTTAACTACGCAGGGAGTGTGTTTGCTGTCTGGTACAGCACAGGGAGGTGTGAATCCTATGGAACTTATCTCAACCTCCTGGGGGCCAGGAGCAGGCCTCGGGTTGCCTCGGGGCAAGTCACACTGGTCGCATGCCATTGTTTGCTTATAAAAATATATGATATTTACAATACTGTCTGTCATCTTCTCAACTTTCATCAGCTATGCCTGCCGCTGGTACGTTTATATTCAAATGTCAAGAAGTATTTCTTATAAGTTATTTGTGTCACTTAGACATCCCATCATGCATTTGCAAACTTTTTTTCAAATCTTAATGTGTAGTATTTCTCATAGGTTGTACCATGGACTAAATAGAGACTATTACCAGGTCCATTGTGGTATCTGCCATTGGCACGTTTCACCCATCATGCATTTTTAAACGTGATTAAGCTAAAAGATATATCACAAAAATAAATTGATATATATTTAATTGATTGGTGTGTTTGACATATAGCTTAATTTCTTGCTGGGTATAATCTTATATGTGGTATTATCCCAGGAATGGTTACATCAGAGAATAGAATTATTGACTCTATAAATAGAAGAAACAATGGATGACTGGGCCACTACTCCCCACAAATACAGTCCTTGTCATTCCAACAACTTATTGTGGTTTTATGATTTTGACATATTGTCTCATTATCTTATCACTTTGTCCTGCGAGAAGTGATTTTGCGGGAATGATATTTTGAAATCATTCTCAGAAGTAGCAAATTGGATATTTTTTTAGATTGGATTTTTCTATTGCTGGACTACTCTCAATCAGTATGAAGGATGCTCTTTATATTTGGGATAAAAATATGTCATGATGTGTTCTAACAATCAGCAATGTCATGCTTAAACAAACAGATTTTGCATCAAGAAAAGCTTTAATAAGGTCTTCTCTTGCTTACTAAAGGTACAAAATAGGTACTCGCCTGAGAACCTTTCCTCCCAAATTAGACCCAAAGGAAGTCAAAGGACCTTAAGGTCCAGAGATAAAAATGAATATATAGAACCAATATGATAATGTATGGAGATAGGTCTATTAAAGTATGTGGTTTGGACACGCATCATTGTGTCATCTATCAGTGAACAATGTCATGCTTGAGCAAACAAATCATGCACGAAAGAGCATTCAAGAAGATATTCGGTCTGGTAATGTATCAGACAAGGTCTGTCATGGCTAATAACCCAAACATAACCTCAACCATTATTAAAAAGATAAAATATGGACAGTGGCACTTTTATATCAGGCCATGGAACTGATGTTCTTTGTCTGTCTGTTGATATATAATTATATGTAATTCGATGCAACCTCCATTGATAACATCATCTTCCAAGTAATTATCAAAATTGCTTTTGAAAAGATCAGATAAAATATTCCTTATTTGAATCTCTCTATTTGGCTTTATGTTTTTCATCTCAGATCAAACAGGAAAAAACAGATCTCTTAATTACAGATGCACATTCATTCTTTTTGTACCCAGCCACAAAAAAGTGTAAAATACAAGAATATAGTAAACAAAATACTGACAAGTCTTTGACAAATAGTCTTAGATTTGGCACTGAACAGCCATTATATGTGTTGTTTCCGATTCTCTGAGGAGTGACATAGAACTATTGAGTACATTGTACTTAGACTTATGAAGAAGGAATTTTGATTTATAACTTTCTTTCAGTTCAGGTTCCATTGTTCCAGTATTATGGCTGGGCACCATTGATCCATGTTTGAGATGTTAGGACACCATTGATTTATGTTTGAGATGTTAGGACACCATTGAGCCATGTTTGAGATGTTAGGACACCATTGATCCATGTTTGAGATGCTAGGACACCATTGATCCATGTTGATGTTTGAGATTATAATGTCATCACTTGGACATATGCGTTATCCAAGGGGAGGGATGTATGGGTTATGTTGCACACTCCCTGCACGGCCAGGACGTATGAGTTATGTTGCACCCTCTCTGCAGCACCAGGACGTATGGGTTATGTTGCAACCTCCCTGCAGCACCAGGACGTATGGGTTATGTTGCACCCTCCCTGCAGCGCCAGGATGTATGAGTTATGTTGCACCTTCCCTGCAGCACCAGTTATGTTGCACCCTCCCTGCAGCACTAGGATGTTTGGGTTATGTTGCACCCTCCCTGCAGTGCCAGGACGTATGAGTTATGTTGCACCCTCCCTGCAGCACCAGTACATACAGGAGGGGAGGGATTGGGAGGCAGCTGTCCACACCCGGCAGCCTCCATCTGTCTTGCCTCGCCTGTGATTTCCCCGGCATAGCAATTTCCTTTGACCAGAATCTTCAGCTTTATCCATCACATCAACCCCATTTATTCGCTGTCATATCTCATAACATTTTGTGATGTGCCACATAAATTGTTCTTGAATAAAGTCTGCAAAACTCCTTTTGTGAACCTTTAATTTTAAGAAAGTGAAATAAAGTCTGCAAAACTCCCTTTGTGAAACTTTAATTTTAAGAAAGTGACATCCATCATAGATTTGTTGGATGGATGATTTAGTGTTAAGGTGGTGATGGATGGAGGTTATTCACCAGTAGGGGGCACCGGTGGTCATTTGTCTCCATTGCCCTGGATGTGTTGAGTTGGTGGTCCAGGTCAACCCCAGAATACTGGCAATATCACCATCAGGTATGGACTGAGTGTGGACCGAGTGTGGACCGAGTGTGGACCGAGTGTGGACCGAGTGTGGACCGAGTGTGGACCGAGTGTGGGCCGAGTGTGGACCGAGTGTGGGCCGAGTGTGGACCGAGTGTGGGCCGAGTGTGGGCCGAGTTAGAATCTTCAAAGCTCATCTTTATCATCAAGGCAAGTTTCACAGGGAGGTATTCTAAATGTGTAAAGACTGGACTGATATGAAATGTTGAGTTGCAACACAGGCAATCTTATGCTGGGGTTTGCTGTGCCCTGTGATTGGACCGTACATGTAAAGTTGCAGCACAGGCAATCTTGGGCAAGAACTCTGGGCAAACAAAGCTTTCTTCTTCAGGCATGTTTGCTTAAGACATGACCAGACCCCCGAGATGGGCCACCTTGGACCACCATTTTTTATTGTTTGATTATGACTGTATCAATTTCACCACATAACATAGAATATGGTGTTACCATTTCAAATCACTCAGTACAAATCGAAGGAAGCACTCTCTTTTGATGAGAAAAAGCAACACCCAGAAGCAGAAAGCCCCCAGAACTCCTACCAGCCCATGACGGTACCCACTTCCGGGGTAATTTCCATGCAATGCAGACACGTCAGAGAAATGGATGTTTATTGTTGAGGCAATTTTGTGGGTTTACCACCAGCAGATTACTGGTCAACATAATCAACTGATGTGGTAACAACATGGATACTACTGGGGTTAACCCCCCCCCCCCTCCACACCTTATTCTACGAGCAAAACAAGGCTCACCATGTCCGCACTCTGTCACGGCTCTAATGTCATCATCATTGTCCATAGCAGGACATGTGCAAATACTAATATATATATATATATATATATATATATATATATATATATATATATATATATATATATATATATATATATATATATATATATATATATATATATATATATATATATATATATATATATATATATATATATATATATATATATATATATATATATATATATATATATACATATACATATATATACATATACATATACATATACATATACATATACATATACATATACATATACATATACATATACATACCGGTATACATATACATATACATATACATATACATATACATATACATATACATATACATATACATATACATATACATATACATATACATATATAGCTAAGATACCTCACGATTAACCCAAGGGTTAAAATGCACTTTGTGTTTGAAAGCATGATTGTACAGCTTAAAAATTCCATGTGAAGTTATTTTTAAGAGTCTGTTTGATAATATTCTATTTTCCATTGACTGGCAGAGGACTACTTTTTTGTTTTAGATAGTCAAATTGAGTGAAGAAAAAAAAAGATTAAAATGTAAAATCAAGGTTCAGATTTTTTGGGGTTTGTCATATTTGATAGTGTGCTTTCCTTCCTGACACCTGAGTCACGTTTGTGCTGGCTGCCGGCAGGGAAGTAGCCGGTACAGTCAAAAAATCAGACAAAACATCAGCAACTTTTTTGAAGTTCCAGGCGATCCATGCTATATCTAAAAATTGCCCGTTTATAAATGATTATCTCCCAGTGTCCTTACAGTTCCCAGTCTTGCTGGCTGATTTTCTCCATCAGCCAGGCACCTTTTGGATAATCGGTGCAAATGTGACTCCTGCATTAGAGAATAAATAGCCAATAAATGAGGATGGATTCTGAATCTTGCATAAGATGTATGAATAGAAATAAGAGAATAGCAGCCAGAGGCAGCAGAAGGGCAATATTTAATTACTGCCATGAATTAGTGTGTATATAAATATTTGATGTGTGTCTGTGGTGGCCTCACAGCATTGGCTGGGAGCAGGTCATTGCCCTGTGTAGGCTTCTATCATTCTGCCAGCAACAAGGCATCACTTCCCACACAATACTACCTGCTTATCTCCTAGTCAGGGTCTCATTTCGGAGGTAGTAATGCAATACGTGCAAGATTCTCACTGCTTCATTCAGCATTGCCCAATATATGCAGCATTCGTAGTTTGCAACTTCATGTCCGGTCATGCTTATTAGTCATGCCCACAAAAATATCATCCCTTGATCAATCAGAATTAACCAAACTCAAGTCATGACCTGTGATCAGTTGGCTGACCGAAACACTACCAATCAGTACCCAACCAGACTTTTGTGAATAGTCTGACTTGCGGCCGATCCTGAACACACCTTTTTACCAATGACAGCAGAGACTGATATAAGAGAGAAGTCCTGTTATGGAGAGTAAAATTATCACTGCACTATGGTCTGTCACTTCCAGAATGTCATAAAACATGTTTCCAGAAGCAGACTATTCCCAGAATGTCACAAGACCATTTTTACAGAAGCAGACTACTCCCAGAATGTCATAAAACATGTGTTCCAGAAGCAGACTACTCCCAGATTATCATAAAACATGTCCACAGAAGCAGACTACTCCCAGATTATCATAAAACATGTCCACAGAAGCAGACTATTCCCAGAATGTCATGAGACATGTTCCCAGAATCAGACTACTCCCAGAATGTCATAAAACATGTTCCCAGAATCAGACTATTCCCAGAATATCATGAGACATGTTCCCAGAAGCAGACTATTCCCAGAATGTCATGGGACATGTTCCCAGAATCAGACTACTCCCAGAATGTCTGTAGAAGTATACTGGCATTGGATGTGCAATATTGATTGAACAGGAAATGCTTTGTCTTCAGGTAGGTTAAGGGAAACGTCAGACACCTTTTTGGAAATATAAGAATTATATTTTGATAACATTGTTAAAAAACCACAAAGCCACCCACGTTCTTTGGAGACAAATGTAAGTACAAATCTCACGCGAAGCACAGGTCAAGGACAAATTGAAATGGAATAACCAAACAGGTCAAAGCCGTCAGTGGCTGTCTTCCTGATTATAGTACAAGTGTTCCCTGATTGGGCGACTTGGTTCACATTTTGCGTGGACAAACACCGTAAGGAAATCTACAAGACATAAACTTGCGCTCACAAAGAGACACTAACCAATCTAGTTCTTTCGCAATTTTGTGAACTTGTTCAACTTTTGTTGGATACTCAGCCATTAAATTTGATTTATTTGCACTCAGGCACACCTCAGTGTTTCAAGACATCCATGATTGAATTACTGACATAATTTAATGTAATTCTAAATTTAGTGTTTTCTTTACTGTAATACTTGCCCACTTTGTGCACTTTGAGGTTTTACAAAATAACAAAGAAAAAGCGTTTTTTTATAGAAACATCAAGTACAATAATATAGTGCAGGAAAAATCCATTGTCTGAAATATGGTGAAAACTTTGGCTGCTTGCAATAAGCCTGTTTGAAGCAGGAAAGTGGTAGAAAAAACAATAAAAATAACCGTCACATTTGCAAATCCTAAAACATCATAACCTGTCCTCCATAGCTGGCTGTGACATACTCAAATTGACAAACACAAGCTGGACATTAAATATTGATGAGTCATCACTTCAGCTCTACATCAAGTCTGACATAAACCTTGTTTGAATATTTCCGCACATAGTATATGTGCTTTATTTTCCTCTTCTCTATGTTCTGGTCTGTAATGATTCACTGTAATATTATTATAAATGCTTTTAAGAAGTGAAAAGTCAGTGAACTTTAACAGTTCAAACATCTGTTTCGCAATAAAAGTACTGTTTTTTTTAAATTGTGAACATTCTTGTTCACACAGAGACTTCATTTTGTAAGGGTAAACTTTGATGTGACACTCCAAGGTCGCCTGAGCTTATAATGACAGAAACGTGCCACAGACAGGTTTCATAGGAGATGGGATAACGGATAAGTAATTTATGACAGAGTCCCTGAGAGAAGTCATCCACGTGAACACAGTATGCATTTTGTATGAGTAAATGTTGGCTGGTTGTAGGGATGTGGTCAATTTTGTGTGGAATTAGCTCAAGTTATTAGCTTGCTTCCTATGCTCCGTCACAAGGGGGAATCGCAGCTTAACACATAATCATTCAGGCTCCCGTTAAACTGCATCGTAATTTGACCTTGGGCAGCGCCTCTGGGGTGTGCGACAAATGATCGGCATGAAAGGAATTGTTTCATTGAGAAAACAGCAGGGAATGAAAAAGTTAAAAATGAAACATGAAAAACATTTGTGGATATCTTCAGAGGTCTGAAACCTGAAGCATGTATGGCAAGATTATGTATACCAGAGGCCTGCTTCTCTTTTTGGTGCCCTATTTTTTTAAGTGCTTATTGATACTCAAACAGGCATAAGATTTGTTTTGCAGACAAGGTCATCTTAGGTGACCAAATATAGTCAGAACACTCCAGAGAATGTGTTTGTATCTATCTCACATGTATGATAGGTTGAACAGCTGTGACAGCCAACTTTGGCAGGCAACACTGGGAGGTGCAGACAAGGTCTGCAGCAAAATAAATACTGTGTTGTGATTGGTCAAATATCATGTGAGCAGGCAGGCAATCACTTGGTAGCCTGCACCAATCAGGAGGGGATCAGTAGCTTTGCCGAGTGGACTTACCGCAAATTAACGTCCGTTCCGTCTTTAAGCAGAGGAGTTATGTCGACCAGGGTCTCGTCAAAAACAGACACATCCCTAGACCCTACTTTTGTTGCTCTAGTAATGTTTACTGCAAATTGTTTCCAATATGATAGATAAGCAAAATACCACATAAAGAAGAAAGCTTATACCCTCTCAGTGTGGACTACTGCATTATGCTCTACGTAGAATGGCACATATAAAATATAAAGCAAACAGTCTTAGTTTTATTATGTCATAATGATGCTGAAAGAATTTGGAAAATATGTATGCATCATTGTTTTCATGTCAGCAACTGTACAACTACTCTGCATTACACAGGTAGTATTCAAATACTACCTCTGCAGTCATTGCCCTGTTTTTGATCTCATTCAAAGTTTGGAATTCCCCAAGTCATAAATACTTGCCTTGCTCACAAAAATATCATCAAACCTGAATTGACCAACATCAGGTCATAAAATGTAACCATCTGTCTGGCACATATACTGACCAATCAGTATAACTGCGAGTACAAAAATCTATTTATATTCTTTCACAAATGAGTTGACAACCAGATTACATGCTGATGACATTCGCTTGATTCTGTGTGCACATTTATAGCTTTGGTGGAATAGAGACCAGTAGTGTCTATTGCACACGGGACACTTCATGTTTCTGATTGGTCAGTTCTGTTCACATTTTATGCCTTTGACTGATTGGTTCAATCTTCCTCATTCACACAATAGAGATATGCAGACAAGTAAAATGGTTGGTCAGAACTTAAAACCAATGACTAAACTGCTAACATACTGAGATTCTGACTCGTCACAGTTGTGCTGTCAATGGCCCATTCCAGGCTCTAAACATGATTTGGGTCAGGATAAGACGAGGTTATTTACTGACTGGTATTGCAATGCATTGTGGGAATGTCAAAGTTGAGGTTTGGTAATTAGGTGTCAGGAGCAGACTAAACCCCCAGTAACAATCGAACTAATAAAAAGCTACACAAGAACTCACAACAATCAGGCACACCCTGTAGAACACAAATAATGGCATTGTGTCACACCTTGTAGGACTCAGACTACTCAAGTGTGTAGATCACCCTGTAGAATACAAATTATATAACGGTACTGATCCTGTAAAACACAAATCTTGCCATTTTCACATAATCTGTAGGAACAAATTCATGGCATTGTTTCACATAAAGTGGCACACTGGTCAACCAGTCAAATACAACTTTGCTACAACCTCACCTCACCTCCAGGTTGTCTTCAGACAGCTATACCTCTTAGAGACACAATACTGCTTTCAAGAAATGTTATTGTAACTCTTGTAATCACTTTTGTTGCCCAGTCAATCTTAATCATTTTAAGGCCAAACCTGTGTATGGACAGGTAAGGTTTCACATTTGACCTTCACATATGACCTTCACAGAGTGACCTTCACCAGTGACCTTTACACAGTGACCTTCACTTCAATTTGTCTGCAGTTTGTCCTAGGAACTTAAACAGAAAAAAGTTCAATATTGAAAACTTGCTTCAATACTCAAACCCATGCCACATCATACTAAAATTACGCTTTCATCTTTGAACTTGAACTTTAAGATTATGACTGTAGCATATCTTGGGAATTACATCAGGAAGAGATTTCACAGTAAATGGTCAAACTGAAATCATAGCAGTTCATGATTATAATTATTACAAACAAAGTTTCTTAATGTTCCAGTCAGCAGAGTTGCCACTTTTATTATGAAATTAAAAGATCTTTTACTTTGATCCACCAAAATGTGTTCAGTGATCTACAGGTAATTCTACTTTAAAGATTATGCCTTAAAGGAAGTATAGACTTTGATTTTGGTGACCTGATTCTATTATAATGGGGTCATTCACAAACAATCAGCATTTGTGGCTATCTGTGTCTGAATCTGTCCAGGTGTCATTCGACTAATCCTTGTAGCTATCTATGTCTGAATCTATTCAGGTTTCATTTAACTAATGCTTTAAGTTCTGCCTGTAGGAGGTGAAATATCTCACATTTTTGCAGTACATAGATTGGTATCTGAGATCTAATTTGATTTATTTTGTGATAACCTGGCTCAAAGCTATTATGCATACGTTTGGGGCAGATTGCACAGGATAGGGAAGTTAAATCGTTGACCAATGTGAACCAAATAGAATGTCCTTTAGGTAATTGTTTTATTTGATTATTTATGTATTTCTGATGTAATCACGCGAGACTCCATGCTGAGAGATCTGCTAATGTAGACATTGCTATTATCAAATTCTGAAGTGTGAAAATTTTGAAGTGTGAAAATTGATTTGAGAATGAATACCTGAAGATTGATTAGTTTTATTAAGAATGACAAATATAATTCAAAGATTAAAGAGAGGAAGAAATCCATCCGAGATCAAGGCTGTCATTGAAATGTTCAGAGCTTGAATGCAAACTGGGAAATTAAATGGGAGAGACAGAACAATTCTCAAAATCCTTGGCAACCATTTAAGAATTTATTATGACTCATCAGAGATGCCAGTTAGATCAGTGAGATGTTAGATCAGACTCTGGTACCCTATCATATTATCATATCCTCTAATATTGCAGTGGTACCCTATCATTTTATTCTCTCAGTGTGCTATGATATGGAAAGCACACAAGCATTCTCTTAGTGATGTCTTTTATGTATTAAATGGTAATAATTTGGTTCGGAAGCAGATCATATAGTAAAAATAAGTTTTCTCATTACACAAATTTATATGGACACATATATAAAAAGTAATATTGGTCTGCCTTTTATTAAAGATAGCTGTCATGCTTTGTACAAGATAGTTTTAGAATGTCAACTTTAAGATTCTGAGAAACAGACCTCATTTTTTCTCTCAACTCGTCTCTTCCATCTCTCCACATTTTAAATTTATTTTTGGCAAGAAACAGAGAAACAATCACTATCTTGGTTTGCTGCCAATCATTCATGCATGCTAATAACTTGATAGGATGTGGTTCAGTAGGTAGAATGTCTGTCTACCATGATGAAGGTCATGGGTTTGAATCCCAGTTGGACATGTACTTTGGTCATACTGCATGGTGGAGAAAGGTCAGTGACATCTGCTTCTCAGTTGTTCATCATTCCAGCCAGTGCTCCCTGACTGATGTGATATCATGTGATATTAGGTTACTATGTGATAATGCAAAAAGAAAGATCCCCAGTCACTCTTTGAAAAGAGTGGGTCATTGCGTCTTGGTGACAGGCTGACCTGATATACAAAACATATACATATATAACAAGATGGTACCAGGAAGTAAAGACTGACATCTGCCTTTAACAATGCAAGTTTCTGTGTTGTTATACTGAGTAATGAAAGCAATACTTGAGTACTGCACCTTACTAATGAGACTAAGATATGGCATATACCCCACGCTGATTAGTAACCTGCCTGCAGATATCTACAGTACCGGTAAGTGCAATGACATGGGTGGCATCATATTGTTCACATCTCTAGCCTTTGGTTCATTATTTTAATATGTGTAAGTCTGAGCATTTCCAAACAAACATTGATATGTTATTGGATAATCATACACACATATATAGAGAGCATCAGTTTATAGGCCTATTATATAATAAGAGAACGAAAGTGCAGTTGTTTTTTTCTGTTTTATCTTTTTTTCAATTGATATGATGAGTGCAGTGTAAGGAACATGCGAGGAACACAATAAAACTATAAAGTATACAATCCTGGTACTCGGCAGGCGACGTGATCAATGCACTGAGGGGTACAACATGGTGAGAGAACAGACCAAACAGACAAAATCAATCATATGAAAAAATAATTGTGCCGCTCAAGAGACCCTTGGAGACACATGTCATTGTTTAATTGTACAATGGTTATTATTGCTGGGTTATTTCAGTGGTGTGTGCAGTCCTGGAGCATTGCACGAGGTAATCCATGTGCTGGCAGCATCTGTCGCTCTCGTCATACAGAAAACATGGTGTGAATCTGGGTTTTTTCCTGATGTGGGTTTTTTTTTGTATTTGTTTAAGGGGGAGGGGGCCTGGCAGGGATTATGTTTCTACCTTTATAACAAAATGCTCATAATAGCAAAGGGTCTTTATTTTTTTACCTGTAATTTTTGTTCAAACTCTATCACTTTATTTTGGTTCTTGGCGATGATTTCATTATCCCCCACATTCTTTGCAACTCAAAAAGCAGGGGACATTAAATTGAGCTGTGTGGGTCCGTATGTCCGTGGTAAATTACTCGTGTGCATGATACACCCATAACAGTCTGCTGATGTTGGATTTATTTTCCGCATTTAACACTACCCTTTTCAGACATTCCCCCAACTATAAACATCTATTGTGCCCAAAGTGTTACTGCTCACTCCTTTTGCTTGAGTAATTATTAATTAATCTTCATGGAGCCAGTGAATGCTAAGAAGATAATTTAAAGATCTCATCGTTAAACCTCTGAAGTCTTAATATTTAGAGTAATCCTAAAAAATCCTGTGATGATCTAAAGGTCCTGGATTGGATTCCTGACCATGCCAAGATTGCATTCATGTGACAATGTCTCATATCAAGCGAAGTCAGTGCTGAAACTTGGTTTTGTTCAAATAAAAGACCTCAGGAAATGAATGGAAATTAGTTGCTCATATACATTGCAAAAATATTTGTTGTGTTCTCTGACTGAATGGAAAATCATTTCCTATGATTTGTTACATAATTTCTCTACCACAGCAATTCTAAATAATGAAAATAAGACATGACTGGATATGTCAACAATATTGTAAACACTGCCTTGTGCATATCATTAGAGAAATAAAAATTAAATCACCAAACCGAAACAGAAATAATTTATAAATTAACTCAATTCCATTTTGCTTCTAACTGTTTAGAATATTAAAGTGGAATTTTTGACATGTTTATTTATTATCATTGTTATTGTTACAACCTATTAAACTTAATCAGTTACCAGCATGACATAAAGAGTGCACACGCCCAAACAAATTAGTACCTACACATGATGAGTGGCTGAGGAATTTTATGATACAATGTTTATACACATGGCAGAGAATGGATGAGAAAGCTCGTGTCACATTCAAACCACCAACTCCTGACCAGAAACAACAATATATATTTCATGTTGTAAATAAGAATAGTTGGAAGCCAATTTATTTATTTTTATTATTTCAGAATTAGTATATTGTCCCCTGACAAAAAAGGTTTTGTGAGGGACAATAAAGCAGGTGACAGTAGCCCATCCTTGTGTCAGTAGTGCACTCTTTGTGGACCCACTCAATTGCCAAAAACTGCACCGATTAGAAACAAAACTTGAAGTTTATCTTCACATGACTTTTACTACTTGATGAGGTTCAGATTCCTTGCAATAAATGTGTGGACTGGCATCACATGTATGTTTCATGACAGTTTTTGAAGATGACATTTCCATGCATTTATAGATATGTTATTCTCAACAAACTTTTTATGACCTTTCTTTTAAGTTCAAGGTCAGAATGTCTCAATATAAGACTTGTCCAAAAATGACAAGATATCACTTATCGTCAGATACAACTCATTATGGGACATAACTCAGTGTGAGAAACAACTCATCACAAGACAGAACTCAATATGAGACACAACTCATTGTAAGACAAAACATATTGCGAGATACAACTCATTGTGAGATACAACTCATTGTGAGATACAACTCATTCTTAGATACAACTCATTGTGAGATACAACTCATCATGAGATATAACTCATTGTGAGATACAACTCTTTATTAGATACAACTCATCATGAGATACAACTCATTGTGAGATACAACTCATCATGAGATACAACTCATTGTTAATATTCTAAGTCCTATCTCATCATGAGATAGGACTTGATCTAGGGCAGCAGGTGAGTTGGTTCATCTCTGAGATACTAAGTAGATGGCCGTTGTGGTGACGGGTCTGGAGGTGGTGAGTTTGAGGGACTCTCATAGCCACACACTGACCACCTGGGCCAGAACAACACATGATAAACTCACTCACCATGAACCATCTCAAAGAAATGTGCTCAACTGCTACAAGTTTTTTTCGAAAATTATGTGGGGAAAAGGTGTCATGATTTTAAACATTGTCTGAGATATGGTTCAAAATGTTGCTTGCTCTGAGGCTGGTTTAAACAGTCAAGTAATGGAAAATGATAGAAAAGAATATCAAAAGTTGCTGGTCCTGGCCAAAAGTTGCTTGCTTAAGGCAACAGGGCAAGCTCAAATTTCGAACATTGCCTTCAGGAGTGATCTTGAGTTTGCTTTAAACAATGGTGGTAGTATATTTGTGATGGTGAAGAGATAGGATGAGATGTCTGGGTGTTATAACAGAGGATATGACATATCTCCCCAAGGTTAGATGTAAGAAAAACACCATTGTGACTTTTTGCTTGCTTATTGAAAATGTTATTGGAAACTTGATGGAAGTATTACTGGAGACGTGGTGTCTGTGAAGAGGTATTGTACTTAGTGGAACGTGAACCTTAAATTGGTTATAGTAGATGCAGTGAAGGTCATTTATAAGAAGTATATGATAATATATACCTATGTGGCCATGACAGTGCTTTTCATTACTAAAAGTATAAAAATCTGCTTTCTTATATGATTCAGTTTGCCCTTTATTTATTTATTTATTTATTATCATAATCGGACTCGAAGTCCAAAACTTAAAAACTAGGTTTTACATACATAAGACATATAAATAAAGTGTAGAAATATCACAATAATTAAAGACATTAAATGGTACATAAATTGTTGATCATATAATTGATGTCATCAAGTTCAAAGAATCTATCGAGATGACCATCCCTCATTAGCACCAATTCCTTTACAATACTGCTGTAATCAAAGTATTCAGGTATTACAGCATCTGTCCAGCATTTTAACATATCTTTCTTTAAAACATAATGTGGCTTACTTAATGCATCTTCAACAGATGTTTCACATTTGTAAGCAATATATCTTAAGTTTCTACCAATAACTGACATTTTACTGTACATAGAATTCTTTGCAACATAGTTTACAACTGGGTTCTTAGCATCAATTAATGATTTATAAAAATTCATAAATCTACAGAAGAAGGAGACTCTAAGTGGCACATTATCTGATATCAAGGCCACCATATCACAATGGGTGTCGTATGGCAACCTCCACATTCTTCTGATAGCTTTACGCCATTGTACACATATACCATTTAGTGCATCTCCCCATAGGGGCCAAATCTGAGATCCATAAAAAGAGCAGCAATATTGGTTAAAAAGCTTGTTCTTGACAGAGCTTTTCAGGGATCCAAAATCAGACATAAACATATTAAAACTCACATTAAATTTTCTTTCACCTTCTTTGTTTAAAATCTGATAGTCAGTAGTACTCAACATATTCCCTAAATGTACAGCTTTATTACAGATGGGAACAGTTTCACCATTCACAGTAACACTGATACCTGTAGTATCTTTTCTACCAAACACTAGCAGTTTACTCTTTTTACCATTAAACAATATATCATGCTTTTTTGCATAACGTTCACATATTTCAATAATTTTTCGCAGGCCTGACAATGTGGGTACAAGAGTGATAAGGTCATCTGCATAACCCATACCAGGGCCATACCTCCACAATAGTGTTGACCAATATGACAACCAATTCCAGATTGTTTCAGTTCTAGCAGTAGACCATCCATATATACTACAAACAGCAAAGGAGACATTACCCCCCCTTGCCGTACGCCATTAGTAACCTTAAAAACAGGAGATATCTTATCGTTCCACTTGACCTGTAGTTTTTGGTTAGTATACATATGCAACAAAAGTCTAATTACCAGGGGACACATCCCTTTATCAATGAGCTTCTTAAACAACAGGCAATAATTAACCCTATCAAACGCCTTTGAAGCATCAAGTAAAAGAGCATAAACATGGCTACCATTTTCTAGATAATGTGAGATTGTCTCATTGACTAGTCCTGTACACATTGTAGTAGACAACCCATTTTTAAATCCAAATTGTAAATCTGATGTGTCAAATACAGCTGCTTGTTGCTGCAATATCACAATGTCATACAGCTTACCAATGGTACTGCCTAAAGTAAGTGCCCTGAAATTGTCAGAACTATTACTTGCTTTCCTTTTATCTTTTTGCAAAGGCACCATAGTTCCTAGTATAAGCTTTTCAGGGCTAACACCATGATATAACATGCTATTGAATAAAACCGTGAGAATAACATAAAGTTTGTTAGTACCTTGTAAAATATGATCTGAAAAGATGCCATCTTGTTCACCTTTACCAGGCTTTAGTCTTTTCAATGCATTATGTACATCATCAACATCAATACCATGTAGGTGACCATTACCATCATCTGTGCAACAATTACAATCAATAAGAGAATTAACTTCATTTACCAAAGAATGCATATCATCTGATTTAAAACCAACACAATTATACAGTTTGTTGAACTTGGTAGAGAATAAATCTGCAACATTTTTGTCACCAGATATACCATTTACAACCTTAGGCAATGAACGTATAGAATGTTTCATTTTTCTTGCTTCATTCCAGAGATTACGATCATTCCTAGAACTTATAGCTTCAGCCATTTTGTTGTTCCTGATGGACTGATTTTCCCTTATAGTGTACCTAATGGCATAATGATACTGTGCTCTTGTTCTTCGCATGATATCAGCAATAGTACCATTTCTTGGTGAACCATTATCACGCCACAGATTATGCCAAAATAATGAAACTTCTCTTTTATCTTTGACATTATCATTCCAACCAGGAACAACCTTACAATTGGATACAATACCAGTCTTAGGCAGACACTCACCTGCTGCCTCAAGACAACTTTTTAAGACCTTGTCATATGTAACACATATCATCTCAATATGAGCATTATCAGTGCACTTAACATCTCTACATTTAAAAGCATCACAATTAACATCACAATTGGACAATTTCTCATCAAGTTTACATTTATACATGTCAATGTCATTCTCTGTACACTTATGCCAGGCAACTCTACGAGTACGACAATGCTCAACAGATACATAGTATGAAACATCAATGGTGAAGATTAGTCAAAATGTCATGAAATTAATCCTTTGAAACCTTGACCCTGATTTTACTGTCAAGATTAATTGTCCAGTTTACCATCTAACTCTGTTGATCTGCTGGTTCTGTCAGCTAGTTTACCATCTGACTCTGTTGATCTATCAGTTCTGTCGACTAAATTACCACCTGACTCTGTTGATCCGGCAGTTATGTTACCATCTGACTGTTGATCTATCAGTTCTGTCGACTAAATTACCACCTGACTCTGTTGATCCGGCAGTTATGTTGACTAATTTACCATCTGACTGTTGATCTATCAGTTATGTAGACTGGTTTACCATCTGACTGTTGATCTATCAGTTCTGTAGACTGGTTTACCATCTGACTGTTGATCTATCAGTTCTGTCGACTACATGTAGTTTACCATTTGACTTGATTGATCTGTCAGTTCTGCCGGTTTGGTCTTACTCTCACTTCGCTTTTCCACTGGTCCTGACCAACCACTGGTACCAGGGATCTTCACATGTTCCAATCTTGCAGATGGATTTTTCCTCTGTCTAATATTAGTTTAAGATCTGTCCTATCATTATCTTTCCTGTAATTTGGGTTGGTTTAGTAATTTCATGGAGAGCAGTTTTATTGAGGTCAGCCTATTTGTTTAATGATTGGGAATTACTGTGGCCATGACATCTAATGTTAGAGAACATGAAACTGAATGGCAGGAGAGTTTTACTTCCTGTTAATGCAGACTTCCGAGGCTAACTTCCTGTTCATAGTTGAACACTGGTCCTTTACAAACACCACGATGACTTGCAGATGTTCCTTTCATTCAAGTTGCGTGAAACTTTTAGACTTTTGTAAGGGCAGACTTTATGAGGTGGTAGGACTGAGTAAAAAATGGCCGTGGAGGAAAGCACAGCTGTTTGTCGCCACTAGGTGGCTCTCTGCTCTCCTTACATACAGTCCTTTTGTCTGAGTGGAGTGAAACCCGATCATGGTAGGGCTTCTGTCTCTTACGCCACATGCCCTGAGTTCAGTGCCCTCCTTACCTGACCCTTAAGGTATATTAGGCATGTGAAAACCTTTAGAATGTGGAAAACTGAAATACTTGATTTTATTCTGCGATTTTCCAACATCAATTAATTTGACAGAGCAAATTTTTGATGATATAAAAAAAAGATAAAAACAAGTGGAAAATGTATTTGAGTTAGCATCGCTAGTGAAGCCAGCCTGTTTTCATGTGAGAAATAATGGCTGAAGGTGTAAGAAGCACTGACATAGACACCACAACCCAGCCACACCACATATCAAAGTCCCCACCATAAACACTGCCACTCTCCACAACAATAAACACCTCCTCAATGCCATTCTTGTAATTCTACACATGAAAATACTTAATCTACAATCCTTGTCTTCCCTGTCTTTCTAAAATTATTTTGGTAATTAATGAGGAAAAAAACTAAAAGCTGGCCAAAATAACAAATTTGGGGATCATTAAATTTTCCATCTATAATGAATACATTGGACATAATGTGTGGCTTGGGTAATGCAGTCAGCCAAACCAGGGAGCATCACTTCTCTCCCAAAGTTCTGACAAACCAGGGAGCATCGCTTCTCTCCCAAAGTTCTGACAAACCAGGGAGCATCACTTCTCTCCCAAAGTTCTGACAAACCAGGGAGCATCACTTCTCTCCCAAAGTTCTGACAAACCAGGGAGCATCGCTTCTCTCCCAAAGTTCTGACAAACCAGGGAGCATCACTTCTCTCCCAAAGTTCTGACAAACCAGGGAGCATCGCTTCTCTCCCAAACTTCTCACAAACCAGGGAGCATCGCTTCTCTCCCAAACTTTTCACAAACCAGGGAGCATCGCTTCTCTACCAAACTTTTCACAAATCAGTGAGCATCGCTTCTCTCCCAAACTTTTCACAAACCAGGGAGCATCGCTTCTCTCCCAAAGTTCTGACAAACCAGGGAGCATCACTTTTCTCCCAAAGTTCTGACAAACCAGGGAGCATCGCTTCTCTCCCAAACTTCTCACAAACCAGGGAGCATAGCTTCTCTCCCAAACTTCTCACAAACCAGGGAGCATCGCTTCTCTACCAAACTTTTCACAAACCAGTGAGCATCGCTTCTCTCCCAAACTTTTCACAAACCAGGGAGCATCGCTTCTCTCCCAAAGTTCTGACAAACTAGGGAGCATCACTTTTCTCCCAAAGTTCTGACAAACCAGGGAGCATCGCTTCTCTCCCAAACTTCTCACAAACCAGGGAGCATAGCTTCTCTCCCAAACTTCTCACAAACCAGGGAGCATCGCTTCTCTACCAAACTTTTCACAAACCAGTGAGCATCGCTTCTCTCCCAAACTTTTCACAAACCAGGGAGCATCGCTTCTCTACCAAATTTTTGATAATCCAGGGAGCATCACTTCTCTACCAAACTTTTCACAAACCAGGGAGCATCGCTTCTCTACCAAACTTCTCACAAACCAGGGAGCATCACTTCTCTCCCAAAGTTCTGACAAAACAGGGAGCATCGCTTCTCTCCCAAACTTTTCACAAACCAGGGAGCATCGCTTCTCTACCAAACTTTTCACAAACCAGTGAGCATCGCTTCTCTCCCAAACTTTTCACAAACCAGGGAGCATCGCTTCTCTACCAAATTTTTGATAATCCAGGGAGCATCGCTTCTTTACCAAACTTCTCACAAACCAGGGAGCATCGCTTCTCTACCAAACTTCTCACAAACCAGAGAGCATTGCTTCTCTACCAAACTTCTGATAATCCGGGGAGCATTGCTTCTCACCAAGGTGGTCTGGTGCAGTAGCATGAATTTTAGAAATATTCTGGGTTAGTTTGTAAATCACAGGCACTGTCAAAGTTAATAGTTCTGTCAGAGTTAATGGTGCCCAGGCATGTACGCCATCAGCAATATATGATTAAAAGGATCTCATGGGTCTCATGAATTTAAAAAGGAATTTTTTTATTTGTTTTAATATCGTCACATTGTACTTTCTTTCCTGAATAATGTCTTGGGTAATTCTGAATGAACCAAACGTGAACTTGATTTTTTTTTTAATTAATACTATCAGATGATGATGATAATGATGATTTTGATGGTGGTGATGATGATGATAATTATGATGATGATAATGATAGCCGAACTTAAGTAAATGATTGAGTATCATCTAAATTGACGACATAGCGATAATCCACACTAAGATCTCACATACGTATTTAAATAATCTTAGATGCATGCTGCGTTTATAAACGTGCATACTCAGAACATCTTCCAGGAATTCTGATCAGCAGTGATGAACAACATTGTAGATATTCCATGACGACATATTTCATAAAGTGTTGAATGTTTCACCAGTATATTGGCCTTCTCCACCAGTCAGATTGATTAAGATTATCGGAGACTGAGGAGCATCATGGCAGGTGATTTTCCCCCGACCACCCACTCCTTCTCTTTCATCTCAGGAAAAAGGATTAATTTACCATTTAGATAATCCTATAAGTATTTATTTCATAAATATTTACCTTGAAGATAGAAGGTATTACACAAATATGATACAATATTCTCAGGTTGCGAATCAATCAGTGTTTCTTGAAACTGCCAAGGTTTGGTTTAGTTAGACTCCTGAAGGTTTCACGTGGCTACATTCTTCCAAGCGAGAGCTTCCCTTCTTTAAGAGTATCAGGTGAAGGCCTGTGCAACAGATAGAATGCAAGGGAAAGCTAACTCTGAATTCTCTGCATGACAGAGTCAAGAGCGGGTTGACTGAGATTGGCTTTATTGCAGCGTTGGCATGTCTGCAGCCTGGAACGCCGAGATTCACTGCAGGGTGTGGGTCGCAAAGTCGGCCGACTTAAAACCTCAGTAATCACGGTAATGGCAGACGTCTCTTTACGGTAATTGCATCTCATTGAACAAAAATCATTAGTGGCCCCATAAAATATTTCTGTGATCTCTAAAGCATACTTAATTCTTGCCTTATTCGAGAGAAATGCAATGAGACAAATTTGAAAAGCCAATCCTCAAAGTGATCGGTCCCCTGAAGTTGGCAACAGCAGAATACTGGTTAATAAATCTTTGACAAAACTGGAAAAAAACATGATTTAAATGATTGAATGGTGTCAAATATGATATTAATTATATCCTATGAAATGAGGCCATCATCAAGCCATAAGTTGAATATTTTATTGAAAAAGTCAATTTGTACTATTATTTAATCATTAATTTATATATATAATTATATGTGTATATATATATATATATATATATATATATATATATATATATATATATATATATATATATATATATATATATATATATATATATATATATATATATATATATATATATATATATATATATATATATATATATATATATATACACATATATACATATATACATATATATTTGTGTGTGTGTGTGTATTTATATATATATATATATATATATATATATATATATATATATATATATATATATATATATATATACATATATATATATATATATATACATACACATATAATTATATATATATATATATATATATATATATATATATATAATTATATGTGTATGTATATATATATATATATGTATATATATATATATATATATATATATATATATATATATATATATATATATATATATATATATATATATATATATATATATATAAATCAATAGTTAATTCTTTAGTTAAATGATAGTATATATTGACTTATTATTTCTTATTTATCAGGGCAGTATTTGAGATGTATATCAGAAAGACAGCAGATAATAAAAAAGTCACCTTCCAAATGTCACTAGCACCTGCATGAGTATAGACTAAATGGCTTCTACCAGACAAAATGGGCAACAAGTTACCTTTGAGAACTTAAGCATACTTGTTTATGGTACTTTTAAGGCAAAAGCCACTCCAGACATAAGATGCGATTCTGGCCGCAAGATTCACAGGAGTTGGCAGGACGAGATTAGCTGTGGAGTGGGGATTTTACGGGAGTACATGTTGCGGTATAAGGTCAAAATCCACAGATCTTGACTGTCTTGACCAGACTATATGCATGTTCAATTCAATATATTGTTACATTTTAATATTTCTTCATCAATATTTATTTTTAGCTGTGCATAGCATTCCCTCTATAGTGATACCCTAGTCACATTTGCACCGGGCATCGGCCGGAAAGTAAAAATCTGCTGGTGTCACAGGATCCCGGGTGCTGGGAAGTTTATCAGTGAAAATTAAGATATGCCGTAGCTGTGGTCACATTATACACAGGTGCCGCAAGGCACGTGCAAGATTCAATGACATAGATGTCTTTACGATATCATAAAGACGTCTGTATCATCCAAGAGACGTCTTCAAGACGCCTTTGAGAAATGAAAGAGAAATCTGTGGGATATTATAGGGAGCCCTAAGGATTATCTAACGATTATCTTGGAACAAATAAACTTTAAAAAATCCTGTTTTCACTGTAAGATGCCACCAGCAGCCCTAAGATAATCTTAAGATCTGCCTGTGTGACACTCATGGGACCCTACACATTATTGGGTGCCCCTTTGTTTTAAGTGCTTCAACAAATTATTGGATGCCCTTTTGTTTTAAGTACTTCATCATTCATCACATTATTGGGTGCCGCTTTGTTTTAAGTGCTTCAACAAATTATTGGATGCCCTTTTGTTTTAAGTTCGTCAAAAATCGGATGCCCTCCTAGTTTGATTTTTTCAATCAGATCTTTTATTTTAATGGCAAGAGAACACAACTAGTATTGACAGGTACTCAGGTTTCTTTTAATTAATTCAATTATTTTTGTCCCTGGTTGCAGGCAGTTTTTAAAGTTAAATGATAATAAATTCAGACAGCATGTGGTTGATGTTTTGGCATCATGTCACTCAGGTTTTAGTGAGGGAGACAGATTTATTTAAAAAATCCCTTTAACAGTGGAACTGTGGAAATTTTATCATAAATATTGTTGTGATTATATACATGGACAGGAATACATATGTTAATACATATCTTTATGAGTTCCTGATATGAGCGATAACTTATGTAATGTCAGGAATCAACTTCAGGATGCATGTAAATATGGGTGATAACAAATGTGCAGATATCAACTTCAAGATGCTTGTACGTATGGACAATAAGTTATGAAATGTGGCAAAGAGACTCGTGAGTAATTCCCAAGCTCGCTGGCTTATGTGCTTGTGTGGTGTATGCTTACTGCGTTCTTATAGCTAAGATTACATTTCCTTTTGTAATTGCTGTGTGCCTACGTCACAGGTGACAACAGCATCTATGGTTGGAATTATCTAGAGTCATGGTACATGCTGTAGACCTGAACCAAGAGTCATGGTACATGCTATAGACCAGAACCATCAGAGTCATGGTACATGCTGTAGACCAGGACCATCAGAGTCATGGTACATGCTGTAGACCTGAACCAAGAGTCATGGTACAAGTTGTAGACCTGAACCAAGAGTCATGGTACATGCTGTAGACCAGGACCATCAGAGTCATGGTACATGCTGTAGACCAGGACTATCAGAGTCATGGTACATGCTGTAGACCTGAACCAAGAGTCATGGTACATGCTGTAGACCAGGACCATCAGAGTCATGGTACATGCTGTAGACCTGAACCAAGAGTCTTGGTACATGCTATAGACCAGAACCATCAGAGTCATGGTACATGCTGTAGACCTGAACCAAGAGTCATGGTACATGCTGTAGACCAGGACCATCAGAGTCATGGTACATGCTGTAGACCTGAACCAAGAGTCATGGTACAAGTTGTAGACCAGGACCACCAGAGTCATGGTACATGCTGTAGAACAGGACCATCAGAGTCATGGTACATGTTGTAGACCAGGTCCACTAGAGTCATGGTACATGCTGTAGACCAGGACCAACATTAAGGCACAGAACCAAAGCCCTCAGACGAGAGTTGTCTTGTAAGCGAGGCATTTTTGCCAGCCCTGTGTGAGTATGAGAAATGGCGACATAGTGTATCACTTATAAGGTTAACCCTTTTGGCTGCTGAATGCATTACGAACCTTGAGTTCTTATAGCAGGACAATGTACCTGTATGTATGCCTTAAATTACAATATTTTTTGTTTTGTAACTTGGATGGGACAAGCAGTGAATGTAAAAAAAGGACTATCTGTGTTACTCTGTGATCATATGGTACTGGAAAATGTGTATTTATTTCCTGTGGGATGTAAATTGTCTTTTCCTGTTGTCAGTATGATTTGAACAATTTACACCACTGTGGAGTGTTGGTATTAGACCATAACTAAGATTCTGATTTGCTTTATGTGAATGAATACAATACAATTTCATGTTAACAAAGAAAAAGTAGTGCATGATGACTTACAAAACTTAAAGTTCAATTTTGTATCGTCATCGTCCATCGTTGGATAATCAGTCTGTGTTTCTAGGAACTGCTTCCCACTTCCCATAGTGCGGGGATGTCTCTGTTGGTTTAGTTCAAATTTGGTGTAAATCGGACAATTAGAACATGAGTAACAACCTAATGTCTATTGATGAATTATGTAAGCACCTGAGCGATATTAGAGGAAGTTACATATTCAAGACGACTTGGACACAACTTTGCATACATTTGTGCTGGAAAATTTATTTGTATACCAAAATGAATGTTTTATGATATAAAAAAGACAATTACTAGTACCCCATCTGTTTGCAATAATTACTTCATTTGTGTATTGTTTATTTAATGTTTTGCTTTGTTTATTTTATTTTTAGTTTTGATTGTTGTAATTTTTGTTTTATTTGCTGTAATTTATATTTTGTTTCTTGTATTTTGTTGTTAAATGTATTTTGGTTTGTTAAATATTTAATTAATATTTAATTGGAGAAAAGGACCACTTAAGATATTTGACCAGTAATGAAAAAAAGTAACAAATCTCTTCACAAAGATAAATGTTTGGGGTTAAAAAGTCTTTCCAGAAACAGTTGATTTTTTAATAACTTTAAAATTGATCTTGGTGTATTTGGATTAAAACTTTTTATCAGAGGAGCATGCCTGTATTTGAACTAACAAAAAACATGAAATCATGACAATAGAAAGGTTGTTGTTCTCTTGACCTTCACGATGGCCTGGTGAAGGGAGTGTATCTTGATGTGGGCCCAGTCAGGAGATACCTGGCTCCAGTCTCAGGGATTGATAATTGTATACTTCAAGAAGCAGAGGTGTAAAATGAGAAGATGGAGATAAAAAAATGTGCAAGATGGGGTGCCCGTCAAGACCGTGATTAAGGGACACATGGTTGTAACCTCCAGAATTCTATACTCCTACCCTTCAATTTGAGGAGTTGTCTGAGAGGAAATGTAATGAAATACTGTATTAACCTGCCGTGCTAAGTTTCTTTGAACTTGTCCTGAATAGAAAACTCTAATTATCTGAGATGCCATGCAGTCCCGCTAATTCTCACGGCAGAGGCACTTACTTTCCTGACTCAGTAATCGCAAGTTATTAGAATCAAAAGCAGGCAATTACTATCACAAGAAGACACAGATTGTGTTAAAAAAGGAATATTTCAAGATGGCTGTCATATGTCAGGGGATTGATGTGACATTGCTGATCAATATTGTGACTTCACTTATCAACATTATGACATCAATGAACAAAGTTGTGACATTGCTACTCAACGTTGTGACATCAATGAACAAAGTTGTGACATCAATGAACAAAGTTGTGACATCAATGAACAAAGTTGTGACATTGCTACTCAACATTGTGACATCACTGATCAGCATTGTGATATTGTTGATTAACATCACTGATCAATATTGTGATATCACTAATCAACATTTTGACATTGCTGACAGCATATTGTGTAAAGCAATAGTGTGACATCACTTCTTTTGAGAAGTATGTGAGCAGGACGATGATATCACATCGCGGTGACATCGCAGAGGTCATGTCCTCTCACCTTGTGAGGAAGTTGTGTCAACCATCTGTCCTTGTTGTTCACACCTGGGACTCTCCGTACAAGGCTGAAGTCTCGGCCCGCGGGAGATGCTCACCGTTTATTTGAAGCACGAATCTCTGCCCACACAAGGACTATATATTAAGACACGTCAAGACCGCTCGTTTCTCAAATCACCTCTGGTCTGAATGAATATTTGTCACTGACCTTGTGTATCCTATGGCAATAGATTACCAGTTGGGAACCAAGCAACAATTTGGCAAAATCAAATTAGTTCATGTAGGGCCATCTTGTGATGATTTTATGCCACGGATTCACTCAGCGTGACCAAATAATGTCACGCAAAAGCTGTGCGTGAACTAGATAAAGTCAGGCAATGACTAGGATTGACTTAATTGCGGCAGGTTTATGCGTGACCACAAAGATGTTTGCCTCCAGCTAATAACCGGAAGAGATGAAGGCCTTGAAATTTGACGAGGACTGTTAAGTATAATATTACGTGTATACAAATGTTAAGACCAGTCAATGCAAGATTTAATCAGAAAAAAAAACATTTGCCAAGCACAAACATATTATCACAAAATTAGGCCTGCCAAGATAAATTGTTCAGTCAAACATACACTTTACCATATCAACCTGTCCCTCTCATATTTAATCTTTCAACATATTCTATTCCTCATTTCTTCTTTTTTTTTTACCCTAAAATAAAGCCAAGTATCGTACATTTTAATAATTCTTACGTTCATCTTGACAGCATTTAATCAAGCTTATATTGCTTGATTGGTAACACTACCTGCCAACACCACAAATCAGCAAAAACAACAGAAAAAACCTCCACTCTATTTCTAAAGGAAAACCGTTTTTGGCACAAATTTACTGTATATATATAGTAAATCAGATTTGAGAGTAAGATATTACCATCTTTTGTATGGATCAAGACATTTGTTTTGATAAAAATGGAGAAGGATAGGTTAGCTTTTTACATTGATTTTGTGATAATATTTACAAACAGAATAGTGCTAATATCATGCTGTTTGCACTAAAAATACATTGAACAAACGATAATTGAGATGAGAAGATTTGTTTACAATATAAATAATTACATTCTCTTTACCTGCTATAATCTTAGTGATGTGAGAAAAAAAGTTACAAAAAAGTGAAAAGGAAAAGTTAAATGTGATTTTAATCTTTCTCAATCTTAAAGATGTAATTTCTGAAGAAGAAACTATGAATGGTACATTTGGATAAGAGACTGGAAGTTGTTTCACATGAGTTGGCAAAATACAATGTAACATTATATCGTTACAGTATTTTTCTCCTGAGTGATCATAAGAAGACTTACATTCTATGAGAGTGCCCCCCTGCCCCCCATTAAGCCTTCCTCTCACCATGCCCCCCTTCCCCTGTCCCATGCCCCCCATCACGCCCCCTTCTTACCCTCCCCCCATCATGCCCCCATCATGCCCCCTCTCCCCCTGCCCCCCATCATGCCCCCCATCACGCTCCCCTGAACCCCATCATGCCCCCCATCACGCTCCCCTGCCCCCCATCATGCCCCCCATCACGCTCCCCTCTCCCCCTGCCCCCCATCATGCCCCCCATCACATCCCCCTCTCCCCCTGCCCCCATCATGCCCCCCATCACGCTCCCCTGAACCCCATCACGCTCCCCTGTCCCATCATGCCCCCTTCTCCCCCTGCCCCCATCACTCCCCCTGCCCCCCTCCACTGCCCCCCATCATGCCCCCCTTCCCCTGCCTCCCATCATGCCCCTTCTTCCCCTGCCCCCCTGCCCCCATCACGCCCCCTCTCCCCCAAGGATGGGTAGCAGGTAGTACGGAGCATCCACACATCTGATGAGGCTCATCACCTCGGCTGAGTTCTGCGCAGAGTTTTACAGGCAGATGATGATGAGATTTGTAAGATGATTAAAGCTGTTGTGTGGAAGAGCGTAACAGCCTGTTGCCATTGTCAGAGCTGTACCAGATAATAGTTCTGCGTTTGAAGCCCGAGCCAGTAAATTGTCTTCTGAATAAATGTAATCAAATTAACACTTCAATTATTTTAATACTTAGTCAAACAAATGTTTTGACTGTTGTGCTTTACATCCAAATGCATTGATATGATATTACAATTTGTTTCCGTAAAATTACATTGTGATTACCTCATTTTCTCTGCAGTTGTGAATAAAGAAGATGACAACACAGAAGTTTAAGAAACTTAGCATAGCATTTGCATTCACCTTGAAATCCACTGGTGCTGTGTCTGATATCATCCTTCCCACATCCAGCCAATCAAATTAATCACCAAGTCTTAACATTTAATATGGTGATATCAAATGTTTTAGACGGGGAGATCACTTGCTTGTATGTTGTTTCTATGGATTTAATATGGCCTTGTTTGTAACTATGATACAGTTTCTGTTTCCATAGCAACAAATTAGTCAGAGTGCAAGTTTATTAGCACCAGTTCTGTAGGGGTCTAAATGTCATGGGTTCGATTCCAGGTCATGTTGGCATTGAATTCACACTACAATTTGTCATTTGAGCCAAGGCCCTTGTATGACTTGTTAACCGGGTGTTCTTTTAAATCTGTGACTGGGTGGGTTGTCATGTCAAGGACAAGCAACATGAAAATTCAGTGAGGCAGCACTATATCTGCTACAAGTACATGTATGTCTCATCATGAAAACCTGACAAAACTTAAACCGAAACTGTATATTGACTATATTGAGGTTGTAATAAAGAATAGAATACCTGTGAAAGGATATGTATGAGTCTGAAAGAATATGTACAAATCTGAAGGGATATGTACAAATTTAAAAGGATATGTAGGAGTCTGAAAGGATATGTACAAATCTGAAGGGATATGTACAAATTTAAAAGGATATGTAGGAGTCTGAAAGGATATGTACAAATCTGAAGGGATATGTACAAATTTAAAAGGATATGTAGGAGTCTGAAAGGATATGTACAAATCTGAATTGATATGTACAAATTTAAAAGGATATGTAGGAGTCTGAAAGGATATGTACAAATCTGAAGGGATATGTACAAATTTAAAAGGATGTGCATGAGTCTGAAAGAATATATATACAAGTCAGAAAGATATGTATGAATCTGAAAGGATATGTATGATTGTTGATGTTTTGGAACTTTTGGACCGTCCCATTTCATTAATGGGGGTAGCTTTGGTAATACGGAATAACGACCATCTTCCTAGCATGTCTGATACAATTACATATCAAATTATCTGAGGCAAAATCAGATGAGGCGTAAATGAGTGAAGACACCGAAACCTAACTCATTCTCGGGATGTTAGACTCGATTAATACAACATAATTACAGGGAGGTCTTTGACCATATACTGGAAAATGACTCTACAAAGTTATAGACTGAAAAGTTTAGATGCAGAAAGTATATATATATGTTCATTCAAATAATGGTTTTCTTGTTTTGTAACTGACACAATTAATTCCTAATTTGTTACTTAGATGTCACTTTTTGATAGTCAAGTGGCAGACGTATCATGAGGATTAATAAATTATGTGGTAAACAGAAAAAAGTAAGCTTTTATAAACTGATTGATACATCAAGATCATTATCTTATGCTTTGCAATCAAGAATCAAACTGTGATTGAATATTGTATGACTATTTTTGCAGTTTTGCAAGGGTGAAAGGCAGACAGATCTTGTTTGCCATCTCCCACTGTTGGGAGTATTATGGGCACACATTGCAACTGCTTGTTAGCTGATTTTTGATTAGTTAAAAAAACTCTCTTCAACCCTACCGTTGTTTCAACTCCTGTGATTGGTCAAGCCAACTTGATGTGTATGTGACAGTCATAATTTTATTCATGACATGTTATTCCCTTAAGAGAAAATACCAGACATTGTGAGGAAAGTCTTGAAAGATGAAAGTCTTGTATGTAACCAGCAAGGGGGATTAAAAAGTGGAACACAGGAAAACGTTAAAAGCATTCACACCTATTATGTTATGATCGCAATCATTTGTGATAATGCCAGCCAAGATATCAAAGCACTAAAAGCATGGCTGCTGTCAGTTGGTTGAAAATCTCTCGAGGACCTAACACATAATGACCGGCAGATGTGTTATCATAGGATATCATGGATGATACTGAGCGATGTCATGTCATCTTTAGGGGGAGATATTTGTGAGTTAGCTAATTCCTTTGTTTTATGTATTTGCAGGTGAGTCTGATGTGACAATTATGAGTATCTTGAGCTGATAGTTAATACGTGAGTATCTTTTGCAGTTATCCTCAAATGTTTTATTCTATAATGCTCACTGCTCGAGATTCAAGGGAATTCATTAATATTTTGGCAACAAATGCACATACAGAAAAAAAATTAATCAGTTTGTGAGTTTCAAAAAGAATATACAGTTACAGGTGTAATAAACTGATCGAAATGAAAAAGTGTTAATCAACATTTGTTACTAATATGAGTCAAGCTTGTCTCCAAAGTTCACCCTTAGGTGACAGATTTTAACACACCAGGTGGCAGCATGGTTGACTCAAGTAGTGAGAATTGAAATGTAGCAATGCTGTTTTGTTCATTATATAGCTTAGTGACATTTACTTTAAGGAAGGAAAATTGTGGAAATAGAGAATCTATAGTTGAAAATATTCTTATTTTATTGTCTGATGAGATGATCATGAATGAGGTACAGAATATCATACATTTAAAAGATGTGTGCACAACTACATGCTGTCATCAAAGCAAAAACCAACAACAATTAGCGTGTTACACCCTGTGTGTTTTCAACTTGTTGTGTAAAACGATCTGCTTGTTTTGTTTTAAGAAAGAGAATCAGGCGTGATCCATCATTATCTGTGACAGATAGTCACCGGCCAGCCTGGAACAAGTTGCTGGTGCATCACTTTATGTCTCAGACATCATGATGCACATCTTTTCATCTGCATAATTTGCTGCAAAAACCTAATCTTATTTGATATGATTGATTGTTTGATTTCCTAAGGGTTTGGTCACTCTCTGAAGATTTCTGTCATGAAAAACTTAAAGCATGATATTTTAACATGGAATCTTTCATGATATTATTTTTTTTTAAGTTTTGAATTTAAAAAAAAAAATTTCCATCTAAATCTTTCAGAATAATTTTTTATGAATGGTCCATTAATATGGGATGGTCGTATCTTGGCAAATTAGATGTAACTGAAATTCGCCTTAAGACCCAGGGATTCCTAGTTCAAATCCTGGCCAGTCACATTATCAAGCACTATGAGGAGACATTGTCTGGAATCAGCGCTATATAAATGTTACTTTTATCTTAACTTCATCCATTTTTATGAGTGAAGTTTTGGCACCATATTTGAATTATCTCCATGTATGTCATGAAACTTCTCACAGTTGGTGTCTGTGTAATGTGGACACGAGTCCAAGCTGCGTGGAATAATCCTGATGTATATGATGAGGGAGAACGTATTCTAATATATTGATGGGTAGATATTCCGCTCAGCTTCTACTCGCAGACAGAGGAGGACGCGTAGTGCTCGGTAACGGCAACAAAGCTCAGGAGAGAAAAATCATCTTAATATGGAGATATAAAAAATAAGAATAACATTGAAAATTTGACATGCTTAAAACTTACAAATATAAGAATGCCTTTATTTATGAATAATTTTTACAACTTTCTGTGAATAATCTACTCTGTGAGTGTGGAAAGAAATCATTTTTTTTACAGCACAGTATAGCTTCTTCTGTGAAAGAAATTTGTTTCGATATTTTGATATATTTGTGTGTGTTTTGAAGATTCTCGAGTGTTCTTTCCCGCTGAGGATTAATTTCTCATGAATATTTCCACGCGAACACAACACTTACTGTGCTAAAAGGGTTACTACATAATGCAGTCATATGGGAAGGCGTTTTTTCTGGTGACCTTTTTTCCCTGTGGGACTAGCAAGCCTGTCAGACGTGGTGGTTACAAGGGAAACCCTGCTGGTGTCGTCCTCAGAGGCTGAGGTCTTCTCTCATGTTTGTGCTCCATGACTAATCCCGTTAGGATGATAGCATGGTGTGCCGACTATCCAGCTGGTAACATCGCCCCCCCACCCCCCCTCTTTGGTTCACGATCATTTACCTTAGTCCCAGACTCTACTTTTACCTCAGTCCTGACTAGTGAAACCCTATCTTGAGCGAGTGGATTGGTTAATCTGATATCCACACCACCTATGACCTCATAGTTGATCCTCAGGTCAGACAGAGGTCAGTGACCAAACCAGGTCAAGGTCAAAGGTGGTAGGAAGATAATACTCTACAGGGTTCTTCACTTTATCCCTCAGCGGCAATGAGAATTGGAAGCATGTCCATTCTTCATATATTGCGAGCATCATGTTACACATTCAAAAGAAAAATCACAATGACATACTTCTGCAATGAAATTTATCCTATTTTCATTAAATCTCCCTGAGGATAATAAAAAAAGCATTAAAAAAAATTCATTTAATATTTTCAAAATGCTCTAAGTGTGTAAGAAAGTGTGAAAGCTCTGTGTTATGGAGGATGTTTATCTTCTGTCGTATTATTAGGAGGATGTTTATTCTCCGTGGTATTATTAGGAGGTTTATTCTCTGTGGTATTATTAGGAGGTTTATTCTCTGTGGTATTATTAGGTGGAGGTTTATTCTCTGTGGTATTATTAGGAGGAGGTTTATTCTCTGTGGTATTATTATTAGGAGGTTTATTCTCTGTGGTATCAGGAGGAGGTTTATTCTCTGTGGTATTATTAGGAGGAGGTTTATTCTCTGTGGTATTATCAGGAGGAGGTTTATTCTCTGTGGTATTATTAGGAGGAGGTTTATTCTCCGTGGTATTATTAGGAGGAGGTTTATTCTCTGTGGTATTATTAGGAGAAGGTTTATTCTCTGTGGTATTATTAGGAGGAGGTTTATTCTCTGTGGTATTATCAGGAGGAGGTTTATTCTCTGTGGTATTATTAGGAGGAGGTTTATTCTCTGTGGTCTTAGGAGGTTTATTCTCTGTGGTCTAAGGAGGTTTATTCTCTGGTATTATCAGGAGGAGGTTTATTCTCTGTGGTATTATTAGGAGGAGGTTTATTCTCTGTGGTATTATTAGGATGTTTATTCTCTGTGGTATTATTAGGAGGTTTATTCTCTGTGGTATTATTAGGAGGTTTATTCTCTGTGGTATTATTAGGTGGAGGTTTATTCTCTGTGGTATTATTAGGAGGAGGTTTATTCTCTGTGGTATTATTAGGAGGTTTATTCTCTGTGGTATTATTAGGTGGAGGTTTATTCTCTGTGGTATTATTAGGAGGAGGTTTATTCTCTGTGGTATTATTAGGAGGTTTATTCTTTGTGGTATTATTAGGAGGAGGTTTATTCTCTGGTATTATTAGGAGGAGGTTTATTCTCTGTGGTATTATTAGGAGGATGTTTATTCTCTGTGGTATTATTAGGAGGTTTATTCTCTGTGGTATTATTAGGAGGAGGTTTATTCTCTGTGGTATTATTAGGAGGAGGTTTATTCTCTGTGGTATTATTAGGAGGAGGTTTATTCTCTGGTATTATCAGGAGGACGTTTATTCTCTGTGGTATTATTCGGAGGAGGTTTATTCTCTGTGGTATCAGGAGGAGGTTTATTCTCTGTGGTATTATCAGGAGGAGGTTTATTCTCTGTGGTATTATCAGGAGGAGGTTTATTCTCTGTGGTATCAGGAGGAGGTTTATTCTCTGTGGTATTATCAGGAGGAGGTTTATTCTCTGTGGTATTATTAGGTGGAGGTTTAATCTCTGTGGTATTATTAGAGGCATTCTAATCGCATTTATGGCACTTTTCTCATGATCACCCGAATCTTCAATAGATCGCTCCACTACAACGGTATCACACTCTTATTGCTATCAATTTATCTAATCAAGTCATTTTGAGGTTTTGTTTATGTGTTATGTGTTTCAAAGTGGTTGGATTAAAATTCCAACTGCATACGAGGCACTTGAGTGTGGCTATTAATGAATCCTTAATTAATTGTTTGAAAATGAGAAGATATAAGAGGCGAAAGAGATGTTTTATCCTCGGAGGATGGGATAGTTATATTCTGTGTTGATCATATTATTCCCATCCTACAGGTGAGGTCTAGTTGATCTCAAGCAGGAAGATGTGCTGCCATTTATTTGTATGTGCATTGCTTTATTTCATTATTATACATACTTTTTATCTTATTTTGTTTGATTGCAAGAACAAGTAATATTGAAAAGTATTGATGAATAGATTAATCTATACATCAGTTACCCAGTATTACTAGGCCTCAGTCTGTTTACTGGCCTAGCACTTATGATCAATATCATCATTCAAATTGGATGCTCATTATACAGACCAATTAAGCAATTCATATAGCATGAGGTCATTTTATAGGTCACTTCATGCACTGTGACATCATTTACATCCAGCTTCACGACCCATGCCATATCTACAAAGGACATGTAAATTTGATAGAAATACCCCGTAATAGCATCATTGGAGAGGGTGTTCAGTGATAGAGAGTTCGATGTGAAGGAGAGAGTACATCAGTTATCTTCTTCACCACACCAATGTTGAGGCTTTCTTCATCTATAGTTATTATTGAGGTTATAGTCAGTATGCCGAAGTGAAGCACCTGACTGATCATGTTTACAGTAATGTAGATATTTAGTTTTTCATATGATATAGGAATTGAGACATATTGCCTTACAGACACAAAAATGATTGCACTTTTTTTTTGTTTTTCTTAAATGCACATTGACTTCAGAAGAAATGTCTTGTCTGTTTTTGAGAGCATTGAATAGTAGCTGGATGAAATGAAATATTTCAGACAACATCACCCACGTCTAGTCTCGTGGCTTGTGATACCAAGGGAGGAGAATTCAATGGAACAAAAATGTAAATGAAAGCTGAGGTGCAGAAATCAGCAGAATACACATTATCTGCATATGTAGGCTGGAAGTTAGGGCGATTACAAGGAGGTACTTATTTCATAATAAGGTACTAAATTTACTGTCCATTTACAAATTGAGAAGTGTGAAAGTGTTAAGATGACTTCATATGTCATATCATAAACTAAAACATATGACATGATATCGGTCGGATCCTCCTTGAGGATTTCTATATATACTTTTTGGGTTAACATTGAACAGCTCAAGACTGATGAGCTATTAACATCAAAACGGCAATTGCAATGTTTGATCTTGTAATTTGTTCTTCACAATACGAAATACCTATAGTTCTTTCTTCCGTCAGCCAAAAGAAATCAATCACAAATTTTAATTATGATTTTTTCACACCAGGGAGCAGTTGTTTATCTTGACATAGCAGCAGGAAATGAATACTGGTATTCATCAAGACGACAACCATAGTGATATAGCTGAGTGTAATTAGACATTTAATGTCATAAAGATTGCCGATCTTGCTGTGTGGAAAATATGAAAGCTGTGGGGAACAGACAAAGGTATCTGTCAACATTACGGTGATAGTACAACGCTCATACTGGGAGTACAACAGAAAATAATCAAATATTATTCAATCTGCATATAATTGACAAAAAAAATGCAATAAAAATATATTATTTTGAACATAGTTGATTTCCGCAACCAATTATCTTCATGGTTCATGTTTTCATGGTATCAAACAAAATAATTATTTTGTTATTTACTTCGTTGTTTTTTTGTTTTTTTTTCCCAACATGGCCCACTCAGATTAGCTTCTGAGAAACACTGAAGATCTTGCACCCGAGCTTGAAGAAAATAATATTTCTCTTGAAAATATTCTGACACAAAGTGCAACATTAATGATAGTTCCCTGAAGCATTCTTGCCACCAATCTTCCCGCTTGGGTGGGCAACATGCAAAAACGCACCTCGGGTGTGAGACTGGCACTGGAGATTACAGAAAGAAACAAGGAAGTGTAACCATTTAATTGTGACATCACTGCTGCTGTTGTCAGTGGAACTGTTATGTTGCCTTGTTCCTCATTTTGTTTGGTTCATTCAAGGTCGACTTGTTTTCTTGTCAGTCACTTTAATTTCAGTGTTTTTATGTATCTATTTGTGATAATAATAATAATAATAATAATAATAATAATAGTAATAATAATAATAATAATAATAATAATAATAATAATAATAATAATAATAATAATAATAATAATAATTGTCAAAAGAATCAAGGACTAACCCTACTTTGATTAGGATTTCTTGTCAAGACAAACATACTTGCTTCTTGGACTTAACTTATAACAATGGTTACTTAACATGCACAACGAGGTACTGGGGTCAAAGTTCATGACCAGGTGTACATTTTAGCAAATTGCTGCCAAGGAAAAGATCTTAAAATGAGGTAATCATGACCTCAATTATTCAGAACAATGGGGAAGTTAATGTCCTTCCTGTGTGTTTATATGATAATTTGATTACCATGGAAATTGCCCTTTCTGGTGTAATTTGTTATTTGGTCATGTCTGTTTGTGACTTTATTCAGTCACACTTACTCATCACAAAATGAATGTAAAGCTGCAATGTAACGAAGTGTGGATTACAAAAGAGGAAATTGGTGCGATATCGGAAGAATAGGCCAAAATGGAAGAATCAGTGCACCCACATAGCATTGGTAATGTTCTCCTCAAGGACCGCTCAAGATCACTCTAGGGTCGCAAGGGGGTGAGGGAGGGGGAGAAACAGGACCACTCTAGATCATACCAGGGTGGTAAGGGGGTGAGGGAGGCGGAGAAACAGGACCACTCTAGATCATACCAGGGTGGTAAGGGGGTGAGGGAAAGGGAGAAACAGGACCACTCTAGATCATACCAGGGTGGTAAGGGGGTGAGGGAAAGGGAGAAACACGACCACTCTAGATCATACCAGGGTGGTAAGGGGGTGAGGGAGGGGGAGAAACAGGACCACTCTAGATCATACCAGGGTGGTAAGGGGGTGAGGGAAAGGGAGAAACAGGACCACTCTAGATCATACCAGGGTGGTAAGGGGGTGAGGGAAGGGGAGAAACATGACCACTCTAGATCATACCAGAGTGGTAAGGAGGTGAGGAAGGGGGAGAAACAGGACCGCTCTAGATCATACCAGGGTGGTAAGGGGGTGAGGGAAAGGGAGAAACAGGACCACTCTAGATCATACCAGGGTGGCAAGGGGGTGAAGGAAGGGGAGAAACACGACCACTCTAGATCATACCAGGGTGGCAAGGGAGTGAGGGAGGCGGAGAAACACGACCACTCTAGATCATACCAGGGTGGTAAGGGGGTGAGGGAAAGGGAGAAACAGGACCACTCTAGATCATACCAGGGTGGTAAGGGGGTGAGGGAGGGGGAGAAACAGGACCACTCTAGATCATACCAGGGTGGTAAGGGGGTGAGGGAAAGGGAGAAAAAGGACCACTCTAGATCATACCAGGGTGGCAAGGGGGTGAGGGAGGGGGAGAAACAGGACCACTCTAGATCATACCAGGGTGGTAAGGGGGTGAGGGAAAGGGAGAAACAGGACCACTCTAGATCATACCAGGGTGGTAAGGGGGTGAGGGAAAGGGAGAAACACGACCACTCTAGATCATACCAGGGTGGCAAGGGAATGAGGGAGGGGGAGAAACAGGACCACTCTAGATCATACCAGGGTGGTAAGGGGGTGAGGGAAAGGGAGAAACAGGACCACTCTAGATCATACCAGGGTGGTAAGGAGGTGAGGAAGGGGGAGAAACAGGACCGCTCTAGATCATACCAGGGTGGCAAGGGGGTGAGGGAAGGGGAGAAACATGACCACTCTAGATCATACCAGAGTGGTAAGGAGGTGAGGAAGGGGGAGAAACAGGACCGCTCTAGATCATACCAGGGTGGTAAGGGGGTGAGGGAAAGGGAGAAACAGGACCACTCTAGATCATACCAGGGTGGCAAGGGGGTGAAGGAAGGGGAGAAACACGACCACTCTAGATCATACCAGGGTGGCAAGGGAGTGAGGGAGGCGGAGAAACAGGACCACTCTAGATCATACCAGGGTGGTAAGGGGGTGAGGGAAAGGGAGAAACAGGACCACTCTAGATCATACCAGGGTGGCAAGGGGGTGAAGGAAGGGGAGAAACACGACCACTCTAGATCATACCAGGGTGGCAAGGGGGTGAGGGAGGCGGAGAAACAGGACCACTCTAGATCATACCAGGGTGGCAAGGGGAGGAGGGAAGGGGAGAAACAGGACCACTCTAGATCACACCAGGGTGGCAAGGGGGTGAGGGAGGCGGAGAAACAGGACCACTCTAGATCATACCAGGGTGGCAAGGGGATGAGGGAGGGGGGGGGGGAAACAGGAACACTCTAGATCATATCAGGGTCACAATGGGGTGAAGAATAAGAGGGCCAAAATGAAGTGCAGTGAAAGGATATATATAGAACTTTTTTTCGCTTTCACTGTTTTATTTTTTCAATCTCACGCATTCAACAATAAAGATATCAATGTACAGAAGGTATCTGGATACGGAGGGTTAATTATGAGTTTTATTTTGAGATCCTGACTCTTGCATTTTGACAACATGAACACTCGGTTCTGATCAGCCATTGCCAAATTCTGGATTGAGTTTTATTGCCCACTTATGATGTTAATTATCTATTCCACAGTCCGTTCTGATCTCTTGTTCTTTATAATCATGTATCACAGCCTCTATTCTGAGTTTGAATAGATATGATATAAACTATTTAAACTTTATTTTTTCATATTATTCCATCTTACTTATATTTGTTAAGATAATCTTTTAACTGAATTGTGAAATGTTTTCATGGATATGCTTTACAGTAATTACCCTGAGAGAATGGTTTGCAGTTCTGAGTCGCCCCTCTGTTTGTCGAGAGGAAATGCTGTATATTTTGTCCCATCTTCTCAATGTTTTAACAAAAGTGATAAGTAGCTTAAAACGAGATGTGCTGTAATATTCATGAGCTGTTTGTGGAGAAGGAGATGGAACTTTCGCAGAAAATGTGGATCTTTTCATGGGCTTTTTCTTAGGTCTTTGGGGTTGTTTTGGTCGTAAATCTGATCTTACCAAGTGGAGGTATACCTCATAGGGAAGTGTTGACCCGGCCTTGACATTCAGTGGATGTAAATTGCCTGATAACTTGCTGTGAAGTGTCTTGACATACAGTGTCTCTAAATTGCAGTGGTTTACTCACTCAGAAGTGCCTGCTGCAACACCCCACTTTCCTCGCAAGGTCAAATGCCTACTCATTCTGGTGACCTCTGCACATTTACAGACACAGATCAGTCAACAGACAGATGATAGAGTAACTGTTCTAAACCACAAGATACATGGCCACAAATTACAGCAACTCCCGCACTCCAGGAAGTATCCTTGGCCAGTACTAGACTATTATGGGATTGGCCAGAGTTGCCATGGCAGTTCAGCAGCAATACATTACTCTCCACACCTATTGGCTATTTATTGCTGTATCTGTAACTTTAGATTTGCTGCGGAAGTGTGATGCCTGTTAAGCGTCAGCAAGGCATTTAGTAACACAGTAAAAGGGTGCTTGGTGTCGGAGGTGCATTCTGTAATGTCCAATAAATGTGTAAATGTGTACAAGACCAATTTAGCCGCTTCATTTATTTGTGATCGTGTCATGCGTAGCAGGATGTCTCCCAGTCTTTCTCCAATCCTCCTTGTAAAAGATTTGACCTTTATTTTAATGGAAACATTTCAGTTATAATTTCTTTGTCATTGTCATTCACACATTTTTTGGTCAATGGCTGCAACATACCACACCATTATATTTTTGTTTTTGGTCAGTTGAAAAATGACAGCATGGTTTTAAAAATCAATATTTGTTTCCTTATTATTCATGTGTGTTATTTAAAACAGACCATTATTTTTACCCAAATTTTTACGTCAGGTATTGACATGTTCAGATCTCTTCTTACTTGTTGACCTTGATGTGCCACTCAATTATTTTCATTTTGAATTTTTTAACTGTGAAAATTGGCCATTTCCTGTGGCCTTGAAGGGCCGTCATGCCGCTTCCTGGCTTTATCCAATTTACCTCTCCAAAATGTCTGCTATGTAAAACATTGACATGAAAATATTCCAAGAATATAAAATGTGCGAGCAAGACTAAAATAGAAATTACTCTGAATGATTGCTAGAATTAAATGTCATGTTGTAAAGAATGGCTTGCGAAACATGATCAAATGGAAAAACCATTATATCTGCTTTTTGGCAAGAAAGTGTTTTGCTTTCTTACATTTCAGCACAAACGTGCCTGTCATCTCTCATTGTATTAACCCCTGCCACTGTCATGCCTTTTTTTCCATTGACTATGTCAGCACAGGTTCTACAGTGACGAGGGAGAAATTTTATGTCATTCTGTCCATCAACTGTAATCTTCTCCTCTGAATCTACAGATCCGAGTTCTTAGCTGTTCATAGTCAAGAAGTTGCATTTTCAGTGACCAATTCTATTTTTTTTCTATAAACATCAAAATTGTTTCCATTTTTAGCTCTGTCTGTCCATCTGCCCGTCCCTCTGTCAACATTTCTATCAAAATCTTCTCTAAAACTACCAGTAATATATGTTCCAAATTTTATACAGAGGTAAATATTGAGGTGAAAATTCAGATTCCTTCAAATCTTAGTGATATTGCCATTGACCTTAGTGCAGTGACCTCAAGGTCATAACTTTTGTAAGGAGCATATCTCAGCAACCACTTATAAGAAAAAATTAAAACTTAACAAAATATTACAAGTAATGATCAGCATAACTCTAAGGCTAATGGTTTAAAATTTCTTTATTTCTGGTAGATCGAGATAGCACATCATAAACATGCACTTATGACATGACTCTATAAGATTGCGACATCTTAAAGCTCTCTATGAGAGTTATGAAGACATCAAAGACGCGATAATTTTGGTGAAGTGTGAACTCACATTTGTATGACGTGTCTATTGATTTGTGCTTGTCACATATTTTCTCTTAATTCTTGAGGTTTTATCGATCGATGTAGACTTTCTGATAGAGAGAGGACATGCCTATTTTTTGTTTGGAACATATGCACACGCACCGCAGTAATATGTTGGAAACCATTTTCTGGTGAGCTCAAGCTTGGGTTTTTGGCACTTTATTACTGAAGCATAAGCCGTTAAGAAATGAATGACACCATTCACGTTATGAAGAAAATCAAGCAAGAAATGGACACAGGATCGCTATTAGTGCGGGACTAAGTCCAGCTTTTTAGCTGTGATCGTATTTCACTTGGTCTGATGTTGGCGGGTGACAGGTCTGTCAAGATTGTAGCCATATTTGAGACAAAGCCCCTCTCATATTATTTGAGAAACCGTTTAGGAGCCATGTCTGACCCGTCAATAGCAGACAGACGCTCCTTGTTATAGATTTGTTAATGCCACAGTCCTGAAGGCCGGCATAGTTTACCTGACAAGTCATAAAAATCAAACTGCTTTGAGACACACTGCGTGTTGAATGACATTCGTTGTAGCTCCGCTCAGCAGAGAAATGGGGTGATATATATAATGTCTCTGGCGATGTTGTGCACCTAAAAATAATGCCCTTCAAGTGGAGCGATCATCAAAGCAACGGCAAACACAAAAAAACAAAATCAATAACATTCAGCAAAACTTTCTGCTTTCTCTTAGTCTGTGTACCCTCTTGATATCATGATCAAAGAAATAAAAAATAATAACGGACAAAAATTTATTTGATATCCTAAAAAAGAAGAAAGGAAAAACATGACCATCACTGGAAGTCTCTACTTCCACTCGGATAGAAGTGTGATACATCCATTGAAAAAAGGACCGCCAACACTAGCATAGGTGGTAGGGCAAAGGATCTGTGCCTTACTTGATGATATCAGTGGAGGACGGGAGGTGGTGGGTTCAACCCCCACTGCTGGCAGTGTTACTTTCACACTGGTAATATCAGTGGAGGACAGGAGGTGGTGGGTTGAACCCCCACTGCTGTCAGTGTTACTTTCACACTGGTAACCTCAGTGGAGGACAGGAGGTGGTGGGTTCAACCCCCACTGCTGGCAGTGTAACTTTCACACTGGTAACATCAGTGGAGGACAGGAGGTGGTGGGTTCAACCCCCACTGCTGGCAGTGTAACTTTCACACTGGTAACATCAGTGGAGGACAGGAGGTGGTGGGTTCAACCCCCACTGCCAGCAGTGTTACTTTCACACTGGTAACATCAGTGGAGGACAGGAGGTGGTGGGTTCAACCCCCACTGCCAGCAGTGTTACTTTCACACTGGTTAAAATGGTTGAAGGTCAATCTGATATGGCCATTGTGGCTGAAAGGCTTATAAAAACCATTTCACAATTTGTTTCCAGGCAAATTCTTAGTTGGATCAGAGGTTTTCACAAAAATAAAATTAGAATTTTGAAGCACACTTGAGGAAAATGACTCTGTATATTCTGCCTATTGCGGTGGACATGGTTTATTGCTGAAGGATTCTGGGTATTACTTTGTTGTAAGTGATCAATCGTGGTGTGAGCATATATAGTGACACGTCTCACAAAGGCTGGGCAAATGTTGCCAGCATCGCCGCATTCTATCTCAGGTCTCCCTCGACCTCCGCAAAGTTGTGGTAATTTTACTTTCAAACTATGTTACACACATACATAGGAGTAGGAATTCAGATGTGTCAATGTCCTCTTTGACCGACGTGCATGGCTGGCTTTTTGATCACCACACCTAATATTAGCTTCAATTAGTGCCTTTATATGGTTAACATGTGAGTACAACAAATGCATGTGCAAGTTTCTCAGACAAATATATGCAATCAACATGTTAATGCATTTTCATGTAGTGACTGGCAGATATAGTATGTGACTCAACCTCACAATAAATATTTTTAATTTATCTATGACATTGAACCTTTTTTTCAGTTATTCTAATATGCTTAAAGAAAGCATTTAGATAAGTTGGTACACAAATGACTTTAAGATAAGAATAAGCCTCACAAGAACTGCCAGGCAACACCACTTTGTACAAATGTATGATCTGAATTGGACAGTTTTTACCCCTGGAATGTTCACCAGCAAGCAACTTCATACTTCACTTTGAGACTAGCAGAGATTTGTTCAGAGCCTATCTAGATTAATCTAACTCTGATCACATGTCCAATAATAAGATGCCTGATTGTATCTTTGAAGTGATTTGCTGTACTTACTATTGACTAGTTTTAACTTGGGAGAAAGCTGAATATATTATGCCAGGCTTATGACCCAGTTATACCTCTCATCTGACTATCAGAAGACAATGTCCCCCGATCTGTCACCGTAGATTGAGCTGTGAGAGAGGTCTCGGCTGTATATCTCAGTAATTTAAACAGGTGAGCAGCTGACAGAGGAACATGTATCAATCCGGGTGTAGGAAAATAATTCTGGAACAGCTCAAAACTCACAAAATCTCTGACGAGAAGGCCATTTGACCCTACAGTACTTCACTAACCCTTGTTCTAATCAAATAGTTGAATAATTAACATGGAAGGAGTAGGTAAGTTGTGTAAGCTCCGTCCACTTAAAATGAATGATGATGGAGAGTGCTGAGAAGACACAAGTGCTCTTTCAAAATGACAGTCAAGTCTACCTACCTTTAGCATTGGAAGTATCATATCTCCATTATTGCCTCAGATTCTTTATATTGGTAAATCCAGGTAAAAATCCGGGTGAAAATAAGATGAATGACTTAACGATCCATGTGTGCTTGGGTCAAATTGATACTTTCTATTGTCATGGACATGGTAGAATTAGTAATGTTAGAAATGACGGATCCCTTGTGGCAAGTATTTCTAAACCCTTCTCCATCACAAGGTTCATTTGTTATTTTTGGTCAACTTTCTGCTGTGGAAGAGAAAGTGTTGAGTTAGCAGCAAGAATGGCTCCAAGGGCTTTATCGTCAGCAATGTCAACACGGTGGCAAACACGGGTAAACGACATGCTATAAAACCTATTTGTGTACACATGCATTACTTTGTACCAACAACTGTTGTCCCAAGCCAGAAAGGCTCAGCCACATCACCTCCCAATGTGGTGCGCTCGCATGCAAAGTAACCTTTTCTGCACTTGAGCTTAAATCAGTGAAAATATTAACACAAAGACTTGTATCTAATTTGGAGAAAGACCATGCATCTTACTAATCATTTATCACTGTCTTGCATTGAGAGAACATCTATTTATTCTGCCAATGTGTCACTTCTGGCATTAGCCTTGATATCACTTAATGTGTCACTACTGGCAGAAGCTGTTATATAGATATCACTTAATGTGTCAGTAGCGGCATTAGCCTTGATATCACTTAATGTGTCACTACTGGCTGCAGTGGCAGAAGCTGTTATATAGATATCACTTAATGTGTCAGTACTGGCATTAGCCTTGATATCACTTAATGTGTCACTACTGGCTGCAGTGGCAGAAGCTGTTATATAGATATCACTTAATGTGTCACTACTGGCATTAGCCTTTAATTTATCACTACCGGTATCAGCCTTGATATCACTTAATGTATCACTACCGGCATCAGCCTTGATATGGCCTAATGTATCACTACCGGCATCAGCCTTGATATGGCCTAATGTATCACAACCGGCATCAACCTTGATATGGCCTAATGTATCACAACCGGCATCAACCTTGATATGGCCTAATGTATCACAACCGGCATCAGCCTTGACAATGTATCACAACCAGCATCAGCCTTGATAATGTATCACAACCGGCATCAGCCTTGACAATGTATCACAACCGGCATCAACCTTGATAATGTATCACAAACGGGATCAGCCTTGATAATGTATCACAACTGGCATCAGCCTTGATAATGTATCACAACTGGCATCAGCCTTGACAATGTATCACAACCGGCATCAGCCTTGATAATGTATCACAAACGGGATCAGCCTTGACAATGTATCACAACTGGCATCAGCCCTGATATCACCTTTAGGGCTGTATATGTAGGTTGTATATGTAGGCAGAGTTTGTGAGAATATATTTATGTGGGGTCAGAAGGTCGGTTCTAGGACATTCCCCACCCGGACATTCCCCACCCGGAAATTCCCCACCCGGACATTTCCCACCCACTTAGTGTATGACTCCATTTCCCTAGATGCAATCACTAGGTATCTGTTTACCCTTAAACCTCATAATTGTGAACATTTAGAACTACTGTACTTGTGCATTGAGCGCCTATGGATTCCTTAGCACTACTTGCGTTTTGTCGAAAAGTCGAAAAACTAATTTCTGTTTCACACATCTACTTGAGAATAACACAAATAGGGTAAAAAGACCTGCTTAACATGATAGAATAGTCCATTTGGCTATGAGAATAATATTTCTAGGTGAAATAGCTTGAAGAAATTGATACGGAAAGTAAGATGATTAAAGAAGAAATTCACATTTAAATGCAATCACAGTTTGACAGGGGTATAGATACAAATATAGAAAGGAGGTGATGGTGGTGGGAGGGGGTGTATCAAATGGTGTATGGGGGCTGAGGGGTGGGAATGATGGTGGGTGGGAAATATCCAGGTGGGGAATGTCCGGGTGGGGAATGTCCTAGGTGGGGAATGTCCTAGGTGGGGAATGTCCGGGTGGGGAATGTCCTAGATGGGGAATGTCCTAGGTGGGGAATGTCCGGGTGGGCAATGTCCGGGTGGGCAATGTCCGGGTGGGCAATGTCCGGGTGGGCAATGTCCGGGTGGGGATTGTCCGGGTGGGCAATGTCCAGGTGGGCAATGTCCGGGTGGGGAATGTCCGGGTGGGGAATGTCCTTATACCCAGAAGGTCAGCCCACTCGGAAAATGAAAATTCTACTGGTTGAAGGCAAAACGAACATTGATGGCCATGTTTGGGATATATTTTCTCATTTGGTCAATGTCACTTGTCATGCATTTTCAGCTGGAGGGGACAGATTTGCAGACCAAAGCATAAACAAATATTTTTCTTAAATTCAAATGATAGTAGAGGCTGGTTTCAGCCTTAGAATATGTAGTCCGAGATCTCAAAGCTCTTTTTAGTTTGAAATACACTAGCAGATAGCTTTCAAAGGTCATGTAAGAAGTTGTTAGTATATTTTTTTTTAAATCCAAAGAGAGTTGTGTGGAATACAAGAGACCAACAAGGGATGTGTCTTTTATTGCCATTTGGACCTGAGCAATAACAAGAATGGCAGTGAATGTCTATTCCGTCACTTTTAGCGGTGGCCAATGATTACTTGGTGCCAGTTATTACCGGTAGAAAGTAGACAGATTTATGCCTGCTTATATAGCACAACAAATTGAGCCCTAATTGTCACCCAGACAATATTTTTGCAGAAAAACAGACAAATCCATCATATTGCCTGACAAATCTGAGAGGACTTTCTTCTTTGCCGGGCAGCCAGTCTGACCTTGGTGACAAATTAAAACAGTGCAGGAGCTGCCTTAATAGACACTTGAATAGCTCGCCAGGCATTTCTACTTCACCTGCCCGCGGCCAAATGGATCGCATTTTAATTCTGGAGAGCCGAAATTGCTTCGCTTATGTATATATATGGAAAAATTTCAATGGTTATTGGGGTTGAGTTTTTTTAGCATTATCTGTCTTATACAAATCCACGGATGCTAATCACGAGAAGTGAATCTTTCAGGCTGCTGTCTTCTTGTGCGCACTTTGAAACTTTATTCTGTTCACTCCCCGGTCCTTTTTTAAAAAAATAATGTTGAGATGGAGAATAGTCTTTGCAAAGTGTTACTGGTAAAATCACATCTGCACTTTAGAATAAAGTCACTTCAGAACCATTACTGACTTATCTTGATATGAACTCTACAGGATACGGTAGGAGTTTGCAGGATATGGTAGGATATTGTAGGAGTTTGCAGGATATGGTTGGAGTTTGCAGGATATTGTAGGAGATTGCAGAATATGGTAGGAGTTTGCAGGATATGGTAGGAATTTGCAGGATATGGTAGGAGTTTGCAGGATATTGTTGGAGTTTGCAGGATATTGTAGGAGTTTGCAGGATATTGTAGGAGTTTGCAGGATATGGTAGGAGTTTGCAGGATATTGTAGGAGTTTGCAGGATATGGTAGGAGTTTGCAGGATATGGTAGGAGTTTGCAGGATATGGTAGGAGATTGCAGAATATGGTAGGAGTTTGCAGGATATGGTAGGAATTTGCAGGATATGGTAGGAGTTTGCAGGATATTGTTGGAGTTTGCAGGATATGGTAGGAGTTTGTGGGATATGGTAGGAATTTGCAGGATATTGTAGGAGTTTGCAGGATATGGTAGGAGTTTGCAGGATATTGTAGGAGTTTGCAGGATATGGTAGGAGTTTGCAGGATATGGTAGGAGATTGCAGAATATGGTAGGAGTTTGCAGGATATGGTAGGAATTTGCAGGATATGGTAGGAGTTTGCAGGATATTGTTGGAGTTTGCGGGATATGGTAGGAGATTGTGGGATATGGTAGGAGTTTGCAGGATATGGTAGGAGTTTGCAGGATATGGTAGGAGTTTGCGGGATATGGTAGGAGTTTGCGGGATATGGTAGGAGTTTGCGCTACTGGTACCATGTCTCTACAGTGACCCCTCTCCGCTACTGGTACCATGTCTCTACAATGACCCCTCTCCGCTACTGGTACCATGTCTCTACAGTGACCCCTCTCCGCTACTGGTACCATGTCTCTACAATGACCCCTCTTAGCTATTGGTACCATGTCTCTACAGTGACCCCTCTCAGCTACTGGTACCATGTCTCTACAGTGACCCCTCTCAGCTACTGGTACCATGTCTCTACAGTGACCCCTCTCTGCTACTGGTACCATGTCTCTACAATGACCCCTCTTAGCTACTGGTACCATGTCTCTACAGTGACCCCTCTCTGCTACTGGTACCATGTCTCTACAGTGACCCCTCTCCGCTACTGGTACCATATCTACAGTGCCTTCTGTTTCCATTTTCTGGGAGTGTTCAGTTAGTCTCTATCATGACCATTGATGCTATTTGCTTCTTCATATTTTGAATTAAGATTAATCATTGCCCGGGAATGGGGCGTGCTACCCAATCAAAGAAGAAGGCTAAAAATGAGAAGATTGGAAGATTTGCCCGTAACATGCAAGCTGACATGTGAAATACTCATAACATTTTTGAGATCACCAAAACCTTTTCATGTAGTACAAAATTTAAAGTGCATCAACAGGATTTAAGCCTCGTAATGTTTGCCTAAGTGGTTATGAAGATTTCCTGCTCATAGATAAAAGGAAAAAAGAATTGTTCAAAGATTTCCCTGTATTGCTGTGGAAAACTGTGAATTGAGTGAATTATATCCTGCAGACAACACTTTAATTGAACTTCATTTCTGGTAAGAGTTTAGTCATTCCCAACTAATTTGAAACAAGGATTTTGCTTTTGTACTGGATCTGTTGATACAGATTGAGTTACCATGGAGACGGTTTGTTCGAGACAATGGGCCAGCATATAAGGTGTGATTGTCACTGATAGCTAGGACAATAAATACTGCCTCATTGCCAGACCTTTGCACTTGTGGTTTCAGTAAATTTCATTCAGTAAATCGTGAAGGAATTGACAAAAAACTGATATTTTGTTCTGTTTTGTAATATCTGTTGTTTTCAACTACAAGCCATCCGAATCTTTTCAGAAGTTTTTACTTTACATTAAAAGTTTCAGGTCTTCACACAAGTGATGTTCAGTGATGATTCATAGATAAAGTGAAGGTATTTATCATATCATCCCTCCAGACCGGTCCTCATCACTGTCATTCACAATTACAGGCCATTAGGTGATTACGACACATAGGCGGAGACATTTTGAAAAAGTTTTAACTTTTGATTAGAATTTTATTTACACAATGATACTTAACTTGTATCAGAAGCATTTAAATACTTGTTCTAAACATCTAAGCTTTCACTAAGCATGCTAGCTTTCAATAAGCATATTAGATTTAACTAAGCATGTAAGCTTTCACTAAGCATGTTAGCTTTCACTAAGCATATTAGATTTCACTAAGCATATTAGATTTCATTAAGCATGCTAGCTTTCACTAAGCATCTAAGCTTTCACTAAGCATGCAAGCTTTCACTTAACATGCTAGCTTTCACTAAACATCTAAGCTTTCACTAAGCATGTTACCTTTCACTAAACATGCTAGCTTTCACTAAACATCTAAGCTTTCACAAAGCATGCAAGCTTTCACTAAACATCTAAGCTTTCACAAAGCATGCAAGCTTTCACTAAGCATGTTACCTTTCACAAAGCATGCTAGCTTTCACTAAACATCTAAGCTTTCACAAAGCATGCAAGCTTTCACTAAACATCTAAGCTTTCACAAAGCATGCAAGCTTTCACTAAGCATGTTACCTTTCACTAAGCATGCTAGCTTTTTATGAAGCTTCATCTGATGTATGGCAAGACCATCTACACACATTTCCTGGAAAAGACTTAACTTGTTTTTTGAAAACAAATTGTGCATTTCTTTAAACGTGACCTTTTGCCTAGTGTGTTAGTATAGCTTATCTTGTTATAACTACTGCCATCTTCCAGACTCCAGAAGGAAGAACATTGCACAGATAGAGTGCTGTATATTCCAACCTGGATAATTGTGAAATAACAATGATAACACTGTGAAACCGGAGAGATTGGGTGTCAAGGAAAACATTTTTCAATATCTATAATAGTTTGAAAATCCTTGCCAGTTTACGATTTTAATTTATTAAAAGATCCAAATGAGGTTGGAGCAGCAATGAGTTTTGTCCTTGCAGGCGCTTGTTGCTTTAAGTTGCATCACAGGGAAGTGAAATATTCCCGAAGGCAAGATGCCAAAATAAAGAACGTGAGACTGATTGTTACCAAATAAATTGGTGCTGGGCTTGTCATTTAATGCAGATAAGAATGTGCAGAATATGTGATAAACTGTTTCTTATTCAAAATAGCAAAAAGTTCTGTAAATAAATAGTTGATTTTTTTATGATGATAAACTTTACCTATTCTTTTCCTAAACTTTACCTTTTCCTCTGACAGTAAAGGAGACCTTTTCCTATGACAGTAAGGGGACCTACTGTAAAAATAAGGGAGATTTTTTCCTTTGACAGTAAAGGAGACCTTTTCCTTTGACAGTAAAGGAGACCTTTTCCTCTGACAGTAAAGGAGACCCTTTCCTCTGACAGTAAAGGAGACCTTTTCCTCTGACAGTAAAGGAGACCTTATCCTCTGACAGTAAAGGAGACCTTTTCCTCTGACAGTAAAGGAGACCTTTTCCTCTTGACAGTAAAGGAGACCTTTTCCTCTGACAGTAAAGGAGACCTTTTCCTCTGACAGTAAAGGAGACCTTTTCCTCTGACAGTAAAGGAGACATATTTCCATTTTGTGCCACAATTACCTTATTTTTGGAAGATGTCTCTGCAATTGAAATAGTGGATAGTTAATATTTTCTGTGTTGGTGATATTCTTAAGGACTAATAGGACTGATAGGCTGTGGGGAGTTTATGGTTTGGCCTTCCCTTAGACTTTGGATAATTATATTTATCCTTATACTTTATGCTATTTGCTTTGAGAGTGGCACTTAAAGTGTGGCACTAGAGGGCATCTGCATGTCAGTAAATATCGTCACATAAATTTAATGGAAATATATGAAAATCAAGTCAATGGAATATGTTTTTGTGGAGAATTTTGCTGATGGTTGTTTGGCAAGGTACAATAGGTTATAGGCCTGTGTGGTAATCCTACTGTCATGGCCACAAAAAAGGGCTTTCCAACCTCACAAACAAATAGTCAATGTATATACTTTCATCATGGTTTCAACCTGGCAGATTGTTACAGCATAGAATGATGGGATTACATCTGGATATCCCACAATTCCCTGCAGGAACAGGAAGCAGTGGTGCTGTGTTTAGGAGGCACAAGTGGATTGCCATGATGTCACAAATCACTCTCTGCAAAGCAATCCTCATATTTCCCTTCCAGCTCACACAATAGAAGCTTTCAGGCTCCTGAAGGAACATGGCACAGACAGAGTGCTGTATTTTCAACCTGGATAATTGTGAAAAATATATTCTGTCATCTATCTCCTATTTCAATTGCAAGCCTCATAAGAGCAAAGTGACTTTGTATAGAAATACAATACATAGAAACGGCTGGTGCAACTTATGCAGGAATTGAAAAGTTATGGGATGGGACAAAAATATATTTGACACCAAAAAGTTAAGTATATGATTTTAGACCTTAAAAACATCTTTAAAGCAATTGTTGTGATTCAGTTGTGAAATGAATCTTCTTGAATCGAGTCAATAATCACCCTTTGTGTGCATGTGATTAGTGCAAGGACGCGTTCATTTAGTCTATTCCTGTGTTTTTGTCGGAGGGGATCATATTCTTGCTCACACAGAGATGTGCCCAGGTTGCTGCTTGATGCCTTCATAATATCATTAATGGCTTTATGTTGTGAACTTGCATACTGCCCATCAGATACAGATTCTCTATAATGCCTTCTGATACACACCTAACCACACAATGTAAATGTTTCTGCATAATACCCATTTGCTACAGATCTTTCTAAAAATAATACCCATCTGCTACAGATCTTTCTGAAAATAATACCCATCTGCTACAGATCGTTCTAAAAATAATACCCATCTGCTACAGATCTTTCTAACATTAAGACACATCTGCTACAGGCTACACAATACCCATCTGATATACTTTTCTCCATAATACCCATTTGATATACCTTTCTCGACAATGCCCATCTGATATACCTTTCTCCATAATACCCATCTGATATACACTTTTCTCCATAATATCCATCTGATATACACTTTTCTCCATAATACTCATCTGATATACACTTTTCTCCATGATACCCATCTGATATACACTTTTCTCCATAATACTCATCTGATATACACTTTTCTCCATAATACCCATCTGATATACACTTTTCTCCATAATACCCGATACTGTTCTACATCTATCCATCCTTTTCATACCTTTCCTACTTATGCCCATCCACTGCAGACGTATACAATTATTTTGACAAGGTTGGTGTGCAAATAATCTGGACATTTTTGACATTTCATTCAGATGAATGGACTTGTATATACATCATTTTTCTTGATCTTTAAATTTGTGGAAGTCTTGGAAGTTATTACATTGTAAAATTTATACATTAAATGTGAAATCTGGATATGAAACTCATATGAGGGCTGGGAAAATAGAGGCTAATCAGACCAAAGGTGGGTCAGGTCAAAGGTTAATCGGGTCACAGTCAAAACAGGTTTCAGGCTAATCAGGTCAATATGACGTGGCAGGGCATTCCTCCTACACTCATCCCATGGAGGCCAGAATGACACATCACATTCCCAGATTGCATCAGGACACGTGTTCCATTTCAATTATGCCACCCACGGCTGGGGGATCGTGATTTGAAGCAAAGTGTGATGGATACTTTTCACACGTCACGTCAGGCCCCCGCCTGGTAGAGCCACTTAAATCTGTCACATTTTCAAACCAAATGAGAGAAAAGGAAATGTTGAAGTTATGTGTGTAGTTGAAAGGGGAGGATGGAAGGTTGGTGTCAGGTTGCTGCAATTCACAGACAACAGATTATGAAGATTCTGACGTAATCAACTTGATCTCACATTCTCATGAAATAAACAATCTTGTCTTAAAGTTCAAAAGAGATAATAAGTCAAAATACCTTTCCACGAGAAAGAGCTTCTTTCACATATTCATTGTCTCAATTTGCCTTCACAGTGTCTGAATTTGCTCTTCCATTGTCTCAATTTGATCTCAATTTTCTGTCACATTTCCATTTTCTCCGTTTGCCCTTCCATTGTCTCAATTTGCCAACTTTCATATTATTTTCTTTCTCTTCTAATTTCTATTGTTTGTCTGACTATCTGTCTTGTCATCCCTGGAGAGGGCCTGAAAGGGGAAATGACCCTTTGATCCTTGTTCTCTATTGTTGCTATTGACGTACATTTGAGCCAGTGCTACAATTAACCTCTGACTTAGCTGCTGTATAAACTAAAGGCATTTAAGCAGCAGCTCACACAGTGTGTCCCCCTCCATGGAAACATACAGACTATGAAACCAATAACAATGTGGGAAGAAATGACAATATGTGTGGTGTTATACAAGGCACACAGTAGATTATGTTGTCATCTGTACTCGGGCCACTGGCATGGGGATGGGACAGGGGTCTATGAATTAGATGAGAGAGCAGAGTGTAAGTGCACTTAACAGCCTGCAGCAAAGAGGAAAAGACCTACAACCAGAACCTGGATGTAACCAATCACCCTGAGAGCACTTCTGCCATATCCCTGAGAGGGCCTCTAACTTCATGAATTGGATTAACCAATCACCCTGACAGCACTTCTGCCATATCCCTGAGAGGGCCTCTAACTTCATGAATCGGATTAACCAATCACCCTGACAGCACTTCTGCCATATCCCTGAGAGGGCCTCTAACTTCATGCATTGGATTAACCAATCACCCTGACAGCACTTCTGCCATATCCCTGAGAGGGCCTCTAACTTCATGCATTGGATTAACCCATCCCCTGAGAGCACTGCTGTCATTTCCCAGAGAGGGCTTCTAACTTCATAAATTGGATTAACCTATCCCCTGAGAGCACCTTTGTCACATCCCTGAGAGGGCCTCTAACTTCATGAATTGTATTAACCCATCCCCTGAGAGCACTTCTGTCATATTCCCATCATTTGATTTTACATGTTTCCTGCTATCCTTCAAGAGGGCCTCAGATTTCCTCAACTCAAATTCACCAGAATGTGTCAATTTTCCCCCTAGAAAGGCCTCTATATTCTATTATTTAACTTCATCTTGGCTCAGAAGGGAGGTAACACAATCTTAAACATTTGCAGACTAGATACTTTTAATGATTTATCTTATCAATATTCCGAGATTATAAAATGTCACCCTCGACAGCTGGTGCATTGAACCTCAATATATAATGCATGCTTAATTTTAAGTTTTAGTTTTAAAAACAATATTAACTCTCAGAACAATAGAAAGATGACGTGTTTACAGTTTTAATTGGAGGAAAATGATTGAATAGACTTTAAATTGGCAAGAAGTACTTTACAAATTTCGGAAATCTTTACAGTGGGAATAACATAATTCCTATAAATTGAAAAATGTAATTTTTCATGATCAAAACTTTCAACATTAAGATTTCCCTGAAATAGTTTTTTTTACACATTATTTTTAGCAGCTCCGCATTTTTATGGTAATTATATTGTCACTGATTGCCTGAATTAAATGAGATATTTTCACCCCCGCTTTTATGAGACAAACGTCAGAAGTTGAGTCATGCACACAGATTTTGTCCCTCATATCCATGGTTTAATTTTATCCCATTATCAAATGTAAAGTCAGATGCATTCATGGTCTGGTAACATATATTGGTGGTTTGGTCACAGACATCTGAATTTTGACAACTATATTGGTGGTTTGGTCACAGACATCTGGATTTTGACAAATATATTGGTGGTTTGGTCACAGACATCTGAATTTTGACAAATATATTGGTGGTTTGGTCACAGACATCTGAAGTTTTGTCACACAAAGTGAATTACAGAGACTGAATTGAATATTCCTGTAAACTATTTGTCATAATTTGGTTTATATCATTCTCCAGAAAAGATTGAATTCACCCTGGTGATTTTCATTGCCATGAGAGTAGTGATGTTAGCAGATTTTTTTCATTCTTGACCCCCAGGTCTCTGTCATCCTTGACCCCCAGGTCTCCGTCATCCTTGACCCCCAGGTCTCTGCCATCCTTGACCCCCAGGTCTCTGCCATCCTTGACCCCCAGGTCTCTGTCATCCTTGACCCCCAAGTCTCTGTTATCCTTGACCCCCAGGTCTCTGTCATCCTTGACCCCCAGGTCTCTGTCATCCTTGACCCCCAGGTCTCTGTCATCCTTGACCCCCAGGTCTCTGCCATCCTTGACCCCCAGGTCTCTGTTATCCTTGACCCCCAGGTCTCTGTCATCCTTGACCCACACCCAGGTCTCTGTCATCCTTGACCCCCATGTCTCTGTCATCCTTGAATAAACTCTACATGTGATGGGTGCTCCAACCTTCCCTCAGGTCTATTCATGACTATTCTCATGAATATTCATGACCTGAATCTGCATACGTCAGAGAAGTAGGATCAGTGTCATTACACCTTCACAGTCTGTGGTGTTCACTTGTTATCCTAACCCCCTTATTTGTTTGTACAGGTTAAAAATAAATTAACTTACTATAGATGAGCTTTGAGTAGAGTTTTTAAATACATAGGTAATGCAATATTTCTCTCCCACTTTTGAATGCCATATTTTGCAGTTGAAGCCATACAAATGTGAGCAATTAAGGTCACTCTTAGCTCTTGCATGACCTCATCTAGTCACGCATAGTTATTCCTTGGCACTATTTGGTCACGCATACCTCATGTGCGGCACAGTATGGTCATGCGTTATTGGTCATGCATGACCAAAGAGATGTTTGGCTCCAACTGAATAGATTCACTTCCAGAATTGCTACAGCTATGAGCAAAACAGCATCAACATGAAATGTTTTGGGTAGAGGATCGTGTGTCTTGTGGAGTGAGGGAAGAATATTCAGCTCGGGGTCCAGATCTACACGATCAATGGCAGCCAATCAGCACCTACCGTGCAAATGATACCGGGAAATTATGTGACAATAGGGCACTGCGGGCTATCTATTGTTAAGACTTGAGACGCTCGACTGAATGAAACGAAGGGATGCAGTCTGCTTGCATAAGTCACAGTCTGCTTGCATACCTCACAATCTGCTTATATAAGTCACAGTCTGCTTGCATAAGTCAATCTGCTTGCATAGGTCAATCTGCTTGCATAAGTCTTCAGCTTTCATAAGTCACAATCAGCTTGCATAAGTCTTCGGCTTGCATAAGTCACAATCAGCTTGCATCAGTCACAATCAGCTTGCATAAGTCACAATCAGCTTGTATAAGTCACAATCAGCTTGTATAAGTCACAATCTGCATACATAAGTCACAATTAGCTTGCATAAGTCACAATCAGCTTGTATAAGTCACAATCAGCTTGTATAAGTCACAATCTGCATACATAAGTCACAATCAGCTTGTATAAGTCTCAATCAGCTTGTATAAGTCCCAATCTGCATACATAAGTCACAATCAGCTTGTATAAGTCTCAATCAGCTTGTATAAGTCACTGTCTGCTTACATAAGTCACAGTCTGATTGTATAAGTCACTGTCTTCTTACATAAGTCACAGTCTGCTTGCATGAGTCACATTCAGCTTACATAAATCAGTCTGTTTACATAAGTCACAGTCCGTTTACATAAGTCTCAGTCTGCTTGTATAAGTCACAGTCTACTTGCTTACACTGTAGTTTATTTATATTTTCTAGAAGTTATTAGATAGGCAAAGATGTATCATTTGTATGATCATCTTTGTTTTGCTTTTTTTGCATGTTTTATTTTGGTAAAAGCATTTTTATTAGAATCCTGATTTTGAGATAAAATCATTTCTGAATTGAGGTTTATTTTTCATATTTTTTTTGCATTTTAAATTTGGAAAAGACAGCATTTTCCATGTGTGGGAAATAAATGAAAATAACCATGATTTCTGGTCATTTTAACTTAAAACGTTAGACCAGACTTGCCAGTTATTCTAAAACTGCTCAGGAAGTGGAAAAGTAGCAAATCAAGGAAAAATTATGACCCACTTTGTCACAAGGTCAAGGTCAAGGACACAGGCAGGTGGTCGTGGGGCACCTCTGATGCTTGTCAACGTCTAAGTAGGTTTAGTTTGTGTGTATGTGCTGATTCAAACCAATACAAAAATATGAGACAAGAAAAAAATTGCCCAGCAAAACATGATGTGAAGTCTTGACCCGACCATTGTTTGACATGCAATTAATCCACAGGAAATATGACGTCTTGACGTCTTTATATAGATTGAGGGAATGACTGAATTATCTTTGCTTGGTGCCACTTTTCTGTTGCCATTTATGGATAAATCTGATTTGCAATTTTCTATTGTCCTGTTTTGTGTGAGTAGCGAATTGCGTAATCCTTATGTCCATTTCTCAATGTGAATGATTTGTCTTAAACATGAATGTCAAGGTCATTGACATGAGGTCAAACTCAGTGACACAGAATCAGTTATTTTTTTATACAGCAGAGTGTCTGTTTCTGACTGAACAGTTGTTTGACATCATTGCTAAACTTATTTAGCAGAACGGATGACACAAAATATGATCCCTGAGTTTGAGATATTTCCTGTTACCGCAGAGTGGGCGGTTATGATTATAAGGCAGGATGGATAAGAGATTGTTAGAGTTGCAATTAATCGAGATGATATGTGAGAACTGTTAGTGTAACAGCCATGTTAATGAGGCGTGAAATGGCGGGAAGCCAATATCTGGCACATGGAGAGAACCATGAAAGACTTTTAATGATAGTGTATGTTTGAAGGCTTCCATGTGGGGGGTGTCTGATAAAACGCAGTCTTCTTGTGTCACTAGCCAGCATATGCCCTCACTCCAAAGTGATAAATTACAGGTGATCAGGCCACGGTGTTTTACCTATTAACACCCTAAAATATGAACACGAGCGGTTCAAGAGGGGCGAGCTGTTATGTATGAAAGGGAGAAAATGAGTGATCGTAAAGCAGCACGCTTTTCACAGTGGAGGCTGAGGAAGTTGCCACCATAATGAATCCTGGCGGAGGTGTGGAGTGTGAGGATTTACAAGTCTCTCTCACAGCTTGGACAGGTCCCATCTCATCGGTGTTAAACAGGGCACTACTCAATTTTTCAGCCCTTTACTGTTGGGCTGTTCTCCCTTCACTCTGTTAAGGCCTGTTTTGCAAGTTGTGAGTAAGAGCTAATAACTATGACAATATTGAGATTCCTAATACCAGTTGCTCATCAGGACCTGGACAAAAAAAATCATTTTCTTTCATTTTTTTGTGTTCTAAAAGTAGGAATTAACAAGACTAAAGGAGAAAACAATTTTTGTGTCAGGTGTATGGCGTACAAATAGTAAAGAAATAAAGCATATTTACTTATTGTCCCCCGCATTCTTTGCAATGCAAAAAGTTTAAATTGAGCTGCATGCGTGCTTCTGTGGTAAATTACTTGTGTGCACAATACAGCCACTACGGTTTGACATTTACCTTTAAGTGAGATATTGCACACATGCACTCCTTGGGATCTTCCTCTGATCTGATAAGATAATGGCTGTGATTAGTCAATTTCTGTTGCCATGACAACCATATCACCAACGCCAGAACAGTTTGACATTGAGCACAGCTATTGCACACATGCACTCCTGGGGACCTTTCCCTAATCTGATTAGGTTATAGCAGTGATTGTTTTTTTTTGTTGCCATGGTGAATGTCCAAAATGTGGAGGACCTACAGTCAATGCTCCTGTTATCATATCTTTATTTTAATTTTGCATATGGAATAGGTTTTTCTTTCAAAATGTTGAAAAAATATCATTGTAGGTTAATGTATTTAGACTTGTAAATGCCAAGACAAATAACTCTACACATTCCATAAGACTTTGCCCCAAAATACCTATCTAAGTTATTAGAGTACAAACAGCTAGGCATGGGACTGCGATCTAATGATAAGAATGAATATGTAGTACCTATGACTAATATGAAATCGTATGGCGATAGGGCTTTCATGGTATATGCGCCAAAGAATTGGAATGCCCTGCCCCTTGAAGTGAAAAACTGCAAAACTGTTGAAACTTTCAAAAAGAAACTTAAAACATTTTTATATAGAAAGCACTATCTTAATGAAGCGCTTTGAGCAGACCTGGTCTGATAAAGCGCTATATAAATCGTTATTATTAACTATCAATATAATATATGTCATTTTAATTCCTCAATGACTGAGAACATGTAATGTCACATTGTCTGTCTATTTATCCAAACCTTAATGAAATTACTGCTATTGAACCGACTCTCAATGGCATACGAAACGATCCTCTAAAGAACACCTCTCTAAAAAGTGTCCAAGGTTACCATATACATAAACAATCAAGGTCACATCTATAGAATTAGCATGAATATGATAGATCAAAGGTCTTGATTGATTCAGTGAGGTTGAGGATTGGTACTTTTAAATCAAATGTAGAATTAACCTTAATTTGATGTATCAATGGTTAGGATAGGCACCTTTAAATCACTTCACAAGTGCATCACATCACAAGTGCATTTTCAGGTGAGAATTATTTGTGCTCAGCTCAGCAATATATATTTGTTTTCACCAGAATAGGAACAGTCATTGCTATAGCTGTACAGACATTGCTTGTGGTGTATTTCTCTTAATACCCAGAAATCCTTTCTCTCCTAAGATGGTTTCAGAAATTCTCAAATATCATAACGGCCAAATTACAGTGGAACAAATTGGATGAAAGTTTGCCAGACAGGTAAAATATTCAAATATCTGTGAGATTGAAATTGATAGGAGTCAATACACTCTCACCTGGAATGTATGTTTGGGTAATGTAGAAAGTGATAGGCACATTATGAACGTGACACCCGGCACATCACAACATGAGCTCCTGTCTGGACAGTCAGCTCATTTATATTTTGAGATAATTGAAATGGGAGAGTAGCATTGCAATTGAATGCATATCCTGCATATCCTGCATATCCTGCATATCCTGCATATCCTGCAAGGTTTGGATGATCTCAGCATATTTGTTCCACTTCCTAATGGCTGATTCTTCCTTTTTTTTCCCAGATAAAATTTCTGTGTGCTGCTCAACAGTGTTGTTAATGCAGGTTAATTTTTTAATGATAAAATTTGGAATTGTGTTTGAACTCTATTTTAGGGTAAAAAATAGGCATTTCTAATTTGTCTTTCAGAAACATTTGCTTTGAAAAATAAATCAAGTTTATTAAGGGCATTTTTCTACATCAGATTAATAATTGGTCAATGATTTAAAGATCTTTACATAATTGAATTCTCTCTGCTTGACTGTGCCTCTTGTTTCATGTACAATGCATGCTGGGATAGATTTGAAGACATGTTAATCAACAATTCTTTACTTCAATGACCAAAGTTTGCACATCTATATAGTTCCTCCATGCATGATTTTAACATACCAGGTGGCAGCATGGTCCACTCGAGCAGTGAGGATTGAATGAGCTTTCCCTAATGGAACAGGGCTGAAATAGCGACCGTTTTTTTGCAAGCGAGCAATGCTCATCATTAACATTCACAAATGCATGATAATGAGCATTGATACGAGCCACATAGAAGTGTGTGCCCAGTGTTGTTGTCAAGGAGTGGGACAGCAGATGACTTAATTATTAAACCCTCGCTGAGGTGCTGGCTTGACTGTCCTAGCTGGTGACTCAGGTTCCCTGGATTGAGAATATTAGTGAGTGGGACTTTTGAGATTGGGAGGTGTGTAAAAATGGTACAATTCTGAATGGTATTCCTGTCCCTCTATGAACCCTCACAGAATGACAAAAGGTTCACACGGGATGGAAACAGTCAAATGATTGAAAAGAAAGTTAAATATTTCCATGTAGATTAACCTCCACAGCAGGACTTCTCTATCATATCTGTTTGTTTGGGGTTTTACATCACTTACAACATTATTTCAGTCATTTCATGATGAGACCTACTTGTAGCAGATATAGTGCTGCCTCACCGAATTCTTATGCCATCATTATATACGTATATTGCAATCTGCGTAATAAATGACACCAATTAAGGTACAGCTGAGGAAAACAACAATGTAAAGCTGAAAGGCAGAGGTAACAATGTCCCAAACAGGCTGTTGCCACTGTCAGGGATGTGCCGTGTGAAAATACAATCGTAGCACTGTGAAAATACAGCAGATATGGGAGAGCAGATAGCAAGAATTGTATCATAAATTCTATCTTGGTACATCCGGGGATCGAACCCATGACCTTTGGATAACCACAGAGGAACTGGTGCTAATAAGCTGTCACCCTAATCAACTGTGCCACGGCCTGTGGCCCTTCTATCATACCAGTCCCTGCCACCAGGTGCGCACAGATTTAACGCAAGTCATTGGAAAAATCTGGCATGGTAAGAATAAAAATAGATTTGTTTTGTGCCAGCAGTTGTACTGATTGGTCAGTTTATGTGTCAGACACCTGATTACAGTTTATAACCTGATGTTTGTCAATTCAGATTCAAGGAAAGTATTTATAACTTTGGGAATTACAAATTTAGAATGATATCAAATACAGGGCAATGACTGCAGAGGTAGTAATTGAATACTACCTGTGTAATGTAGAGTACATGTCCATATGCCTTTATTAACTGTTATTCCTTGCTCTGTCCACCTGTGTTGAGTGTTGTGTGTTGTCTACCCGTGTTGAGTGTTGTGTGTTGTCTGCCTGTGTTGAGTGTTGTGTGTTGTCCACCTGTGTTGAATGTTGTGTGTTGTCTGCCTGTGTTGAGTGTTGTGTGTTGTCTGCCTGTGTTGAGTGTTGTTTGTTGTCTGCCTGTGTTGAGTGTTGTGTGTTGTCTGCCTGTGTTGAGTGTTGTTTGTTGTCTGCCTGTGTTGAGTGTTGTGTGTTGTCTGCCTGTGTTGAATGTTGTGTTGTCTGCTTGTGTTGAGTGTTGTGTGTTGTCCACCTGTGTTGAGTATTGTGTGTTGTCCACCTGTGTTGAGTGTTGTGTGTTGTCCACCTGTGTTGAGTGTTGTGTGTTGTTCACCTGTGTTGAGTGTTGTTTGTTGTCTGCCTGTGTTGAGTGTTGTGTGTTGTCCACCTGTGTTGAGTGTTGTGTGTTGTCCACCTGTGTTGAGTGTTGTTTGTTGTCCACCTGTGTTGAGTGTTGTGTGTTGTCCACCTGTGTTGAGTGTTGTGTGTTGTCTGCCTGATGTCTCCAGTTTAGGTACACATTTTACACAGTTGCTTGCATCGTCCTCATATTTTGTGCTGATTTAAGATCAGACTTGCAGATTACTGTTGAACACAAATAGAATGCTAAGACTCTGTGGACCGGGAGGTGAAGAGAATGGCCCTCTAGCTTTGGTGTGGAAGCATTTTTTGGCACAAATGTTGGTACATGTTTACATCTTGGCTACCCTCCATAACAGGACTTCTCAATCATATCAGTTCCTGCCACCAAAGGTATAAAGGTGCGCACAGAATCGACCGCAAGTCATCAGTATTCATAATATTCTGGCTGTCCACTGATTGGTGAAAGAATACAAATAGATTTGTTTTGTACCAGCAGTTGTACTCTTTGTTCAGTTTATGTGTCAGACACCTGATTACAGTTTATGACCTTATGTTGGTCAATTCAGATTTGATGATATTTTTGTGAGCAAGGCAAGTATTTATAATTTTGGGAAGTCCAAATTTAGAATGGTATCAAATACAGGTCAATGACAGCAGAGGTAGTAATTGAATACTACCTGTGTAATGCAGAGTGGATTTTGGCTCATCCTGATAGAGACATCAACAGGATCCCACAAGTCTGCCCTACAGGGGCCGCCTGAACACCATGTAACCTGCATATCTGCCCTACAGGGGCCACCTGAACACCATGATATGCCTCAGTCACATTTGTGCCGATTTCAGTAAAGATGCCCGGCCGATGAGTATTTTTTACAAAATCGGCAGGCAGTTCAGATTGCCGTGCGGGCACCGGGAGATCATCGGCCACAATTGGGCATCTTTAAGACGTCGGGCGGGTCATCGGGAACATTTATCTGGAACATAAAAGTTGCCGGCGTTTCCCCGATGTCTTATTAGCAAATATCATTTTAAAGTACACGGCAGGGTCCCGGCAGGGTCCCGGCAGTGTCCCGCAGGGACATCGGCAGATTATCTTAGGGCTGCCGGTGGCATTGTGTGGTGAAAATAGGATTAAATATTTTTTTTAAGCCTACCCAGACGTCTTAAAAACATCCTGCAGACGTCTGTGTCATGAAACAGACGTCGTAAAGATATCCTACAGACGTCTGTGCTAATCAGTTTTGCACGTGCCGCGCGGTGCCCTTTAATAATGTGACCACAGTTGCGGCATCTCTCAGATTGTTGGTGATAAACTCCCCGCGCCCGGCAGATTGTGTAGTCGGCCGATTCTAACTTCCCCGCCGGCGCCCGGTGCAAATGTGACCGAGGCATTACCTGCATATCTGCCCTACAGGGGCCACCAACACCTTGTAACCTGCATATCTGCCATACAGGGGCCACCTGAACACCATGTAACCTGCATACCTGCCCTACAGGGGCTACCTGAACACTGTAAACTGCATACCTGCCCTACAGGGGCCATCTGAACACTGTGTAACCTGCATACCTGCCCTACAGGGGCCACCTGAACACCGTGTAACCTGCATACCTGCCCTACAGGGGCCATCTGAACACCGTGTAACCTGCATATCTAAAGTAAGTAAAGCTGACATTTATATACCGCTGATACCAGACAATGTCTGCTCATAGCGGTTGATAGTAACTGGCCAGGATTCGAACCTAGAACCTAAGGGGTCACCAACGCCATGTAATCTGCATACCTGCCCTGCAGGGGCCACCAATACATTATTATCTACACCCCTCCTTTTCCATGATCACTTTTCTTTTCTACAATGATATATTTTATTCACTTAAATTGTCAAATTGCAGGTGATAGATAATTAAAACAGTGGACATTTTTTTTTATTATTAAAAAAGAATTGTTTGCCCAAACAACTCAATGGAGCAGGTTAAATTATATATCCTGCATTTCTTGGTATTGCTTTTACTTTACTTGTTTCTGTCAAGGGCGTTGAACAGCTCAAACAATAGATTACCATTTATAAATTATGAAATATTACTGAGTGGTTTCTGTGGATACCTTAAACCTCAGTCTTGTCATATTGAGCCAGCAAAACAGGGGTCATGGCAAAAGTCCGAGAGGACACTATTTCAGGTGACAGGTGATCATGCAAAGCTTTTTACAGACATCAGTCGCTGTGACACGGCTTCATGTCAAAGTTCAGAATGGATCTTGCTTGTGGCGCAATGGTGGTGAATTACAATAATGACAGATGATGTTACTTTGAAGTGGTTTAGTTTCCTCATCCATTGTGACTTTGCTGGAGAACCGAGAATAGAACCATAGCATTAACAGACACAACAGAAAAGCTTCAAGAGAGGGCATTAACAGACACAACAGAAAAGCTGCAAGGGAGGGCATTAACAGACACAACAGAAAAGCTTCAAGAGAGGGCATTAGCAGACACAACAGAAATGCTTCAAGAGAGGGCATTAACAGACACAACATAAAAGCTTCAAGGGAGGGCATTAACAGACACAACAGAAAAGCTTCAAGGGAGGGCATTAACAGACACAACAGAAAAGCTTCAAGGGAGGGCATTAACAGACACAACAGAAAAGCTTCAATGGAGGGCATTAACAGACACAACAGAAAAGCTTCAAGGGAGGGCATTAACAGACACAACAGAAAAGCTTCAAGGGAGGGCATTAACAGACACAACAGAAATGCTTCAAGGGAGGGCATTAACAGACACAACAGAAAAGCTTCAAGGGAGGGCATTAACAGACACAACAGAAAAGCTTCAATGGAGGGCATTAACAGACACAACAGAAAAGCTTCAAGGGAGGGCATTAACAGACACAACAGAAAAGCTTCAAGGGAGGGCATCAACAGACACAACAGAAAAGCTTCAAGGGAGGGCATTAACAGACACAACATAAAAGCTTCAAGGGAGGGCATTAGCAGACACAACAGAAAAGCTTCAAGGGAGGGCATTAACAGACACAACAGAAAAGCTTCAAGGGAGGGCATTAACAGACACAACAGAAAAGCTTCAAGGGAGGGCATTAACAGACACAACAGAAAAGCTTCAAGGGAGGGCATTAACAGACAACAGAAAAGCTTCAATGGAGGGCATTAGCAGACACAACAGAAAAGCTTCAAGGGAGGGCATTAATAGACACAACAGAAAAGCTTCAAGGGAGGGCATTAACAGACACAACAGAAAAGCTTCAAGAGAGGGCATTAACAGACACAACAGAATAGCTTCAAGGGAGGGCATTAACAGACACAAAAAAAAATTTTCAAAGGAGGGCATTAATAGACTCAACAGAAAATTTTCAAAGGAGGGCATTAACAGACACAACAGAAAAGTTTCAAGGGAGGGCATTAATAGACACAACAGAAAAGCTTCAAGGGAGGGCATTAACAGACACAACAGAAAAGCTTCAATGGAGGGTATTAGCAGACACAACAGAAAAGCTTCAAGGGAGGGCATTAGCAGACACAACAGAAAAGCTTCAAGGGAGGGCATTAGCAGACACAACAGAAAAGCTTCAAGGGAGGGCATTAACAGACACAACAGAAAAGCTTCAAGGGAGGGCATTAACAGACACAACAGAAAAGCTTCAAGAGAGGGCATTAACAGACACAACAGAAAAGCTTCAAGGGAGGGCATTAACAGACACAACAGAAAAGCTTCAAGGGAGGGCATTAACAGACACAACAGAAATGCTTCAAGGGAGGGCATTAACAGACACAACAGAAAAGCTTCAAGGGAGGGCATTAACAGACACAAAAACAGAAAAACCTCATGGGAGGGCATTAATGTCATTGAAATTACACTTGTTAACTTAACTGAAGTTTTTCTGTGTAATACAATACCAAATTTAAGATTCTGAAAACCTCTTTAATTTTGGATCCTATTTGGCATTGAGATGAATATTGAGTTATTTCGACATCACCAGTGTGTTTTCTCCAAATATTAACATTATTACATCAAGAGTATTGAAGACTGATGGATGTGAAAGTAGTGAGAGACATGAAAGTTGTGGGGCATGAAAACTATGAAAACAGTCGGATGATAATTTTTCAAAAGTGCAAATTCATTTTAAAGACTCTGAAGGTAGTAGGTATGCCCCACTTTGAGCCTCTTCTGGGTCACAAAGAGGTCAAGATACCAGTTTTACTCTCATATGCAGCTGCAAGTTTTATAGTAACTTATCCTAAATTCTATGTGAAAACTTGATACATCATGACGTTATAGGTACTTATAATTTTGATATTACAAATCATAGGATTGATGTAAAATAGGTTTAACAAGCCAGATTTGCACAATCACACTTTTGAAATAACATTTTTCCGATTCTTTGACCTCATTTCTGTCAGTTTTTATGGCACAATGACCTTCACTTTGATAGGGCTAATGAACTTAAAAATAAATGCAGACAAATTTTAACTGATAAAGTTTCAGCTATTTTCTTTGTTTTGAATTTTTTGAAAAAAAAAGATGAGGAAATCGTATTTTGTCAGACAACGCTAACGTAGCAAGTTCCAGTTGCCAAAAAGATTGTCACATGTGCTAAATGAGTGTCAGTCACGACAGGCGCGACTAATTCATCAAAAGTTCTCCTATAATTAACAAATTGAAGGGTTTTCAAGTCTGTGAGATCAAAAGAATGTTTCTGAGCTAGCTACCAAGATTGAAGACAGTATAGTGCTTTTCTATCTCCAATTGTAAAGTGAGTTTTGGAGATCAAAGTTTAAGGTCTCCTATAAGTTGGTCTGCATACAATATTGTGCTGTCTGGAACTCTGTACCATAGAGAAATATTTTATATTGGTGAGGTTAAATATTAATATTAATAAATGAATTTGAGTATTGAAGATGGTTTGTTCATGTGTTTTACCATAAGTTTGGAAGAAAAGTTTATATATATATATATATATATATATATATATATACCGTATTTACTCGTATATAAGACGAGGTTTTTTTCCAAAAACTCTTAGTAAAAGCTTAGGGGGTCGTCTTATACACGAGAGCAGTCTTATACTCGAGTATTTACGGTAAAACGTAAATACGGTAAAACGTAAATACGATGTTCATATTTTCGAAATAACGAAAATCAGACGTAGCAGATTGATTTTAATTGCGTTTTAAATGATAAATAAAGGTATTTACCCAATATTATTGGTCTATTATTTCAAAACGCTTTGTTTTGACTTTGTTCTCACTGATTCCAATTATCAGCGTTCAGTTTTGCGTTTCGTCATTGTCTCCACTGCTTTGAGTCATGTCTTCCCTTTTTGATTGCGTTTTAAATGATAAATAAAGGTATTTACCCAATATTATCACAAATTGTTCGAGAACAGAACAAAACCATCAATCCATTTAAAACGCAATTAAAATCGATCCACGTGTGAAAGCATTTCTGTCAACAAGGGAAGACACGACTCAAAGCAGTGGAAACAATGACGAGATGCAAAACTGTGAACGCTGATAATTGAAATCAGTGAAAACAAAGTTAAAACAAAGCATTTTGAAATAATATGTTTTAAATGATATATAAAGGTAAAAACAAGAGCCTCTTCCCGTCACTTCCGCCTTTCAAAATTGCGACCACGTGTTGCGTTGAGTCGTGTCTTCCCTTCTTGACAGAAATGCCTTCACACGTGGATCGATTTTAATTGCGTTTTAAATGATAAATAAAGGTATTTACCCAATATTATCACAAATTATGCTTCGCCGGTCGAGAGTTTATCCATGAAGTAAAACGTAAATATTATGTACGTGACGTCCCGTTAATTCACGTCTGCAACACGAGAAGCCAGGGATCCATCATTGCGCAATATATTAATATTTCAATGCGTGTTAAGTAGGCTCTGATCGTTTTCGCGCCAAAAATAAGAGCTTGTCCCCGTCACTCCAGCTTTTTAAAATGACGACCTCGTATTGCGTAATGCATGTTAAATGGATGAATGGTTTTGTTCTCTTCTCGACCTGCAAAGCGTATTTTGTGTTTATATTGGGTATATACTTTTATTTATCATTTAAAATGCAAATCTGCAAAGTCAATGATCACATGACTTGTGAGTCACATGGTCAATCGATCCGCTACTTCACGGACATCGTATTTACGTTTTACTTTTACTTCTATGTCTATTAAAATTATTTATCATTTAAAGGTATTTACCCAATATTATTTCGAAACGCTTTGTTTTGACTTTGTTCTCACTGATTCCAATTATCAGCGTTCACAGTTTTGCATTTCGTCTTTGTTTCCACTGCTTTGGGTCGTGTCTTCCTTGTTGACAGAAATGCTTTCACACGTGGATCGATTTTAATTGCGTTTTAAATGGATTGATGGTTTTGTTCTGTTCTCGAACAATTTGTGATAATATTGGGTAAATAACTTTATTTATCATTTAAAACGCAATCAAAATTGATCAGCTCTGATATCCGTTATTTCGAAAATATGAACATCGTATTTACATTTTACCGTATTTACTCGTGTATAAGACGTCTAATATCTTATATTTTAAGCATATTTACGTTTCACTTTTAAAATGACCACCAAGCTTCAGCTTAAGCTTGAATGGTAGCAGAGCCGATATCTCTTGAAAAACCAACTCGTCTTATATTCGGAAATTGTTTTTTTTCAAGCAAAATAAGCTCAATTTTGGGGGGTCGTCTTATACACGAGTCGTCTTATACACGAGTAAATACGGTATATATATATATATATATATATATATATATATATATTAAAAAATCATAAGGATATTTTGACAGAGTGATAATGATATTAGGATATTTTGAAAGAATGACATCAATATCAGAATATTTAAATATTGTGATATTGATAGGATTTTTTAATACAGTGATATTGCTATTTAGATAGTTGATACAGATATCAATATTAGAATAATTTATGATAATGATATTGATATAAGAATATTTAGAGTGTTATTGATATTAGGATATTTTAATAGATTGATATTGATATTAGCGTCTTTTGATGAAGTGATATTAATACCAGGATATTTTAATACAGTGATTTCAATATATTAGTAGCACAAAGATCATGTCTTTTCATCAGAAGTATCAAATCAGAGTCTTCTACCATGCCTTAAATCCCAAATGAGCCAAAGTAATTTTCCAGTTTTCAATGGAATTGATAAATCCGATCACATGCTGTGACAAATGATCCCCTCTTTTCCAGCATGCAAATATGTAGTATATTATAGCTGTATATTGCACACGTTTGTAGTTCATTTACGTTCCATACGTGTCTCTTAAATCTATTAGTGAAATCTGAAGGTTTATTGAAAAGCAAATTTATATCAGGTATGCAAAGATTATTTTCCATATAAATGAAAAGTGAAATGCCAAATCTCAAATATTGTCTCAACATGATGAATTAGTTTTAACCCCAAAATTGTAGGAATGAACTTTTGAATTAATTACAAATTATTTACAGCAGTCTTATTTATCTAATGGTAGACTGCAGTAATTATCAGTAGTGACCTGATAAAATGTGCAACACCATGTTTCTGCACTCATTCATTTCCTGTGATTGGTCAATTTATAAACATGCAAAGGGCCCCCTATGGTATTATTAAAACATATTTTTGTATGGCTGGTGTGGCCTAAACTGAAGCAGATAGAGGAAAGTGTGTGATTGTCTCTCATAAATCTACACAAAAATAATTATATTGCAACTTCTTTTCTCCAATAATATTTATGTGCCAATCTTCCACAGAAAAACCAATGTTCAGCACCATTATATTGTAATTAAATGATGGAGCTTAATTTGTTTGTTCATTGACATTGGCAAATTACTTATTCAGACTATCCTTCAAAAGAGTATATATTGCTGAACTTTTTAGATATTGCTTGTTGCAAACAGATGAAATATAAAGAAAAGATGGAGAAATCCAAGAATATGATATAGAATTCAAGAATTTGATATGAAAAGATTATCTTTGATGATTAACTCACACATTGCAAAAGAATATAGTATTTCTATCAAACAACTTTGTGGCAAGTTTTGGGTACATATCATAAATGCAGGAAAGGTTAATGCATGTCACATACGTATGTGGATGATGATTCTTTCTGTAGTGAATCACATCAATCGTGGCCTTCTGTATGGGACCTCGCTTGCAAGGGAAACAGCAGCACTGAGAAGGACTCGCAGGAAGATGACCTACTTAACCGAGTTGCTTTCATCAGGAAAGTGGTCCTCTGCCATCTCTTGCTGGAATTTGCTGCGAAGGAGTAAAACTTTAGGAAGTAATCAATTGTTTGTTAGAAAAATATCACAATAGTTTAGCAAAAAAAAAATATTAGAGAAACTGTCAAAAAGCATATATTGCTACACTTGCTGCCGGGGTTCTAATCACAGATTGCCTACTCACTCCACGAAGACTATATGTTCTAGTCGTTTACCTGCCAGTGAGCTTTTTTCCTTATGTTTATGATTGCATCTCTTGGAGAAATAGCTCAATTAAAATATGAAATGAGAAGATTTTGACCATGCCAGGAAGCGGGAGATATGCGTGCGGCAGCTTGCAGCTCAGTGCGCCTATTTGTGTAACAATATATCTGCTATTGATAAGAAATGGATATGGTCAGTGAAGGGTATTATCCCCAGACAACAGGGGTGGAATGTCAATATTTCCGCCTTGACTATATTTGTCTTGTCTGCTCTCAACAGTGCTGTAACTAGCACTCTCATATCTGCTCTAACAATGGCATGGAATGCAGCCCAAAGGAACAGAGAGGAACATAGAGAAACAGAGGAACATAGAGTAATATAGAGGAACATAGAGTACTATAGAGGAATACAGAAGAACATAGAATAATATGGAGGAACATAGAGTAATATAGAGGAACATAGAGTAATATAGAGGAACATAGAGTAATATAGAGGAACATAGAATAATACAGAGAAATACAGCGGAACATAAGAGTAATATGAAAGAACATAGAGTAATAAGGAGGGACATATACAGAGGGATATATACAGAGGAACGTAGGGTAATATGGAGGAACATAGAGTGACATAGAGTAATATGGAGGAACATAGAGTAATATGAAGTGACATAGAGTAATATGGAGGAACATAGAGTAATATGGAGGAACATAGAGTGACATAGAGTAATATGGAGGGACATAGAGTGACATAGAGTAATATGGAGGAACATAGAGTAATATGAAGGAACATAGAGTGACATAGAGTAATATGGAGGAACATAGAGTGACAGTAATATGGGGGACATAGAGTGACATAGAGTGATATGGGGGGACATAGAGTGACATAGAGTAATATGGGGGAACATAGAGTAATATGGAGGAACATAGAGTGACATAAAGTAATATGGAGGAACATAGAGTAATATGAAGGAACATAGAGTAATATGGAGGAACATAGAGTAATATGGAGGAACATAGAGTAATATGGAGGAACATAGAGTGACAGAGTAATATGGGGGGACATAGAGTAATATGGGGTGACATAGAGTAATATGGGGTGACATAGAGGAACATAGAGTAATATGTAAAGTAAATTAAAGTAATTTAGAGGGACAGAGAGTAACATAGAGGAACGTTGAAAATTACTTGTCATTCACAGAAAAATATTGTTTTGATGTCACAATCGCTGATGCAGTTGAGCAACCAACAAACCAATAAGAAGGTTCAGAAATGGGTAGATTTGTAATTTGTCTAATTTATTGGATTTATCCAAAGAGAAAGTTTTTGTAAAAACAGCATTTCATCAAGAAATGATGACTTAAAGAAGTTTGTGAAAAAGATATTTTTGATGAATGACATATGACAGATGAATTATTGCACGTTTCACCACCTGGTTTCAGATTATGTAGATTCCAATATTAATCTCATCTTTTGATGTTTTCCATAATTCTTTATTTTTTTACAAACATCAGATACATGAATTTCTTACCTCAAATACTTGTTTTGTTGATTTCAAATCCAAAATTTATTGGGAATTATTTGTCTGGAGAGAAAATTTGGCATGTTTTAATGGCTCGCTATATATCCCTACAGAGTCACTATGGCTTGCTATATATCCCTACAGAGTCACAATGGCTCGCTATATATCCCTACAGAGTCACTATGGCTTGCTATATATCCCTACAGAGTTACAATGGCTTGCTATATATCCCTACAGAGTTACAATGGCTTGCTATATATCCCTACAGAGTTACAATGGCTCGCTATATATCCCTACAGAGTCACTATGGCTTGCTATATATCCCTACAGAGTCACAATGGCTTGCTATATATCCCTACAGAGTCACTATGGCTTGCTATATATCCCTACAGAGTCACAATGGCTTGCTATATATCCCTACAGAGTCACTATGGCTTGCTATATATCCCTACAGAGTCACAATGGCTTGCTATATATCCCTACAGAGTCACTATGGCTTGCTATATATCCCTACAGAGTCACTATGGCTTGCTATATATCCCTACAGAGTCACAATGGCTTGCTATATATCCCTACAGAGTCACAATGGCTTGCTATATATCCCTACAGAGTCACAATGGCTTGCTATATATCCCTACAGAGTCACAATGGCTTAATAATAATAATAATAATAACATTTATATAGCGCTGATTACCAGTATAACTGTTCAAAGCGCTTCTGCCAGAACATGTGTTCTGAACAGGTGGGTTTTCAGCTTGCTCTTGAAGAGGTCAGCTGAGGTGCAGACCCTGAGGTCAGCAGGGAGGTCATTCCATAACTTAGGGCCAATCGCAGAAAAGGCCCTATCACCAAGTGTCTTAAGACGCGTCTTTGGGACAGTAAGGTAAGTGCCATCATTCGATCGCAGACATCTATCGCCCTTTTTAACATGTATGAGATCTTTTAAGTAAGCAGGCGCCTTACCATTTAATGCCTTCCACACCGTTAAGATAACTTTAAATTTTATCCTAGCATGTACAGGAAGCCAGTGTAACTCTCTCAGTTTTCCAGATATGTGATCAAATTTTTTAATCTTACCCACTACTCTTGCAGCAGAATTTTGCAGATATTGCAGTTTCTTAATCTCAGATTTTGGTAAGCCCGCTAATAGTCCGTTTCCATAGTCCAAGGTTGAGGTAACAAAGGCATGTGTTAGTGTTACACTTGTTTTCTCGTCTAGACACTGTCTGATTGCTGATAGATTCCTGATATGATAATATCCTTTCTTGCACATTTTCTTGATCTGGGCCTTCATATCAAGAATGATATATCCCTACAGAGTCACTATGGCTTGCTATATATCCCTACAGAGTCACAATGGCTTGCTATATATCCCTACAGAGTCACTATGGCTTGCTATATATCCCTACAGAGTCACTATGGCTTGCTATATATCCCTACAGAGTCACAATGGCTTGCTATATATCCCTACAGAGTCACAATGGCTTGCTATATATCCCTACAGAGTCACAATGGCTTGCTATATATCCCTACAGAGTCACTATGGCTTGCTATATATCCCTACAGAGTTACAATGGCTTGCTATATATCCCTACAGAGTCACAATGGCTTGCTATATATCCCTACAGAGTCACTATGGCTTGCTATATATCCCTACAGAGTCACAATGGCTTGCTATATATCCCTACAGAGTCACAATGGCTTGCTATATATCCCTACAGAGTCACAATGGCTTGCTATATATCCCTACAGAGTCACAATGGCTTGCTATATATCCCTACCGAGTTACAATGGCTTGCTATATATCCCTACAGAGTCACTATGGCTTGCTATATATCCCTACAGAGTCACTATGCCTTGCTATATATCCCTACAGAGTCACAATGGCTTGCTATATATCCCTACAGAGTCACTATGGCTTGCTGTATATCCCTACAGAGTCACTATGGCTTGCTATATATCCCTACAGAGTCACAATGGCTTGCTCTATATCCCTACAGAGTCACTATGGCTTGCTATATATCCCTACAGAGTCACAATGGCTTGCTCTATATCCCTACAGAGTCACAATGGCTTGCTCTATATCCCTACAGAGTCACTATGGCTTGCTATATATCCCTACAGAGTCACTATGGCTTGCTGTATATCCCTACAGAGTCACTATGGCTTGCTATATATCCCTACAGAGTCACAATGGCTTGCTCTATATCTCAACAGAGTTACAATGGCTGATAGAGACAACAGTTTGCTACATATCCTGACAGTGCCTCTTTTAGATGGAATAGGGGGAGTGAGGGGCGACTACTGACGCCGTACATCTCTGCACTAATAATAAGATATAAAAATATCAGAAACAAGGCATTGACAAGAAGTAACAATTCTAATATCATCAGTATATCTCATTTTTCCTCTGTTTTTCATGTTTCTGTTATTATAGAGTAAATTGCTTTCAGATGAGGTCCAGGGATTAATCAATTTTACATTGTTGTTTTTTGTATTTGCCCTCATAGTTGCCAGCTGTTGACATTGCAGTGTCTCAGTTCCAAAACAATAGTGAAGATCATGGAACATATTGTGGATAGTAATAATATCATATCATGGACCTGATTGTAACCCCATCTCTCTGTAACTACAACCTGATCCATCCCATTGTAACTACATCTCTGTAACTACAACCTTATCCATCTTATTGTAACCCCATTTCTCTGTAACTACAACCTGACCCATCCCATTGTAACTACATCTCTGTAACTACAACCTGATCCATCTTATTGTAACCCCATCTCTCTGTAACTACAACCTGACCCATCCCACTGTAACCCCATCTCTCTGTAACTACAACCTGACCCATCCCATTGTGATCTCATCTCTCTGTAACTACAACCTGACCCGTCCTATTGTAACTACATCTCTGTAACTACAACCTGACCCATCCCATTGTAACTATATCTCTCTGTAACTACAACCTGACCCATCCCATTGTAACCACATATGTCTGTAACTACAACCTGACACGTCCGTCCCACTGTAACCACATCTCTCTGTAACAACAATCTGACCCATCCCATTACATCCGCATACTCATGACGACGCCATTCTGCTTCTTGATATAATCATACTTTTATTGCCATCACACTGATGATAGTCATACATTTGAAGGTTTAATAATATCAAACTGGAAGGTCTATAATATCTTATTGCAGAAATGAGCAGGTAAAAGGGATCTTCCCCTCAGACATGGGATAGATTGGGTTACACATAGTGATCTTTTTCAGTGGGATTGTTTGTGCCTCACTCTGGTCAGATTTACCCATCTAATTCACTCGTCTGAACAACTTGATCTAATTTACATGTAGAACATCTAACTTTGTAATGTATGCTCTACAGCCAGGGGGCACTGCAAGAATTGCTGACAATGACGATGAGAGTGAGGCTGATAGCAGACCATCTCCAAGGTCAAGGTCATTTGATACCTACATATGAATTGGAGAAGTCACCATTGTCGTCATTCTCATAAAATACAATTATTTCTATTAATATTAGTTTAACACTTGTCTCCTGATTTAATTATGCAATTGAAAGCAAATATTTTAATGGCATATTTTCCATAAAGGAAAGGGAAAACCTTTGCTAAATATGAATAAGCATTTCAAATATCAATAAAAAGAAGAGATAGAAGACACAAAAAGAAGATTTTTACCCTCAGCCCCTGATGTAATCAGGCTGAGGGTATTGCAGTACTCCTGGCGTGGGTATGTATGTATGTATGTATGTATGTATGTCTGTATGTATGTATGTCTGTAGCGAACATCCTTGTCATCGCGATAACTCAAGAACAAATGATGGCAGCTTCATGAAACTTGACACACATATGCATCTGGTGAAAACCTCGGACGAGTTCGATGGACGGCGACCTTGACCTATTTTTCAAGGTCACAGGAACAATTATGTGAAATCCCAAGAATCACAATAACTCAAGAACGAATAATGGTAGCTTTATGAGATTTGACACACATAAGTATCTGGTGAAGGTCTCAGAATTTTTTTTATGAAACATGACCTTCACCTACTTTTCAAGGTCACAGGGACAATTATGTGAAATCATCTTGTCATCGCGATAACTCGAGAACAAATGATGGCAGCTTCATGAAACTTGACACACATATGCATCTGGTGAAAACCTCGGACGAGTTCGATGGACGGCGACCTTGACCTATTTTTCAAGGTCACAGGGACAATTATGTGAAATCCCAAGAATCACAATAACTCAAGAACGAATAATGGTAGCTTTATTAGATTTGACACACATAAGTATCTGGTGAAGACCTCAGAATTTTTTTTATGAAACATGACCTTCACCTACTTTTCAAGGTCACAGGGACAATTATGTGAAATCATCTTGTCATCGCGATAAATCAAGAACAAATGATGGCAGCTTCATGAAACTTGACACACAAAAGCATCTGGTGAAAACCTCGAATGAGTTCGATGGATGGCGACCTTGACCTATTTTTCAAGGTCACGGACAATTATGTGAAATCCCAAGAATCGCAATAACTCAAGAACGAATGATGGCAGCTTTATGAGATTTGACACACACAAGCATCTGGTAAGACCTCAGAATTTTTTCTTTGAAACATGACCTTTACCTACTTTTCAAGGTCACAGGGATAATTATGTGAAATCATCCTTGTCATCGTGATAACTCAAGAACAAATGATGGCAGCTTCATGAAACTTTACACGCATAAGCATCTGGTGAAAACCTCGGACTAGTTCGGTGGATGGCGACCTTGACCTATTTTGCAAGGTCACAGGGACAATTATGTGAAATCCCAAGAATCGCAATAACTCAAGAACGAATGATGGCAGCTTTATGAGATTTGACACACACAAGCATCTGGTGAAGACCTCAGACTTCTCTTGATGGAACATGACCTTCACCTGATTTCAAGGTCACAGGGACAATTATGTGAAATCATCCTTGTCATCGTGATAACTTAAGAACAAATGATGGCAGCTTCATGAAACTTTACACGCATAAGCATCTGGTGAAAACCTCGGACTAGTTCGGTGGACAGCGACCTTGACCTATTTTTCAAGGTCACAGGGACAATTACGTGAAATTCCAAGAATCGCAATAACTCAAGAACGAATGATGGCAGCTTTATGAGATTTGACACACACAAGCATCTGGTGAAGACCTCAGAATTTTTTCTTTGAAACATGACCTTCACCTACTTTTCAAGGTCACAGGGATAATTATGTGAAATCATCCTTGTCATCGTGATAACTCAAGAACCAATGATGGCAGCTTCATGAAACTTTACACGCATAAGCATCTGGTGAAAACCTCGGACTAGTTCGGTGGACGGCGACCTTGACCTATTTTTCAAGGTCACAGGGACAATTATGTGAAATCCCAAGAATCGCAATAACTCAAGAACGAATGATGGCAGCTTTATGAGATTTGACACACACAAGCATCTGGTGAAGACCTCAGACTTCTCTTGATGGAACATGACCTTCACCTGATTTCAAGGTCACAGGGACAATTATGTGAAATCATCCTTGTCATCGTGATTACTTAAGAACAAATGATGGCAGGTTCATGAAAATTGACACACATAAGAATCTGGGAAGACTCCAGATGAGTTTGATGGATGGTGACCTTAACCTGCTTTTCAAGGTCACAGGCCCATATCAATAATTCTAGAGTAAATGATGACAGTTTCATGATACTTGACACACCTAAGCTATCAAAGGAAGTAGATTTTATGGGTTTTTTACCCCTGCATCAATTTGCCTTGGTGCAGTGACGTTTTGTTCACAAATATTGTGTGGAGCGAATGTTGTGCAATGAGTTACCAGGGCTGAGGGTTGATGCATCTCTGATGCCTATGTTTATGTAATACTTTAACTGTTAATTTAACTGTTCTCAAATTTTCTGAATTTTTGATCATTTCCTGGTAGCAGCCATCTTGTCAGTGGGATGAACATGTTTGAATGTTGTCAGTATTGTTATGAATGACCACATGAAAATGTTTTGTGATATTATATAACTCCTCTAGCAGCCAATCAGAAACAAGTCATAAATGTATTACGAATTACAGCAAAAATTGACTGATCAAATCCAATAATATGTATCATTATGTATCAGTATCATTGTTTACCACAAACACAGTACTTATTATTATCTCGGTCAACTCGTCATTAGAAATTGAGGATTAGAAAGTTGTTGATGTCTTCACACCTGCGGCCAGGTAGAAATTAATCCTAATCGGCCTGCAAGTATGCAATAACACAAGGCTTATAAATGTTAATTTTGTTCACTGTTTTATGGAAAAAAGGGACATACACATATCAATACTAAGATCATTATTTACATGGTTTAGAATTACAAATAATGAAAAATGCTTTTGACACTTGATGCAGATAGTGCAGATCACATGAAGTCAATTGTTAAGTTAGTAGCAATAGGGAAATGTAAGATGTTTGGAGCAAAACTCAAAGAAATATGTGACGGTTCTTTGCATAGAGAACTGCACCAGCTCTCAGTGTGTGCATTGTCTGGTCAACAACATCATACCAATGGTCGGCTATGATATTTCTCATGGCACGTGCACGAGGCAATGACATATTTTGCGATTAAGATGAACTTCAAGAGATGAAACAAGTTTTTAGGAATTTCCCACATACAGAGCATTATGAATGGTGCACTTTGGACAGCATATGCAGAATGCAATGACAAAACAATTCCAGGGAAACGTTTCAGGCTGCAGAAAATTCAGATCACTTTTCTGCCTGGAAGTCAGTTTACTCACATGCTTGCTAAATCTTGATTGGTGAGTTGAACATGTTTGATTGTTGTCAGTATTGTTATGAATGACCTCACATGAGAATGTATTTTGATGTTATATAACTCTTCGACCAACCAAATACTTCCAGGCAAAAAAGTGATCTGAATTTATTTTGTAGCCCTATGGCAGACTTTGGACCAAATTAAACCAACTTTTGGAAAATGGTCATACACATATTTGAAGGGAAATCTGTTGTTTGCACAGTTTACAACTCCAACTGCCTCAAAAGGTCAGGAGGCTGGAAGCTGGTGTGTTCTCTATGGGTCTTAGGTATAAACCAGAAATTAATTTGAAAAGGAAATATTTTTATGACATGTTTTCCTTAAAGGGTAGCGAAAACTTTTGCTAAATATAAATAAGACTAGTTTCAAGGATGACATGACTGAACTTTGAAATGGCCTGTTGGTCCTTGATGTCCTTATATGAGGTACTGGAAGGTAAGATCATTGTAGTGTCACAATGAAGGATCATTGTAGTGTCACAATGGAGGATCATTGCAGCTTCTCAATGGAGGATCATTGGAATGTCACAATGGAGGATCATTGCAGTGTCACAATTGAGCATCATTGCAGTGTCACAATGGAGGATCATTGCAGTATCACAAAGGAGTATCATTGCAGTGTCACAATGGAGGATCATTACAGCATCACAATGGAGGATCATTGCAGTGTCACAATAGAGGATCATTACAGCATCACAATGGAGGATCATTGCAGTGTCACAATGGAGGATCATTACAGCATCACAATGGAGGATCATTGCAGTGTCACAATAGAGGATCATTGCAGTGTCACAATGGAGGATCATTGGAATGTCACAATGGAGGATCATTGGAATGTCACAATGGAGGATCATTGGAATGTCACAATGAAGGATCATTGCAAGTTGATTCATCTTGTTGATAAGCTGGGTGGTCATACCTAGGATCCTTGGGGTTCACACCTCCCTATTTTAGATATAAAACAAATAATCCTTGCACATATAATGCATAGTTCTCCAAGCATAAACAACTCAGTAGAAACAGCATCTTCCATTAGACAGACAAACTTGGTTGTCCCCCATCAGACAATATTAAAGGCCACCGTGCTGGTTGGGGATGACTGTATTAAACGATAGGACTAGTACATCTGATCTCATGTTCATTTATGGCATTCCATCATTTGGCAGGTTCTGGTTTCCATCCTTTTGTTGTGCCTTAAACAGTGCGGGGAAGATTTCTATGGAGGCATCTAATTGAAAGTGTCACCTATTGGATTGTTTATTAGCTACTTGAGATGAGGTCAGTTGTGCAGACATCTGAGGGCAAGCAGGCAGCAAAAAAGTGGGTGACAGAATGCGTACATAATACCTGTGTTCTGCTCTTCATGGGGAGCATTATGCAATGTGTATGTTCTGCTCTTCATGGGGAACATTACATAATGTATACGTTCTGCTCTTCATGGGGAGCATTACATAATGGGTACATTCTGCTCTTCATGGGGAGCATTACGTAATGGGTACATTCTGCTCTTCATCGGGAGCATTACGTAATGGGTATATTCTGCTCTTCATGGGGAGCATTACGTAATGTGTATGTTCTGCTCTTCATGAGGAATATTACGTAATAGGTACATTCCGCTCTTCATGGGGAGCATTATGCAATGTGTATGTTTTGCTCTTCATGGGGAGCATTACGTAATGGGTACATTCTGCTCTTCATCGGGAGCATTACGTAATGGGTATATTCTGCTCTTCATGGGGAGCATTACGTAATGTGTATGTTCTGCTCTTAATGGGAAGCATACAGGAGGAAGGGAGGGATACTTTCTTTCTCATAAATTACATTATTATATGATCATAGATGAGTAAATACATTGAAATCTAGAGACAAAAATAGTTACTTTGGAAAAACAAACTTTTAGACTTTAACCCTACATATAAAATATCATGAAGTGTTGCAGTTATTTAAGAATAACGTCATTGTGGGGGATTTATTTTGTGTTACACGGCAGAGGAACTGGTGTTCCCTGCAATAAGGTTGCACTCTTACCACCCAAGAAGCAGCTGTATTAAATATGAGACCATCTATTTCAATATATAGTCACTGTGGTTAATATTGCTATTTGCATTGAGAGATCAATTCAAATAAAATCTTCTTCAATTTTGAGAGAGTTTGACCATTGTTTAGTTTGTGAAGAGTTTGGAAGGAAGAGGGTGGTAGAGGATTAGATTTAGACTGTGATTACAGCAGACAATTACGGAGACAGTGTCCAATGTAAACGGGAAGGGATCATTGGGGGATCGCCACAAGACTTCCCACGCTAGTAACATTGTAATGGCAGGCAACGCAAGCTTCGGAGGCTCGGTCAGTCATGTGTCTCGGGGGATGTAGCAGTACAAAGGGATGTAGTGGAAGGCAGGACAAAGTAGTAAGGTCGATTCAGTTATATATTTCAGGGGGGGGGGTGAAGTAGAAGGAATGACAAGCTAGTAAGGTTGATTTAGTTATATATTTCAAGGGGTGTAGAAAGTAGGACCAGTTGGTGGGGCTGATTCAGTCATATATTTCTGGGGGTGTAGTAGAGGGCAGGGCAAGCTAGTAAGGCTGATCCAGTCATATATTTGCCCTGCTTTTATAGGTAATAATAACAAGCAAGATATGCTCAAGGAAATGGTCACTGTCAATCCTTACAGTAAGGTAGAAGCTCAATCAAGCACATTTCTGGGTGATGATCAACTCCACAGTATTTTAATTATGGTCTGTTAATTATGATGTAAGCTGAAAAAGACAAGTATCGGAAGACATTAGCATATGATAGGGTTAAGTGGAGGGATTTCCCTTATATTACAGTAACTGAGGAAAATATATTATGTATATAAAATATGTTATATACATTTTTGATGCACAGTAGCAAATTTATTAAAGTCCTATATTATAAGACCCCTCTAAGTGAAATCTTCAAAATATAATGAAAAAATAGCAACTGTTAAGAAGAGGGAGAGGCCCACCTTCCAGCCACCTGACCAGCCACCTGACCAGTTCTGGGGGTGGGTGAGCACGGCAGGCGACGTGTCCCATTACAAAATTCTCAATTGTACATTAAAAGGCAGCAAAGCATGCAACAGATTGGCGCAGCATTTCCGGGCATTAATGTAGAGTTCTTGGCAAGGTTTCCTGAAATCGCTTGACTTTTCTTGCGTATAATTAGAAAGCCAGACTAAAGATGCCCCCAGACCTGGAAAAATTGGCTCCAGCCTTGTAGACTTAATTAAAGCTTTCATGAAACCAGATTTTCAAGCACTTTTTCCTGACATGATAATAATGTCAATACCCTAAACTTTGTAATCAAATGTTAATAATAAGGATCTCATTTGGCAGGAGGAAGACATGAGACATTGCCTCATTAAAATCACAAATGTTTCATACCGATCCATGTCTGAAAGGACATTGGAACCACCGAGGTTAACATACTAGTAATTGAAATTGTTACCTTGCACTCACTATTTGCTAGACAATTGCATATCAATACTTTCCTATTAAAAAATACCTTTTAATGGCCTCATAACATTATTTTATTTAACTTTGAATTATTTTATCACTTTTAGCTTATATTATGGAGACAAAGTCACCTTAGTGTTTTCTTCAAGCGATATCTCTATTATATAACCCTGACGTACGTACATTTCTGTACCATGTGAAAGTAGATGAGTCTTTTGCTAAAACCCAAATCATCCATAGGACACTTTGTCAGAAGGCTTTGCTGAGCTGACCAGTGATCTCATGCAACACCTACTTCAGAGAAGACACTAATAACATGTCCACATATATGGACAGTACACCACCTCGCAGGTGCCCGTATGCCTTTGCCCGGAATTCCGTTCACACGTCACTGGAACTTGTGGTTGTTGTTTAGGGTTTCCCTGTTCTATATTTATGTCAATCAATCAGAGCAATCCCCTCCTTAATAGTGACATTATTCGCCCGCTGCACAAACCCATTGTAACGAGATGTCCTTGATAGTCCTAATATAGATTTGGACTACATAGTCTAACTTCAGAGGGTTGAAAACAATGGGGCAACTTCAGATTAAGACACTGAAGTCATTGGCTTACAGAAGCCTTTTTGTCCATTAATGAACAATCATTTTTGAAACTCTGCAGGTGTTTCCAGAAAATGTTCACAAACATTACCAAAAAGATTATCATTGGCCTGTGTTTGAGCATTGCAGTAATTAGTATGGTCAACAGCAGCAAGTCTGTCAAACAAGAAATCCTTTGAGTGAGGCACAACACATTGAGGGGTTAAATTCAATATGGGTTGCTTCATTGCAGGACTTCTTACTCTCCTATCAGTCCCAGTGGTGAAAAAGTCATGACTATTCATCCATATTTGCTTTGTGCAGGCAGTTGTACTGATTGGTCAGTTTCTGGGTCAGACACTTGATAACATTTTATGACCTCATGTTGGTCAGTGCTCACGAAATGTATGAGAAGATTGAATGATATACAGTATTTCCAATATAATGCAGAGTGCTCTAGGTTATGCATT